>CM076577.1:814413013-814748398 GCA_034641835.2 Pinus albicaulis
TAGCGACTTTTACATTGGTTTAGTAGTGATTGTATAAAAGTGTTATAATTTTAGTATTATAAATGGATTGATGGACACCCTTTTAAGGGGGTCGTTGAATCTATCTAACTAAATTTTAACATTGAAGACGAGGGTCTTTAAATTTTAACACTTCAAATGGACTCGGAGACCTCTTTGTCTCTAAATTTAACACTACATATGGATTCAAAGAAGCCGCCCGAAATTAAAGTTTAAGAAGCCGCCCAAAATTAAATTTTAAGAGGTACCAAAATCTTATAAAGCAATTGCAATAGTCATTTTGATTTTCATAAAGTTCTAATTTTATTTCAGCAAAAGGAGGTCATCTAGTATTTTTATTTGAGCAAAGGAGGTCATTTCACATCTAGGAATAAATTTTAAGAGGTCCATTTACTAGAGTTTAGACTAGCAGCCAAATTAGATTTTAATAGGTAGTAAAAAATTATAAAGCAATTGCTATGTTGGCTTTGGTTTTTATTAAGTTTTATTTTTATTTGAGTAAAAGGAGGTCATCTAGTATTTTTGTGGTCATCTAGTATTTTTGGTTTTCGTTAAGTTTTATTTTTATTTCAAGAACAGAAGTTCAATTCAAATAGAAGCTATATTTAATATTTAATGATGTTGAAGACTCATAAAGTAATAATGTTAGTTTAATTAGAGCATTAATAAAAACTATATTAGGGAATATAGTTTTTACACGGGAGCTCATGCGTGCTACTTGATCTAGGCTGGTGTTTGAAATTCTAACTCCGCCCTCCACCACCATGCCCCCCAGAGTTCGATCTCTATAGGGAACCACCCCCTGCTGCTCCTCAAAATGATGCGCAGCCTCCTCATGACGAATCTGCAGTCGCTTTTGTCTCTTTGTTTTCCTCAATGGGACCTCCACAATCACGCCCAACTATGACAAAATTTGTGAAAAAACTAGATGGCCGAATACCAGAAACCACTCTGCCTCCAACACTCCCACACAGAAAAGCCCTCTAATGGGAGCTTGCTCCTTTTCGTTTACAACTCCTTATGTGAGAGAACACTACAAGCTCCATCTCAACATGATGAAGTGTAGATATTGTGAGTAATTCAAAACGAGGCTTTGTGAATTATTCAATTGTATACATTTGGTATACATGATAATAATGGCATTACCCACAAACACATATCCTCGTAACCAGTACCTAGTTCTCTAAGAAACAATTAATGTTTCTAATATGCTTAGTTAGAGATGAAGGATTCTCCTGGGAGGTCAATTTGCTGGTTTGGGGTGTTGTACTTTTAGTAGTTAAGGGGTTAGTAGTTAAGGTGTTTAGGGGTGAAGGGTTAGGGGTTAATGGTCACAGGTTAAGAGGATAAGGATTTATGGCTTAGGAGGTTCATGGATTAATATAGGTTAGGGGCCGGTTAATGTCATAAGATTTAATGAATGAAGGGGTATATGGGTTATGCTTTATGAGTGTAGGGGTTAAGGGAATATGGATTGGGGGTTAAGGGGGTAGGGAATTTAGTGGTTATGGGTTAAGGGCTTATGTTTTGTGATAATTGGACTCCTAATCCCCTTATCACCATTATTTTGGGTTCCCTTATCAATTTCTCTCGTTGCCTTCCCTCTAGGTCTGGTTTGCTGCATTTTTTTTCTGTTTCTGTTAGGCAAATCTTAGGATTAGTGCTTTGATGAAGCAGCAAGCCCTTCCCTTGATTTTCTTTCCTTGGGCTGGTGTTTAAACTTCTAGAAAATCCTGTACATGTAGATATCCTTTGTGCAACCTGCATTCTCATGACTATTCCTTTGATAATGTTCTTTTGTTTTTCTAGTAAATTATGCTTATAATATTCCTTCTACACATATGACTAGCGTTAACCATGTGCAACTTCCCCTTTGTTAGGAGCTTTTTCAAACTATTAACCATATGCAACTTTGTCAGAATGTGGTCCAACACTACCAACTCCCTAATGAACTTGGAATCTTAGGAAATTGTAATGAATATCAATGTGTTTGAAATGGTTATGACACATTGGATTTTCATAGAGCTTGATGTAACTTTGATTCTCACAAGAGACAATATTGGGCTTCAACAAGTGATTGGTTGACTCTACAATCAAGTTGCAAATCTAGATAGCTTCATAATAAGAATATGAAACTGCCATATACTTTGCTTCAGTGGAAATGAATGCAATTGTTGCTTGCTTCTTGTTGATTTGAAAAAAATGATTTATAAAATGATAATAATGATGTTTAAAATGAGCCTTATGATGGTCTACTTATACAAATTGATTGTTCACGAGGTGTTAGGGGTATGTTTATAACATCACTACCCTTGAAAGCTTTGTCTTGAAAGCACAGTAATTAGAATTTTCTTTAGTTAAGCACATTTTTGTGGTGGAATGAAGTTTATCAGATATCTATTTATACTTTGTAGAGGTTTGAATTTGTTTGTCCTTTGAGTGCTGGTGAGGTTTTTTTGTATTTTTTGCATCATAGTCTAAAGTCTTTTGACGTGATTGTTTAACATGAAAGCTTTATGCTTATTAGCAATATATTTGAAATACTTGCATGATCAAGAAACTGTTATGGTTAATTAAATTACTAATTAGGTACTACAGAAAGAGGATGATGCTGAGAGGGCTTGCTTGGGTGACTCTGGGAGCAACCCGGAGGTGGTCAGACAAAGCTCTTCTAAGTCACAAATCTGAAGAGAAAAAACTGGTGATGTATATGTGGTTGCTCAACCTAGGCTATATGGAAAATCTTGGCAGAGAGTGTTTACCTTTCCGTGTCTTCTCGAAAGTAGGTTGTCTGCTCACAGAATAAGATCACTACATGTAGGTGATGGTTCTATAGTAAGTTCTCAGCCTTATCTTCAGAATGGCTAACATAGAGGATCAGGTTTGAATACAAGATATAATTTGATGAATTTGGCGATTTAGATTTAAAGAAAAATTTCACATTCCCTAGGTCTAGCCCCATTAGGTCACCTAGGGCAACAATTTTCTAGGAATCTAGCTAAAGGAAAACTTCTATCTCCTAGAGGCAGCTACGTTGTTGGGTACCCTCACTCTCCTCAGAACTTGGGCCAATTACGACGGTGGAATATTCAGATACCTCAAGCCCTAGCTCTAGGATCAAGTTTTTCCTAGGTGGTCCCAAGGATAGAACCTAGTAGGATCAATTTGACCTATCGAAGTAAAAACTCTCGTCTGATCCTTTCCCCTCACCTTGTCCAGTATAGGAACATCATTGGTTGCTAAATTCCATCCCCGAACCTGGGTTGGGTCCACTTGGCCCCGTGTGGTCCCATTTGGTGTCAAAGGCCTTTCATCAAGGACCATTTGGGAATCCAAGTTCCCAAAGGATTTTAGGGATTGAGAACTTCCTTCATAAGTCCTTTTCTTCTCCCTCAATCCTTCAATCCCCCTCTTCTCTCCCTAGAAGATAAATTCACTTGCTTAGAAGGAAAGCAAGTCCCACTCTTTATTTTATCTTAGAGAAAGGGTTTCGAGGGTCACTTCCCACCTATTCATTGACCAATACTCTACAAGTGACTTCCTAAACTACCGAGACTCCACCCATCGGTGAAATTCTATGAAGAGCACGAAGCCTTAGTTGTGGTGACAATGGGCTAAGCCTCCATCGTTTCCCTTGTCCTAGCAATTGCCCTCTTAGGAACACCTTTTAGGTCCACTACTAGTTTGAGTTGTAACAAGTTGTTCACAATTCCATTTGTGAACAACTCTTTCGTATGCCCACTTTTGCCATATTACAGCTCCAAGATGAGAAGTCCAGGGCTATGGAGGCTGCCCTTCTTCTCTCTGAATCAATCCTCTACAATATAGTGAACTAGGGCTAGTTGGTTAGCCCACTTGACTATTACTTTAGTCCTTGAAATTCTGCACATCCTTAGGCCCTATACACCTACGCTTCTACCAATTTTGTTGTACTTCACCAGAACAAGAGTCAGGGCTCTTCTTTGATAGTAATCTAACAACCCTCCAACTGTACTTGGACTACCATCAATCTGCCCAACCACAATCAATTCTTTTTACTAATCTAGGGCCCCACAATATTGTCTTCATCTAGGGCTCTTCAAATCTGCCACCTAACAAGGGTTTGAGTCCTCTCAAGATCATTGTTCTTGTGTATCGACAATTTGATCTTTGTTGTCCAATCTACGAATAGATATGAATTACTCCTCTTATCATACTTCTAACAATCTATAGATGACTGAACTGGGGTCACAAATTAGCCACTAACAGTCCATTTACTAATTTTTTATAGGTTTCTTCAGATATTTGTCTAAAACTCTATGGAAAGTCGACCAAAATCAACTCCTCTGCATGTCAATCCATTCTCCATATGGCACATTTCTTCTGCATGCTCAATCTTCTGCTCAGGTTCCACCCTCCTTTGGATCTATTGTCTCCACACATACTGAATCTGCAAACCATCTTCCAGATCTGTGGTATTTATTGCAGAAATAAACCTCGCTCTAAGGGTCACAACCCATCTTCTTCTACGCAAATTTGTCATAGTCTTAAGGTCATACCTTATGAACTAAACATGCTAGGAAACTGTCCTAACTAGGGCATTATACTTATGTACTTCTAATTGTTGTAGAACAAACCCTATCCACACATAGAAAAAACACGACTCTTTCCTCCATAAGAGACTCGACCTAGCTCATATGGATCCATAGATTTTGGGCATTTCTTTGACTGAATCTTGACATGAACTTCAGATCTCAATGTCGACCCTCAAACTAGGGTTAAATCAATCAATATTACACCTGTGTCGACTTCTGTTATGGCTCTAAATTACAGTGCAAGCCCTCCTCCATTTATGTTGGTCTTTATCACAGACCTTGCAACCTACTAACCACCACAAGGTAAGATGGTATCAACCCTCTCTTCTATTTCATGTAGAAAATCTAACCAACGGGATTCAATCTAATCTTGTAATGTACTAAAACAAGATATTGAATCCTTCCTACAATTTGTGGAAACAACACACGATCACACAGTCACATATAAGTAAGAGAAACAAGTTATCAATCGCACAACGCAAGATGTATCTGGGGAAGCAACTGCTCAAAACCCTCTATCTCTATTTTGTATTAAGTCAAGGAATCATGAAACAATACAATGCTTAATCTCTCTTGAGATTCTCAAACACTTTGCCAATTGTCTCATGCTGATCTAGGAAAAATCGGTCTAATACTTAGCCAATTCTCAGCCTGCCTTGCTCACGCAATTCCTATGGAATTATCTCCATATTAATTAGGAAAATCAACCTTCCTTGATTGCACAATCCATCATGGCATCCCAATGAATTTATAATTGCACATGGGAAATTTTCTATAAATACAACTGATAGTTATGTTCCTTTGAACTGTGTTACAATAAGGATGAAGGGTCTTTTTATTATTTAAAAATAAGATAAAACCCTAAACAACCAAAACCCTAACCTGAGGAGATGTAACACCAAGATTTTATGGGCCCCGTTGGGGTTAGTTGGGCAGCCAACTTTTCGGGGTCGTAACTTGGTCATATGATCTTCGTTTGACGCACATGATACCTTGTTAGAAAGATCTCTTCGAGGACTACAACTGCTAATGCGATTTCTATGAAATCGCTAAACCTTTCTTGCCCAAAAAACGTTGTTTGGGGCCTCAAAATGGCTCCGGATTTCAGGACCTGAAAAACTGACAAAAAAAGTAAACTGTGCTATAATTAAGGAAACTGAAAAATTGAAAGAAACAATGGCGAGGGCCCAAGTGGAATAGGCGGGTGGCTACCAATATCCACCTCGATCACCTTAAATCCAATTTCTTGAGCTAACTCAATCATCATGACTTAGTTAACTGACACAAGTTGTTATGAGACGAAATTACAATTTATTGTCCAATTTATTTAAGGGAAAAATAAATTAGACACCTCACATTCCTCACTCCTGGTACATCAAAATTCCTCACTAGTGTGGGTGCATTTTTTTTGTCCTTTCTAGTTTCCAATTTCACTATTTCTTGTTGCAAATTTCAATACTCCCTCTCAACAAGAAAGGAATTCAATCTATCTCCATTCGGTACTTTTGGAATGTTCTGCATGCTACACTTATCTAGTGTTGTTTGCACCTGCAAGTCCTAAAACTGAATAGCCTCCGAACAACTTACTCAATATAATGCATCTGTCATCAGAATCTTCTGACTGCTGCTAGCTACTGCATCTGTCTAGTACTGGATTCTCTGCGCTGCTGCTGACATCTGCATCCGTGCCCTTTGAACTATTGCTAACTCTAATTTGTGATCCAGTATTTGACATCTGACTCTGATTTCTGTCTTGCTGACATCTGACTACATCAATTTAACTGATCCTTCCTACTACTATTGTACTGTGGCTCCTCGTAGCCAGGTTCGACCCATGAGATCACACGCCATCTCAATGGACCTTGCCCAAATTTCTTATCTTGGGATTATGTCTACACATCACCCCACCAGCTTACACCTCCAGGTATGGCTGCTCCCTCTTCTCATCTAGCTCAAAATTTCCCCCTCATGGAGGTCTCTACTTGAGTGGATGCTTCCACTCAGTCTCCTCTCTGCTTCTCCAATTGTGGCAACTACTCCACAACCTTCTGAGACCGCTTCTCATGAAGATTCATGTTAAGAGGTATTTATGCTCCCTTTAAACCACCAAGTCTCTAACTTCTGCCTTTCTCCTCAAAGCTTTGCATGCATCTGGTACCTCAATTACATATAGGTTCTTGACTCGCACACAATGTAATTGTCCCGACGTTACAAAAAGTTTCTAAAAAGAGTTGATTTTAAATCGATGATATCTCCCTCATCTGAGCTCCGATTCGATCGATTTTTTTTTCTATTTCGGTAGATTTTCGCAAGGAATCCAAATATCCTATTTGTTTTTGAAAATTTTACACCAAAATATTCAAATATTCTATGCAAACTTGCCGCCTAAAAAAATTCTTCTCTAATACCATGTAGAAAATCTAACCAACAAGATTCAATCTAATCTTGTAATATACTAAAACAAGATATTGAATCCTTCCTACAATTTGCGGAAACAAAACATGATCGCACAATCACATATAAGTAAGAGAAATAAATTATCAATCGTAGAACAACATGATGTATTTGGGAAAAGAAACTGCTCAAAGGCCCTCTATCTCTATTGTGTATTAAGTCAAGGAATCATGAAACAAAACATTAATGCTTAATCTCTCATGAGATTCTCCGACACTCTGTCAATTGTGTCCCGTTGATCTAGGCAAACTCGGTCTAGTACTTAGCCAATTCTGATCCTTACTTCAACCTGCCTTGCTCATACAATCCTAGCTAGGGAATTAACTGCTTATTAACTAGGAAAATCAATCTTCCTTGATTGCACAATCCATTATGGAATCCCAATGACTTTATAATTTCACATGGGAAATTTTCTCTGAATACAACTGATAGTTATGTTCCCTTTAACCTCTGTCTCAACTGGGTATTCCTTGAAACTGACATGCATACAACTATTAATAGTGAATTATCGGTTATATGATTGATCACTCATTGTGAATTAAATCTAATTTAATTCACTGGACCTCTCACTAGCTCATAACTTAGTTAGAACCAGTTAAACTGATTTTAACGCATTTAATTGAGTTAATTACACTTGCACCCCACTAATGCATCAATTTCAACTAGACCCAAAAAATATTAGAATCCCTCTAGATGCCTCATCTTAGACCCTCAAGTACTTGAATTTCTTGAGCTAACTCGGTCATCATGACTTAATTAACTAACACAAGTTGTTATGAGATGAAATTACAATTTATTGTCCAATTTATTTAGGGGAAAAATAAATTAGACGCCCCACATTCCTCACTCCTGGTGCATCAAAATTCCTCACCAGTGTGGGTGCATTTTTTTTTGTCCTTTCTGGTTTCCAATCTCACTGTTTCTTGTTGCAAATTTCAGCATTTCAGAATTTGATGCGGCCTTCACACAAAGACACCATTGAAATCACATGCCCAGATTCTCATGAGAAACCTCTCTTAAGCTCGATCTGCCAGAAGAGAACCAACAATATGCCATCCTACTTCCTAGCGCAAACCAACCCTTAAGGTATGTAACATTCTTTTGAACACTCACATGATGATCTTGCTCTTGGAGGATGATCATGACCTCCCTTTAGCAACCCTTACTCGCCCTCGTACTCGACCTACTTTAGGACTACATCTCTCTTCACCCCCTTGATGTGCCAGATAGTGGGAATACATGTCAAACATGCTAATATGTGCTAAGTGATAAGGCATGCCAAGATGTGCAAGGGTGTGTCAATGCATGTCAGGGAATGTCAAGACAACAAAAGGGAGGAAAAATTTAAACTACAAGGAAATGAACACATAAGAGGGTAATAAGTCATCAATTTACCTTTTCCAAGAGGGGCATGCTAGGCACACCAACACTAGGCAACAATAGGTGCCAAGTGCAAAGTCTTAGTGCATTCTAAGTGCCAAGTATTCTTTTGTTGCTTCTCATCTACTTTCCAACAACTGATAATCACAAATAAATTTAATATTAAACCATGCCAAATCATACCAAGGCATCTCAACGTATTCCACACATGCTAAGACTTTCCAAGCACCAACACGTGCCAAGCACCAATATGTGTTAGGAACTAGTGTTATGCATGTTATGAAGTGGAAGGGAATGTTGAAGAGTGCTAAAGTGTGCTAGAGAGTGATAATGCATGTTCATGAGTGTTAAGGATTACTAGGAAAAAACATTAAGGGAGCACTAAGTAAAAATTCATGAAAGTTAATGAATATGAGGAACGTGCGCCAGAGACTAGTGTTAATGAGTGTTAATTTTCATGCCAAGGAGGGACTGACAAGTTATGCTAAGCATTGGTAAGGCATGCTAGGGAATATCAAGGCATGTCAAGAATTCCCAAAGTGTGCTTGGGAGTTCCAGGGTGTGCTAATTATATCATGTGCCAATTAATAGTGCCAAGATATTCCAATACATGCTGGGTGCTAAGGATGTGGTGCAGGGGACCAGGGTATGTCAATATGTGTCAAGGCAACAAAAGGAAGAACCAATAAGAGGGTTAATAAGTCGGGACTTTATCTTTTTGAAAAGGGGCATGCTAGGCACACTAATAATAGGTCCCAATACATGCCAAGTGGCATTGTGTGCCAAGTGCTAATGTATGTCAATGCATTCAACCAAGGTATTCCAGGGCATGCTAGGGACTATATGCAGCATGCCAACACATGTTAGCAAAGTACGATGTTGTGCTAGCGCATGTCACCATGTGCTTGGGCGTAAGTGTCATCACAAGATGTTCTAGGTACAAAGATGTTCCAATACATGTGGGGTGATAAGAAATGTTAGTGTGTGCCAAAGCATTAATTTAAGGCATGCCCAGATTGGTGAGGATCGTTAGGTCTTTCTCATTAATAGAATTGTCAAAGCTTGATTATGTATTAAATAATATATTTCCTACACACAATAGTGGAACTTTATCTAAAGGAAATTTTCTAGATAATAAACTTAATATATATGAATCATTTGTTGACTCATAGAAAATCTCTATTTGACTAGTTATTACTTGAGGGAAATGATACACACTAATTACTTCTAAAAAATTCACTGACCCTAACCACTATGGCTTTGGACATATTATAAAAAATACTCCATAATAATGGTATTAAATCGTTAACTTTTGACAAAAAAATATATTAATAGGTACATAGCGTCATCAAAAACTCATTGGAATGATCAATGATGACGACCATTTTTTGACCGTCACCAAAAGTAACAAAATGAGCATTGGTGAGGGTCATTAAAACTTCGTCACTAGAAGTGTCACCAAAGAGAGAATTAGTGATGGGCCTTTAACGACCCTCACCCCAAAAGTGTCATTCAAAATGTCTTTGGTGACGTACCATAAAGGACCATCACTATATACACTTACAGTGACGGTTTTTAATGATCAATGATGACGGACATTTTTTGACCGTCACCAAAAGTAACAAAAAGAGCATTGGTGAGGGTCATTAAAAGTTCGTCACTAGAAGTGTCACCAAAGAGAGAATTAGTGACGGGCCTTTAACAAACCTCACCAAAAGTGTCATTGAAAATGTCTTTGGTGACGGACCATAAAGGACCATCACTATATACACTTACAGTGACGGTTTTTTAAAGGCCGTCACCATATGTGACATGTCAATCGTGAAGAGCCAAGTGGGGATTTCCTATTACACTTCTGATTCATCAATGACATGTAAAGTTAGCATTAGGGCCCATGTCCTGGACTTCTACTCATTCATTTTCCACCCCCGTCGAGGAAGTGTTCCTCGAGGTATTACTAAATATATCTTGAAAATTACTTTTAATAATTTGCAGCCTCAACATCTCTCTTGAAATAATTTGTTTCTTCGTAAATTCTTGATATATTTTTTTCCTTTAACATATTTTGATGATTTTTGTTGTCTATGATATGTTTTTCAATGTTAAAAATTAATGTTTTCCTGAATTTTTTTAATGAGTAGCCAAGTTTACAAATTCTCCAAATTATCACATCTCCATTTTGTAATCATCTTAAAGATGAATCTTCAACAACATTTTGATTATTTTCTTAACAAATATTTTATTTTTAATGTTATTAATAATATATATACTCCTCCAATAAATATTTTGAATATATTGTTGTATGAAATTGATAATATTTTTGAATATATGTAATTGTTTTTATTGTTTATAAATATATATTTTCCTCTAATAAATATTTTTAATATATTGTTGTTTGCAATTATCTGTTAGTAGCTTTGAATATATGTATTTGTCTATTAGTAATTAGTTATAAGGGAGACAATTTTTTCAATAATTAATCTAAAATTTTTAGGAGGATCTATTCTTCAAATCTATTTAATTTAATTCATAGTACATATTTTTGAATATATATATATATATATATATATATATATATATATATTATTAGTAATTAGTTATAAGGGAGAGAATCTTGTCAATAATTAATATGCAGTTTTTAGAAGGACCTATTCTACACATCTATTTCATTTAATTCCCGGTACCACAAAATTTGGCAGCTAATTATTTCTTAATAGTGTCCCTTCTGATATTACTAAATATATCTTAAAGAGTATTTTTGATAAGCAAGATTACTCCTTAAATAATTTGTTTCTTTGCAAATGTTTGAAATAATTTATTTCCTTCAAGAATATTTGTTTTGAAAATTCAAAAATTAATGTATTTGAATTTTTTTAATGAATTACAAAGTTTACAAATTCTCTAAATTATCTTCTTCTTAAAAGATTATAATATATGTGAAGGATTAGGAATTGTTACACAAGTTTTGCGGAAGAAAACCACACATGTTTATTGATGGCATTGTTATAGATAATTAGTATAGAGATTTATTATGAAAAATATTTTTATGTTAGGAAATATTTTGAATATATTGTTGTATGAAATTTGTTTCAATATTTTGTATTGACTAAATTTTGGGTCAAGGTTAAGAGAAAGTGATAAATGAGAAATCATGTTAAAATTTAGATAAAAATGAAACTATAGACTGAAATGATGTAGTTCTCAGACATTTTAATTTTAATTTATATATCTACTATAAATAATTTTCTAATCAATATTCATTCATTATTATAGGATTTCATCTTGTGAATTTAATATATTATATTTGCCAAAGATTAATTTATTTCCTAGATTGCTAGGTAGGTCATGTATAAAATGTAAAATCAGCACAATAGTGCGATTACTTTAATTATGTAATTTTCTTTATTTTAATTGAAATGTAGAATTGGAAGCAATTTCTTTTTAAGTTCAACTAGTGAGACATGTGTAGGGGTAAATTGAAATTATGAGTGTGCAATTACTTTAATTATTTAATTTTATTTATTTAAATTGAAATGCATAATTGGAAGCAATTCAATTTTTTTGAAGTTCAACTAGTGAAACATATCTGGGGGTAGATTGAAACTATGAGTGTGCAATGACTTTAATTATTGAATTGTGTTTATTTAAATTGAAAATCATAATTAGAAGCATTTTTTTTTAGGTTCAAATAGTGAGACATGTCTCGGGAATTGAACTTCTGATTACTTGGATCCACAAGATTGCCAACATGGTTTTTTCCAATTGTGCTAACACCCACGAACATAATTGTAGTTAATTGTGTCATGTGTAAAACTATAAAATTTGCAAATTTATGTCAAATATCCTCATGATATTTACTAAAATTATAAAATAATCAACATTGAAATGATGACTATGCAATTACCTTAATTATTTAACTACCTCTTTCATCCAATATTTGTAGAGTATATTAACTACATTGAAGTCAAGTTAACTATATTTTTGTTGTACATGTCTTTATTGAAATTAAAATGCATAATTAGAATCAATGCCTTGAAAATCTAATTGAGCACCTATATTGTGTATAGATTAATATTTTATGAACTTATAAGTATACAAAATAGTAAGTCAAATTGAAATTCCATGGGACATTGATTTGGTATTTTACTAACATCTTACTTAATTTCTTTCCAACCCCCTTCTATCTCACACTACTAACATTGAGTTTCAATTTATTTATGAGAAGAACCCTTAAAGTAAGACCCCATTCCATCTGGAAAAAATTATAATATTCATTCCAAGCCAAAAAAAATTTACTTTTTGGCCCGTTAATATGACTTTATGGGATTCAGAAAAAATTCCTTTTGGAGACGTGTTAAAATTTACTTAAATAATTTGTTTATTGTATCATGTTATTTTTGTTAATTAAAATGTAGTTTTTAAATGTATAAATGAATTTAACATCTTGAAAAAACTTTGTACGAAGTTTCATTATGCATAGATCATTGTTCAACTTTAAAATCATAATTTAAATTTATGCAAGAGAACATGTTGTTAAATCTCCAGAGTTAGAGCCTCATTAGCACCTTTACAATGTATAGATCAGTCATATTGATCACCCACAGACATGTATGTTTTGTCTATCATCCCCATTCTACTTTCTGAGGATTTTAACACTTCAAAATATTTTTCTTCGATTAATTATATTTTGTATCCTTATATATTTACATTTTTGTTTTTAATTAGAGTAAAAAAAATAAATATTATCTAAATATTTAATTTTTTTATTTTTTTATTTTAAAAAGACACATTGATCACATACACACTTACACATTTCCCTCATGCTGGGTTGTAGAGTGTGCCTCTTGGTGCAACAAATCCTTTATATTTTGAATTCATAATGAACACCCACCCAGTCTCTAGTGTGATAATTAGAGTGTTATTTAACTCACCAAGGATCTAGTTCAACATTAATACATCAAACACATTGAGTTACACATACACTTCATTTAGAATATTCTTCAAAAATGCATCCTTTAAGTGTTTTATTTCCATATTGATGATCAAGTACTCACTAAAATTTTCATGATACCCTTCAACAAAATTACCGATTAAATAAAAAATATTACCTCAAAATGAGAACTCCAGCCCAAAAATGCCAAAAAAACATGAAAAAACTACCCAAAAATGAAAAGTGTGTATTTGAGAACGATTCTTTGTTTTAAGGTAAAATTTCAAAATTTTATTAAAAACCATATTAAAAAAAAAAAAGGATTGAAAAAACACCCTCGAAACAAAAAGTGTTGATGTTGGAATAACAAAAAAAAATCGGGTTACAATTTTAACACTTTTTAGCAATGGTTTTAAAGATAATAATAGGACTTTGAAAAATCATAAAATTCCAACAATTTTGAGACATGATGTTAAAGATAAAAATATCATGTCTCAAAGTCTCATAATTTCCAACAAATTTCATCCATCTTGTTAAAGATAAAATATATTGACTCTAAAAAACCCTAAAATTGTAATTTTTTTCAACCATATCATTAAAGATAAAATATCATAACTTAGAAAATCCTTAATATTTTGACATGTTTTCAACCATAGAATTAAAAATCTTAAGTTTTTAACATATTTGAACCATGAAATTATGGACAAATTATATGACTAAAACCATTTTAAAAGTGAACAAGTAAATGAAAGATCCATTATTCCAAGAGTAATATTTATTTCAAAGGATAAAAGTATAGCTATTTTCAAATCTTAACCTAAGACAACTTATATTATTACAACAAAAACCTAAAAATCAACCATCGAAATAAAGCCTCCCCTTTCAATGAGGCATTAAATTTTCAAGATTTTTAAAAGTATCTTATACCAAATGGTAACAATAAATAATAGCATTGCAATACCACTGTATAATTTATAAATTCGACATTAATTTCTAATATTTTTTTCTTTTAATAAAAATATCAACAAATGATAACAACAAATAATATCATGGCAATATCAATGTATAATTTGAAAATTCAACATTAATTTCTAATAGTATTTTACTTTTAATCAAAATATCAACAAAGGATAACAATAAATAATATCGTGGCAATATCACTGTATAATTTAAAAAATCAATATTAATTTCTAATATTTTTTACTTTTAAAATGAAGTCATACAAAAGTATGTCAACATTCTCCAATTTTAAGAGGTTTGTGCGGTGACGATTTATATTTGTGCCCTTTATTTTTCTCTTTCTGCCAATTTTTTTATCAACTACCATCTCTGGCTTATACACACCATTGAATGGGTGGGTATTTTTGGCATACCAATGTACTTCAACAACTGTAATATCTTCATTTTCTTTAATGGAATTTATAAAGGGCTATCATGCAACCCTCCTTAACATATTGAATAGAACCTTTGTAAAGGTATTCCATGGCTTCATGTTGTGCATGTGATCTTCTAGAACCAATATATATTTATCTTTCCTCTACCTATGGAGAATTTATAATACCTCGAGATTGTTATTTTTCAACAACCTATCTTTCCTCATGTTCATTTGGCATATTTTCTGGCCAAATAAATGGAGTCTTCAAAAAATTATCCTCATTTATTGATATTGAAATCATATCACTTTGATTATTCAAAAAAAATTCCCACCAAACTGAATCAGAAACATCAAAGTAATCATATGTATCTCTAACATATTTTAATTTCTTCCGGGCATTTATAATAATTTATATCTCTCTTATGCTTTCGTGCATTATGGAGTTCGGCAATTAATTTTAATAAAAATACCTTTGATCCAAATATTGGATACTCTGGAATAAACCTCAAAAATGATAAACCTGATGACGGCCCCCATTCTACAACATTTGAATACTTCTTTCCCCGTATAAGTGTTTTCCCATCAATTATTTTTTATACAAAAATTGATCTTGGAAGCTAATTTCATTAAGTTGTTCAATTAATTTCTCCTCACCATGCCATCCTAGAATAAACTTTCGCATGTCAATAGTTTCTTCCAGCACATGAAAAAGAGGCTTTGGAATACATGATTTCTTAATAAATTCAATTAATTATGACTGACTCCCAATTCCTCCTCAATGTTACTGAAAAATGACTAAACATCTTATCAATATGGTCATGAGTATTCCCAACAAGAAGGAAACCTACCTTTAGCTTTTCAAAAATTCCCAATTCAATGAGCATGTTTAGATAACCAAAAAGAACTTGATTTTTGTTTTCACAGATTTTGTTGTCTAATTGTAGATATAGAACTTCATGAAGAATAAGAGACTAATGAGAAACCACATCATGGATTATAGTTATGGTCATATTTGCATCATTATGAATCTTTGGAGTTGTGAAGTAAACCCCTAGTAACATCTTCCCATTAAATACCATACAACTAAACACGTGAAACTGAAAAAAAAATTCCTCCTGTAAATTTATTGGTGTGTGGAAAAAATGTGGCAGAAGTGTTTTCTTTTGTTCCATACCATCAATTATCAAACCCAAATATTTATCTGTATTATCATAACACTTCTTTATCTCCCCCTTCGTCAATGGTGCTCTCATAATCCTTAGGATTAGGACGAACTGGAAATTTTGACCCTGGAAATTCTTCATCATGCCCTTCATCATTGGTGCTCTCATAATCCTTGGGATTATGACTAAATGGAATAGGTGACACTCGATTTACAGAAATTTCATTTGGTTGCCCTTCGTCAATGTTTCTCTCATCATCCTTAGGATTATGGCCAAGTGGAAAATCTGACTCTTTATTTATAGTGAACGAACTCCTGTTATATTCACTAGTTTGAATAGAGCTACTACGTGAAAAAGATGTTGATGATGTAGAAAGAAAAAAATCACTATCAGAAGGATCCATGACTTTCAACAAGAAGATATTGAATTATACAAATGCACTCTCTCCCAATGACAATATATATCTTAAAGACTAAAAATTTCCCTCTAAAATTTTCCCAAAAAAAATATTGCCAAAATTTTTCCCTCCAAAGTTCCCCCCCAAAAAGGTTTACTGAAAAATTTCCCTCTAAAAATTTCTTTTGAAATATTTCCCTCAAAAATTTTCATCTAAAATGTATTTGAAAACATT
The DNA here is from genome assembly GCA_034641835.2 of Pinus albicaulis. Taxonomy (NCBI): domain Eukaryota; kingdom Viridiplantae; phylum Streptophyta; class Pinopsida; order Pinales; family Pinaceae; genus Pinus; species Pinus albicaulis. Next base: position 814,429,539 of record CM076577.1, read on the forward strand.
TTACTAAATCGTCGGTCTTGAAACATTTCACCCTACTTTCTATTCAAAATATCCACATAATATTCTTTTAATGCATTCCTTTGAAACTAAAATAAATTTTTTATTTAAATTATTTAACAATGACTACGTAACTATATTATTTTTTATAATTTATATTTTATGTTTTAGTCGACATTGAATAAAATTTAATATAAACGTATAATATTAACTACATATTATTTTTTTTAATTTTAATTTTAATTCCACATTCAAAAAATGCTAAAGCAATCTCACAATCTTTAGTATATAATAGCAATCATTGTTTCTATTCCTCACATCACATCAAGTCTTATGGGTTCTGTTAAAATGTTTGGAGCAATTTTGTGGAGGCACTGCATTGGCATCGATAACACATCGAATGGGTGTTGTACGCATTTGAAAGGTTAATTTTCTTTCTATTTTGACTATTTAAAGACGAATTTGGGGAAATTAATCTTTTTATGGTTTTTATGCTCTAAAACTATTTTTTTTTCTATGTTTATTTTTTTCTAGATTTTGTTTTGAAATATCATCTCTTACAGTAAAAAACACATAAAAACTCTATTTTTTAATATTTTTATAAAGAAGATGAAAAAAACTCAATTTGTAAGATTTTTAGGAGAAAAAACAAGGAAAATTATATTTTTTTGTGTTAGTCGGTTCCTCAATAAATAAAAAACAATAAATAAAAACCATTCACATAAAAAAAATAGTAACATTTACTATATTTTATTTTTTCCTCAAAAATGCATTAAATATATATATATATATGTATATATATATATATATATATAAATATATATATATATATATATATATATATGGTAGGTTTCAATTTGGTTTTTTTTTTTTAAATATCGTTTCTTAGAACATTATATATATATATATATATATATTGGATTTTTTTATTTAAACTATTTTTTTATAAAAAAATTGTCTTTTTTTAAAATATATTTATTATTATTTTATTTTTTGAACTCTCATCAGGCCAAAAGTGGGTAGGAGGAAGTTGATAAGTGAATCACTAAAGGACCAAAGAAAAGGTACCTTATTTTAAAATTGTGTTATTATATTTGGAAAAAATATATAGTTATTTTTTTTATTTTAATTTGTACGGTTTAAAAAAAATTGGTATTTTTTTTTATTTATATAAATTAAATTTCTGTTATTTTTAAAAATATATATAGTTATATTTTTAAAAATTTCGATTTATTTAGTTTTAAAAAAGAAATATATATATTTTGTAATTTATATTGGTAATTTTTTAAAACAAAAATTTGTTTAATTCAGGTATGTGCTTTTTCATATATATATATATATATATATATAGGAAGATGGCATCAAAGAAGATATTTCTTAATGTTTCTCGACCAAACGCAACAACTTCCAAATCTAAAGTTGTAGCTAGACACACTATGGATACTGTTGAGCACAACCAAACTGATAAATGTAACAAAATTCAATCAAGTGGCCCATCAAGTACATTCAAGATTTTTTTAGAATGGAAGAATGCATGAGAGAAGAATAAAATATTTTTTTCGTGGCATCTTAAAGATAGTGAAACTGATGATGGTGTACATATCTATTTGTATTGTGGTATGGTTAACTTTGTTAAATCATATGAGGTGATGGGTAGAGTACGATACATATGTTTGGTGTCGAATAAAAACACTGTTTATGTTCTTGCAAGATTGGCCAATACACATGAAAATGTTAGATACCATCTCTCAAAGGTCCAGTGTGACACATATGAAGAATCTACACAATTGTGTGTAGAAATGGGAAGAAAAATTTCAAATAACATTGTAAGTATGTTTATTTATATTTATGTGTTATGTATTATTGTGAGGATCATTCAATTTTTTATAAATTATTGATCATTGACATATTGTATTTTTTTCATATGATTTCATTGAGATCCTTTCAATCATGTTAGAGGGTATTTATTATCTGGAGCCAAATATTATGATTGTGATCAACACTTTCCACATAGAGACAGAAGAAGAAAGGAGAAAGAAGAAAAGACCAATAGGTCGTGACATTGCAATAGTACAAAGAGGGGGTCGATAAAGAATCACTAACCTGGGTTAATCTAGTAAATATACACATGGTGCTTTTGAAGATGTGGAAGATGAAGATGAAAAATATGTTACCATTAGAGAGGAGGAGATTAGAACTGTTTTCTAAAAGGAGAAAAGAAATAAAACACCAAAATAAAAATGGCCAATGATATCTCTCTTCTAGTTGATGATGAAGAGCTTATTTATCAAGAAGAAGGTATGTTAACCAGTAAGAAGAAGAAATCAAATGTTGGTCAACATGTAAAAATCATGGGAAAGAGTGAAGAATAAAGTGAAAGCTCTAAAGGCAGTAGATAAATCAGCACACTGGGTGTTGAGTTAGAGGAAGACATTATTAAAACAAAACAAAATGACATTGGAGATAAGTTGAGGAAGAATAAATTAATTAATGGTGGCCAAACATTTCATATTAATGTCAGCCAATTATATAGGCTACATGAAGTATAATTTTAATATCAAATTATAAAGGAACATCACTAACATGTACATAATCTGAAAACATTGTTCAAGTTCAATCCATATGCACATGTAGTAGATTATGTCGTTCTTTTTTATCCAAATAAGGTTCCCAAGAAATAGGAATTTGACAGGACACGATGTTTTGAATATAAATATTATGTAATTGGAGGGAACCATTCAACAGAGGCTAAAAGACAATTGATTGAGGAATATCCCAATAACGCTCTTTTTGAAACAGTGAAATGCATAATTTATGTTGGTTTAATAGAAACATAAGAAAAAGATAAGTTATTGGCATGGGATCATAATGCAGAAAATGAGTACATAATGTCTATGACCTTCATCCAAATGGTCAAATTTATTCATAATGAATTTGTAGAAAAGTGTGGTGCGGATAAGACAAAAGTGAGTCTTAGCTTTCAGAAGGAACATTGAATGGAAACAGGTTATAAAATTGAGGATAAAATCAATTAAAAAGGTGGAAAAGTAAATTCAAATAGATTCACAGGCATGGCTAACATTTTGCAGTTGCCATTTAGAACTGGGGATATATGGGAATTTATTGATGATATTTTTGAGCAATGGGAAAATATTTCCATCAAAAATCATAAGGTTAAAAGTTGTAAACCCATAATATGTACCAACAGTAAGGCAGGTACTGAAATGAAGCAACTTTGAAATGATATGACTATCACACCTTGGAGAACAATGCAAGGAGTGAAGCATGAGAAACTAGTAAAATCAATACTATGTCGTGTGAAGTCAGGTGAATTTTCAATGGATGAAATGTGCAAAAAAAGTTCAATATTAAGTTTGTTGAATTATTTTTACTCTTTATTTTATTATAATTTTCTTTTAAATATAATATATTGTTGTTGGTAGAATTTGTTATACATATCACTATTTTAACAATTTTTAGTTTATTCATTCACTCAAAAGATTTATATGAAAATACAAGAACATATTGTTAAAAAGTTGAATGGAGACACTTTGGATAACGTTTTGTGAAAATACCCAGAATCAAGTTCTACAAGAATACTTAAAGTTTTGTATCTTGCATTCGCTAAGGTATGTTGATTTATAAATTCATTTTATTCATATTTAAACCATTTTTATTTTATTACTTATACATATATATTTTTTATGTCACTAAAGATGTCAAAGAAGGATGCAAATGGAGTACCAAATACTTTCAAAAGCTTTATTGAAAAAATAAAGTTGGAAAGGATGAGAAAGCAATGTCTTAGGAATATTGAATTTGATCCTACTCTTACTCATTTCATTTGGAATGGGCTCGACACTATCCAATATCAAATAATATCATTTGATTGTGAAGACATTGCAAAACTCATAACTAAAAGGGAATATTCCTTAGATATTGCAGATATTCCTCATGGTTTCAATTTCCAAGACATTGAATATTATAATGAACCTTATATTTATCAAGATTTTAGTAAAGTGGTTATGAGATTTCAAGAAGTCACAACATCACCACTTTGGATATTTGTGACAATTCATTGAGACACGAAATTTTCAATGTTATTAACAAGCTTCAAGGGAAAAGAAAACTCAAGGATGCAGCTTATATGGTAAGACATTGAAATTGTATGTTTGATTAATGTTATAAAAAATTATTTATGTACAAGTTAATTAAACTTTTACTATGTCATGTTAAAGTTACAGGCAAAAGTCAAATCTTGTTTCTTTTGAAGATCAACCTATTATAAATGATTGTGAGTTCATCCATGTTGAATGTTGTACAAAATATGATAGTTATAAGACTATTCTTCATAATCGAGTAGATGGGAAGAGTCACAGTCAATTACTGGTTCATGATGTCGTAAGAAAACGAACATATGAGGATAAATATGCAAAAGGAGAGATAGTTAATATCTATTAAAAAACACAAGCATTGACTAACTATCTTATATATTTATCTTCAAATAAAGGAGATTGGGTTTTGGATTTATTCTCAGGTTTAGGTAATTATATAAAATTAAATTTTGATATTTTTTTTTGGTTTCTATGTGTTTATACTAATTTGCCTACTTATTTCTTTTGTGCTTGATGATTAGGTAGAACACTAGCATGTTTATTACAAAAAGGAATAAATTGCATTGTCATTTAAAAAGACTCACTTTAATGCAATTGTATTCAACAAAGAATTAATGCTCTTCAATTTCTTCCAGATGCAATGCAAGAAGTTGGTTTGAGGAAAGGGGATTTTAATGAATCATGTGTGGAAAAAAAGCAAAGGAACCTCAACCATTGTTATATGGAATGATTGGAAAATGATAGTTTGGAAGATTTGCAAACATCAAAGATACATTAGAAGATGACAATGACTAAACTAAAGCAAAAAATGTTGTGGAAGAAGACATTAATGAAGGTCTAGAAGATGTTGAACATGGATTACTTGATATTATTGATTGAGTTTAAGCTATGTTTGCAAATAAAGCTCAATTTTGAGAGTTATTCCTCAGTTTTACTTGTAATGTTTACAGTTTGATATTTTATGAGAAGAATCATTATATTTTGCAAAAAAAATTGTGATTATTATTAATTTTTGACATAAAATTCATAAAAATGCTAAAATTTTAATGTTTTTTTGTTAAGATTTTTCCATAAAAATTGTTTATTTAACATGCTATTTTTAACAAAATGTCTAAAAATGTGTATTTTTTTCATTGTATTTATATTGAAAATGTATGTTTTTTTGTTATATGTTTAAAAATATTGGTTTTGTAGCAACAATTATTTTATGTGAATTAAAATATTAATTAACAATACATAAACATATAGAAAATTCTAACTTTAAAATATTGACCCCTTTTTTTATTTTTTTAACTATGTGAAAAAATGTAGATATCATTACCAAAAAAAAAAAAAAAACTTTAAAAAAACACAAGTACATAAATACACTTTAAAATAAATATCTCAAGGAAGAATAAGACATTAGAAAATGTAAGGTCTCAAAAATCAACCCTCTAAAAAAAAGGGTTGATTATGGATCACCACTTTTCAAAATCGACACGAAAATTAATAACATTAAAAAAAAATGTTCATAAGAAAATTTAAAGTTCTAAAAATATACTCCAAAAAACAAATGTTTATTCTAAATAACCACTTTTCAAAATCGGCTATTTTTTTTCTACCTCAAAAAATGGGTGATTGGTAATTTTGTCATTTGATCGCTAACTATGTTCCTCATGGAGGCCAATTTCTTAAATCTTTAGGTGATGTTAAGAGTTAATGAAATTTTCATTAAGGGGGTATATTTCCTTCTATTTTGTTTCTTTGTATGTCTTTGAATTCAATCCCAAGTTGTTCTTAACTGGTGATGTAAAGATATTTTGACATAAGGTGTTTGTTAAGGTTCAACTTTGTTTAATCTCTCTTTAGGATAGAGTGTGCTTTTAATAAAATTTTATATTTCATTAGTTCAATGCTTATAATTATTTTCTATACATTAGCGACGTGACCATTTAAACACCTCTTATAGTTAATAACATGTGATATATGGATTATCAAGTGATTGGTCCATGATATCTATTTAATGAGCATGGACAGTCATTTCTCAATGATGTAATTGAGAGATGTTCTTGTAAATTACCTTTACATATTAATCAATTGCTTAAATGTCTATTTCTATCATTGAGAGTTTTAACTACATAAAAATTCATGTTTTAATTATCATTGGTGTATACCAAGTTTTTGTCTTAAAATATCTACCTTATGCTACAATATACTTTATATTTTGAATAAGGTCATTTTAGGTATGTAAATCTTTTGTCTTAAAATATATATTCTTTGAAAATATACTTATATTTTGAACAAAGATAAACATTTGAGGAAGAGTAGATGCACTACTTAGTTTTCCCCATTAAATTAGAAGAAATATTGACTAGTAAGAAAAGATAGTTATTGATCTAAATAAGTGGTTGTCACTTTCTCTCTAGTATGGAACATGTTGTTATTTCTTAATAAATTCTTTCAATAAAAATCATCTAAATCTTTGTCATACAATTTAATATGATTAACTAATTCAAATACATATTTAGTAAGAGCCAAAAAAAAATCAACTCATCATTTAATTCCAATTCCTCTCAAACCTAATAAATTAATATTAATCATTTAGTAATTCAAAATATATATATATATATATATATATATATATATATATATATATATATATATATATATATATATATATATATATATATATATATATATATATATATATATATTCCAAAATCAATCTAAACATATATATATATATATATATATATAATATATATATATATATATATACTTGTCATTAAATTTTGGTTGAACCAAATTTGATAAAGGATTCACAAAGCCCAATGGGCAAAGGCATCACCCCCTCCCCACCACAAAAGTCTTACCTCACATATTTTTTCAAAAAAAATTCATTTTCTAACTTATTTTTTATGTTTTAAATATTTATTTTTATGTTTATTATATAATTTTTTGTATTTTGTTTTTATTTCAAAATTAATGACATATTTGTTAAAAATAAAATCTTTGTTTAACGCTTTAAAATTTTTCTTTCATATTTATTATATAATAATTGTATTTTTTTTAATTATATATATATATATATGATTTTTAATTTTATTTCAGTAATTTTAGCTACATTGCAGTATGAGTGAGATGTGTAATTCTATGTATTCACAAATGTGAATAACTTTTGTGTCTCTTAAAAATAATATAAAATATTTTTTAAATAGAAAAATAATGCCCACTATAATAAAAAAACAAAATTAAATATGCATATTCAGTTATTTCTAATTAAAATTATTATAAAACGTTTTGATCAATTTATTCTTTATATTATAATTCAATGTGGTAAAATATCTCTCATTTTTAGTCACAAATGACATATTTCAATGTCACATTACTTAATATAATTTCATATCAACTTTAAATGATGGTAGAATCATTAGAAGTTTAAAAAAAAAATGTGAGTAAGAAGTTTAAAACTTATAGTTTTTAAAAATATTTAGACACTTGATTTTAATAAACTGTTGGAAAAATTATATTAGAAATTTTTGAGGATATCAACTTCATATATATTTATATATAAAAAGAAAATATTAAAGAAAATATTTTAATATAAACATAATGAAATATTTAATGTCAAGAAAAAAATGAAAATTCAAAGTACTCTATCTAGTATATATAGTATTTAAAAATACACTTTAAACATTTAAAAATTATATATATATATTGCAAGAGAAAATTACTTTAGATTTGTTGGTATCCATAAAGACTTCGAGTAATGGATTTAAATAAACTATTTGAAAAGCTATCTTACTAATATCAACTATACATTAAAATAAAATATTCAATGTCAAAGAAAAAAGTAATTGAAAATTTAATATACTCTATATAATATTTAAAATACAATTTTAACAATAAAAAATTACACATAGTATATATATGAAGAGAAACGCTCTAGATTTCAGTGTGATCTATAAGGGATTATTGAGATGTAGGATGGAGGGGATGTAATTTTTTTTATTTCAAATTTTAAATTTTAAAAGAGATTTATACCTGAAGAAATTTGGTTCCTCTTAACTCATGCTAGATTCAATTTTTTTCATTGAAATTTAAACTTTGTACTCTATAGAAACTGAAAAACACTTAATATTTTTTTCAAATTTTTAAATTGATTTACACTTAAATAAATTTGATGCCTCTTAAAACAGGCTAAACCTATACTTAAAAAAAAATTCAATTAAATAATTAAATATACAATTATTTTTTCATTCAAATTTAAACGTGTGCCTCCAGAATTTTTAGAAATTCAATTTCACAATTCACATTCACCATTGTCATTCCTCAAATATTCAGACTCGAGAGAGTCATACTAGTTATAGACTTCTTGCCCTACTTCGTGCCAATATCGAACAATTCTTCGTCAATTCGCTTTCTTCAACTTAGCATTGATGTTTTTCTCAGTATAAATGGAATTGTAACACATTACGAATACTCTCTTATTCTGATTTTTCAACTGCTTTTGATTACATATTCATTCACTGCTTTAGGCTTTGAATCAGTTCCAATAATATGCGGAATTTAACATTAAAAACTTGTGATAAATGAATATTTTATTTCTAGATGCATGTCTCTACAATCCTACGCTGCCACGTGCAGGCGGCTAGCAACAAGAATTCACAGTAACGAACTGTTGCGGAAAACGCACGAGCTTCTAGACGAGGCATTAGGCTTTGAATCCTCCTACGTGGAAATTAACATTAAAAACTTGTGATAAACGAATATTTTATTCGTAGGTGCATGTCTCTACAATCTTACCCTGCCACGTGCAGGCGGCTAGCAATAACAATGCACAGTAACGATACCTTGTCAGTGTGTCACTCTTCTTAAAACGCGTGACAACGACATGATCAATATATATTACATTATCCATAGCACAAAGCTGACGGTCGCTGTCTGCTGATAATCTCCCCGGAACCACGACATTCTGTTCACATTTCCAAAAGAGAAATCGATGGTCTTCCTTTGAATATCGAATTTAATCCTGTGTCTCCTCAACTCTGTGCACGCGGCTAGCAATAACAATGCAAAGTAACGATATCTTGTCAGTGTGTCACTCTTGTTAAGACGCGTGACAGCGACATGATCAATGTATTACATCCATTGTCCATAGCTGACGGTCGCTGTCTGCTGATAATCTCCCCTCAACCACGACATTCTGTTCACATTTCCAAGAGAGAAATCGATGGTCTTCCTTTGACTATCGAATTCAATCATGTATCACCTCAAATCTTCCGTTGAGTACAGAGATACACGCGGTTACTGCATTTTACTCGGTGGCCTTCGCTGCTATATATGTAGTCGCTTCCATATCTCAATCTCATTTATTTGTATTTGAACTCTGTAACCTCCCGCGAGCTCTAGCCCGTCACCAGCCATCGCAGAGCTTCTTCTGTGTCGCCAAAAATGGAAAAACCCTCCCCGCAGGAGCATGATCATGCCAATGTTGTAGAAGAAAAAGATCGCGGGCAAAAGTACCGGCAATTGAAGGGGATCCGGTTGCGAAAATGGGGGAGCTGGGTATCAGAAATTCGAATGCCCAAATCTCGAGAGAAGTTGTGGCTCGGCTCATACCCTACTGCCGAGCAGGCTGCCCGCGCCTACGACGCCGCAGTGTGTTGTCTGAGAGGGCCCAACGCTAAATTCAATTTTCCCAATTCTGTGCCCGACATTCCCTCTGCGTCTTCCCTTTCCCGGCAGGAGATTCAGGCTGCCGCCGCCAAATATGCAATGCATCAACTCCCTTCGAGCGAACCCACTACGAATAATATCGATAATACGCCGATGGAGGAGGCCGCATCGACGTCAATGTCGGCTGCGGCTTCAGAAACGGAGGTGTCGGGTAACAGTCATCAAGTATTGGAGGAACATAAGTTCGATTTCTGGGAACGTCTGTTCGAGGAATCTGATGCCATTGATGGCGGCGTCGGCCTGAATTTGGAGAGAATGCCATCAATTGACGATGCATGGGCTTTGGATCTTAATCCCACTACTTGGCAGGAGGAGGAGGAGGGGGATAACATCATCGACGCCACTGATTTGTGGAAATCTTGAAAGTGGTGGGATATCCAGGTCCTGAAATCTGGATAACTGGATCCTGTCCCGCCGCAGCGTTTCGAACTAGCGACCTGCGACCTGTTCACTGAGGGCCAATTTTAAAAGTTCTGCCCAAGTCGTGAAAATCTGTTGGGAATTGGGACTACGGCTGAATCACGGAACTTAGATGATCTTAGGAATCAAGATTCTTAGGCCTTCCAACATATTAGATAGTACACCATAATTTTGGCTGATTTCAATTTTGTGAGATTTAGAACATACTTGACACATTTGAATTGTAATATCGATCCATGGTTTTGGGTTGGGTATCGTTGGGTTCCGCATGAATTAGATTTTATGAAAAATGCAGATATTTTATTTTATTTTATTTTATTATTATTTATTATAAGTATATTTTATTATTATTTATTATAAGTAGGAAGGTTTTGGACTATAATTTTAATTTGATTTTATTTCTATGTTTTTCTTGTCGTGTAAGGACCAGTAATATAATTAGTATTCGTCTCACACATTTCTCAAAACAACATCATAAAGTCATTAAAATATGCAATAAATACTTTATATTAAGTTATATAAGTTATATAAATATGTCCAATATGGGCCTTGATTGGATCAACAACTATCAAACACCAGGCCTTATCATCACAAGTTGACAAAACCTATCATCACAAGTTGACAAAACCTATTGTCTCAAGTACCTCAAGTTCTCAATTACCAATTAAGTCAAAATGCATTACAAAACATTACATTGCTTTCCATCCAAAAGTACACATATCCCATCAAACAATCACCCACTCATTTTGCATCGGAGCAACACATCTCATTGCTGGGTAACACCTACACAAGAATAGGTGAAAAGTGTGTCAGTCACATCTACATGTGTGTTTAACCATTCAACCTACTGAAGACAATAAATGACACCATTCAATTTAGGAAATAGTTCAAAGGATGCAATAAATGACACCAACCCTTTCAATTCAAGTATTAAACACAACAACCCTTTCAATTCGGGAATTAAATTTAGGAAAGCACAAGGATCAATCATTATAGCTTATCACCCATTGGATCATGTACAAATCAATCCACAACACAGATTTGAATTTGGGAGATGGCAATCCCTGTCAGTTTTCCCTACCAATTAAATTCTAGATCATAAAACTATAAAACATCAACGCTTACTGTTTTTCATGTGAAACATTCATTCTACTCATTAGCTACTGTAGAAATACAATCAAAGTGTTCACATACAATCAAACTGTTTAGACATTGTTACATTCATTTTGCAGACATACAATCGAAGTTTTCCAACAATGTTACATTCATTATATTCATCAACTGTTGGAGACATACAAAGAGAGTGTCTGCACAGTGTTACATTCATTCTCTTCATCGATTGTTGGAGACATACAAGTTTTTATTGAATAATGTTATTATATTGAGTACTTTATCATTATTTTAGTTGAGAAACCATGTTAAGATTATAAGTTATAGATCATATACCTACTAGTATCTACTTATTGGAGCTTAGCTCAATTTCTTACCATATCAAACTAGTAACAATTGCACCATAATCATTCACGTAACTTTATGGCTTCTACCCTCATAGCCTAAACAAATCAATCAAGGAAATCCCACAACCATGCAAGAGAAAGCTAGAGACAGTGTAAAAAGCTTAAGTGTTGACAACAAAGGCAGAGATCATAATTCCGTAGATAGATAGATAGATGGACACAAACTGATCATAATTCCACAGATAGATAGATGGATACAAACTACACTCGTCCATAAATTAGGAAGCTGCTCAATTTAAAAACTTTCAGCTTATTTTTCTAAGACTTTTCTTTGTTTCTAAGTTCTATTTAAGGTCTAACTAGAAGGAACGTGAATAAAACAGAGCTCAAACATCTTAGAAGTCCATTTACAACACAAGAAGTCAACTTCTAATTTCTGTTTTAGAAGAGTAAATCGGGACTTCGACATATTTAAACCTACGCTAAGAGGCTGAGATCATCAAGAGACTAAGAAGCATTGTTTAGAGTTCCTTATTGCCACTATAGGGGTTCGAAATCTAGGGGTGTGAAATCTAGAAATATGAAGTTTGAATTTTTCAGAGGCATATATATAGAGAAATCTCTTCATTTTTCTTTAGAAATCTGGGTTAAGGCTCACCATTACAAAGCATAGAAACATAATTAGGATTGTTTCACCATCAGGAAACATAGAATCTTAATTCAGACTCAGCAAAGTGAAGAGTCAGCATCAACTGGGAACTCTGCAAATAGATTATAAGGTCAACAAATATTCAGAAACACACAGATATGCAATATAATTAAATTTTGAAAAAAATGCGTTTTGACCAAGTTTTAGAAAAGTTATTCGGCATTTCAAAAAAAAAAATGAACTCACGGGTTTTTCACTAAGTTTTTGACATTCACTCTAGTCAAAGTTAGCTTTTCGTATGTTTTCAGCATAAAAGTTTCTTTCCAAGTAGAGTATGACTCACAATAATTTGAGATATTGGTATGCAACACTGATATGTTAAAAAATACCATAATCATACTAGTATTGAATCTTGAGCAAGGTTTTCTTTTCGCATTACTATGAAAATTCGATGGTGGTGCTCATGTCAAATTAGCTCTCAATATGGAACCATTCAGTGCTTCTATATGTTGCTCTAACATTTAACCATTGTAGGTTGTCTAGCAGTGAGCAATGTGTATCACATATCATGTCGTTCCATTTATTCTACCATGTGTCATATACCATACATATTATTTCATTTCATTTTATTTGGCACTACTACCTATACAAGAAGTTATTTTAGAGGAACCTGGTTGTGCTAGAGTCTAGTTGTCCTTTGCCACAAGTACAAAGGCTTCAATATAAAATTAACCAAAAATTATGAATGTCCTATCTAGTTAGATTTTCTTACCAAGTCAATACCTCTATGGAACTCACTGTAAAATCAGAATTAGAGCAAGTTGTGATGTGTCTAAAGCATGTCATAAAACATTCAACCCTTGCCCCCAATAGATGGAATTTAACAAAGTCACCAAATTTGTCTTAATGAAGTTAAACATTATGTGTTCACTTCGAGAGGCCAATTCCATTTCAAATATGATCAACTTTCTTTATAGCAACTCTAGAGCTCATGTACTCTCTGTTGACTACTTTCATGGCATTTGTAAATGGATAGAAGTTAGAACTATATCTATGCCAAGTTTTTTTTACTACAGTTACTTTAGCTCTAGCTTTCCCCTAAGTCACTATGTTCAGCGAACAAAATCATGGAAGTTCATAGTAAGGCTTAGAACAAGACTAGTAAGTAGTGCCTTACAATATTCCATTGTTCCCATAGCCACACACATGGCTCAACCTCTCTTTAAAACACTCTAAAACTACTATGCCAGCAAGTATAAAATAGGGGTTGAACTACCATGAATAAAACAGAGCTCATGCAAAAACTCTTAGAAGGCCATTTCCAACACAAGAAGTCAACTCCTAATTATGTTTTAGAAGAGTAAATCAAGGCTTCAACATATTTAAACCTCACACTTGTCAAATTCCAATCACAAATCAGATGAGGGTTACACTTTTCTCTTACACAATTCGAAGTTCAGCTTTCCCACTAAAAATAGAAGTAGTCTATAAGGTTCTGGGGAAATATTTGCCCTATTATTTTGTTAGTCCGCTAGGGTTTTCAAGAAAGTTTATTTCTATTAAAAATACAAAATGCACAAGTGTCCTACACAAATGGAAGAGTTCACAACAAACAACAGAAGATGCCATGTTGCTTATAGCCATGTTGTTAACATTCAATAGGTATCTCTTATCTTTATCATGTCAATATTAGAATTCATACATAATTGAAATACAATATAGTGCAAATCATTCAATAATTCAAAGTAACAATGTAATCAAAATTCAATTGTTCAGGTAAACCAGATCTGCTCCATTGCAGTTTCAATTAATTCAAAAAATTCTTCATTGATATGAATGGATTAATAGGTTTTGTTTTAGCATTAAGATAAAATCCTTGTTGATAACACAATATACACTAAGATGCAACCTGAACTCTTTTGAGTAAAATACCAAGTTTCCTACACAAATGCAAGAGTTCACAACAATTGTCAACAAAGGATGCCAAGTTGTTAGCAGTGAATAGCTATTAATTGTATTTCTCATGCTAATATTAGAATTCATACATAAATACAATTTACTTTGTACATTTTTGTTGTAATACTTATAAAATTTCTTACTCATGTTGTACTCGAATACAATTTTAAATCAGAATTTCGTGGCAAATATGCAGATTGTTGGAGCCATGCCAAGAGTTTCTATTGCAGATCGGATAAGGAACAAGAGGCAAGGGACAAGGGCGGCCCCAACTGCGGAGCCGTTTATTAGATGAGGATGTCAATGCTCCCATCAATGTCGTTGAAAAGGACTATGTGGTAGTAGATCATCCCAGCACACCATCAACCACAGAGCCACCTTCAACTACAGTGTAAGGTGCAAGTTCAACAAAGAAAATTAGTGCCATTAGAGGCTGGACAAAGCAATACATGCTCACTGCAATTGATGACATCAAGTTTAAGGGATGTGCATCTGCAAAAAAACATGTTATTTCTACCTCTAAAATACATTATTAGATAAATGGGTTGATCAATACAAAGTGTAGAGGGTCTATTACAGTTATGACTAAAGAGGAGGAGGATGAGGTGTTTGACTAGTGTAAGGATATGGCCCAATTGGGACATGGGTTAGAGATTATACAACTTAAATCCACAATATCTCAAATCTGTCAAGGGAGACCAAACCCCTTCAAAGGTGGTTTTCCTGGTAAATCATGGTGGAGTGGGTTTAAAAAAAAACATCCAGACCTTGTATTACATACATCGAAGGGCTTGACAGAGACAGGGATTTAAATCTATGCCCTGCAATTTCTTCCAAGTTCTATAAAACTCTTTTTGTTGCATATGAGAAACACTCATATGCCCCAAACAATATATGGAACTGTGATGAAACAGGCTTACAAGCATGAGGGAATTGTGGTATGCAGGTAATTTCCAAGAGAGAGAGTATAAATGTGCCTAAGATATTTCCTAAGAGCAGGGAGTGGATCACACTTCTTTGTTGTGTCAATGAAATTGGTTCATCAATACCAGGATTTTATGTATTTAAAGGTAAACCTCAACTAAAAAATTATATACAGAATTGTGAACCAAGTGCATGCATGGTTGCACATCCACATGCATGGATGACAAAGGAACTATTCCTGAATTGGCTTGGCCAATTTTTTTCTTCTGTATAGGGTCCTATCTCGCCTGAAAATAGACACTTACTAATTTTAGATGGACATGGAAGCCACATGGTTATTTATACAATCAAGGAGGCCAATAATTTGGGCATTCACTCTTTAACATTGTCGGCTAATGCCACTTACAGATTGTAGCCCTTTGATGTGAGAATGTTCGAGTCTTTCAAGAACTATTTCAGGGTCAAATGAGCTTTTTGGATGGCAAAGAAACTAGGAGTGGAAGTAAAGAGATTTGAGATAGTTGAGCTTGCAAGTAAAGCACTTAAAAGGGCTCTCACACCTTCTAATATCAAGGTTGGATTTAGGAGGACTAGTATGTGGCCACTTAATGTTGATGAACTTTTGCATGATACTGGTTGTAGCCAAGCATTTGAAGTGGAAGGTCAAGAAGCAGAGAACTTACAAGACCATGTTGGTGCCCAAGAAGATGTAGCTGTTGTTGAAGGTATAATGTCCCTTTTTTAAGGGTTTCTCTATGGTTATGATGGTGAACATGTCAGTGAGACAAATTTCCCTCATGAACCAACTAACAATATCAATGAGGTTGTCACACCCACTAAACCACCTACCGATTATGCATGTGATATTCCATTTGATGCAGTCAATCAAGGGCATGAAAATGCAACAAAATTAAGCAATAAGAAATTGAGCATGCCAACCCAAGTAAGTGCACCATTAGGGTTTGCATAGGTCATGATGAACATCACTGGAAATAATGTATCTACCACCAATGAGGAAAACATGGACATTCCTTCACAACCATTAGAGTTGAACACCAAACTTGTTCATTATTTGATGGACAATGGATCACTGGAAAATGAGCCTATTCAAAATGAAGTACCTAAAGAAGACAACAATGGGGGTCAATAAGTTGTCCTAGAGGATGAAATCCAAGTGTCAAGTCTTGAGGAGCATAGGGAAACAAAAAAGCAGAGATTACTTGGTGCATTCCTAAAGCTACAAGTAAAGAGAGTGAAGGCCTCATCAAGGAACTCAACAACATGTTATATTTATTTGGAGAGGAGTTCACAATTTCTCACATATGAAGATTATATGAATTTAGTGTTAGATTCTGAACATAAAAAGAATGAAATTTAGGAAGCTAAAAAGAGAAATAAGGAGTTAGCCAATGAAAAGAGAGTTGCAAGGATTTCAATAACAGAACCTCAAGTAAAGGAAAGGTTGGAAAGACAAAAAGCAAGGGAAGATAAAGAACACCGAAAGCAATTGGCAAGGCAAGAGAGAGAGCAGGAAGGTTCAACAAGAGTTGGAAAAATGAGGAGGGGTGACAATGAGGGAAGACCATGGTCCAAGCCATTTTGAGGCAAATAGGTTGATGTCTAACAAGCTAGACCACATTGCAAAGCAGACACCATCATACCAAGACCTGATTAACACCCAAGTCCCCCGCTATCAGGAAGGGGTTAGGCCCACCTCTTATACCCCTACCATTGCAGGTTTGAATCCTAACAGTGTTTTTATGACACCTGCACTCAGTGTTGGGGTTAGTAACATAAGTGGACACTACGGATACTCAGTCCCACCACGGCTACAAGGAGAAAACTGGATTCAAGCATATAGAAAAATTCAGTCACATCCTAATCATCCAATATTGGGTAGTCCAACATACTTGGGTCAAGCAGTCAACTCAACGTTTTTGGGCAATGCTGGAAATGGAAGCCATCAAGCATAGGGGTGGCATGAATTAATTTTTCTAACCACAACACAATGTGATTTGGGTAAGGATGAGGTGAGGTTTTCTAAAGATAGCATCCATGGATGTTGGGAAGCATCCTTTTGGGTTGCCTCACGAAATTAGTATGTGTCAAGCAGTTTCTAATTGCTACAAAAATATATCTTATATTCCTTGGGAGTTAACAAAATTTTTGAAACACAAAACTTTCCTGTCCTTACTTCCAAAACATAATCCCAATATGAATGTGATGACCAGCACTTTGTTAATCTGCTGAAGTTATAATTGCTTATTTAAAATAAGACAACACTTGCCATAGCTAGTATGTCATGATTTTGAATTAGTATGTATCAATCAGTTTCTAATTGCTACAAAAATATATCTTACATTCCTTGGGAGTTAACAAATTTTCTGAAACACAAATTTTCTTGTCCTTACTTCCAAAACAAGATCCCAATATGAATGTGATGACCACCACTTTGTGAATTTGTTGAAGTTATAATTGCTTATTTAAAAGAACACAACACTTGCCATAGCCAATATATCATAATTTTTAATTTTTAATTAGTATATATCAAACAGTTTCTAGTTTCTACAAAAATATATCTTGTATTCCTTGGGAGTTAAAAAATTGATAGTGTAACTCATTTCTAACTTTCTCACTTTCAAATGCATAATCCCAATCACCAATGACACCATTAAAACAAAATAAGGTTAGATTACTACTTGCCTTCTCTAATATAAGACATTGAAATTGTGGAAAAGGTTCCCAATCGACAAATGAACACAAAAAAATATTATTCTATGTACATGGCCCCCATCCCAACAACTTCAAACCTCGAGCTGATATAAGAAATTGAAAAAAACTAGCTTCACTACATCTACAAAGCATTTTGGCCCATTGCACAACTCTACATAAAACTTTGAGAGTATAAAATAAGCACATATTATTGGAAAACGAGGATTCTAGGTCCTCTAATCAAGGAGACCTATGAGTATTCTCATCCATGTCATCACCTTAGAATTCCCACGTGGATGTGCAATAGGGATTGTGAAATAAGTTCTCAATCACCAAATGAAAACATTGATTGGGTAGTTTAACGACATGGTCTGTATCCCAACAACTTCAATCCCCAAACTAATCTAAGACATTGAAATAATCTTTACAATCCTCTTTGTAATTTTTTAACTCTGCAAAATTATGAGACTGCTGGAGATAAATTTTTAAATTTGTACAAGGAGACCTCTGAGTATTCTCAGCCATGTCATCACTTCAAAATTCCCATGTGGATGTGCAATAGGGATTGTGAAATAAGTTCCCAATCAACAAACGAAAACGGTGATTGGGTAGTTTATCTAGCTGGTCCCCATCCTAACAACTTCAATCCCCAAGCTAATCTTAGACATTGAAATACTCTTTACAACCCTCTTTGTAATTATGTAACTCTGCAGAAGTATGAGACTGTTGAAGATACATTTTTAAATTTGTGCACCTGAAAGTGTATGACGCGATTTTTTTGGAAATTTAAACTCCTTGCATAAGTTAATGCAGATAAAGGACCTTAAGGAGATCATTTCCATTTTTGAGATGTCTGTAACATTCAAATTTATAAGATAAATTTAAGTTTTTAAATGCCAAGTAGACCCTTGGAACTTTGCAGTATTGTTGGTGTCAAAACCATTCTATCTATTTTCCTATTGACTTCTAACTAAAAACTAAATTTGCACTGCAGTACAATAGAAAACTAAATTTCGACTGTAGGACAACAAAAGATTTAATGGTGAATTATCAGTCAAATTGTTGATGCATTCAAATTTTCAATCCTCCCCACCTCAAAATTCCACTATAATAGACATAACTTACTTATCACATTAATTAACTTCAATCCCCAAGTTGACATAATACATTGAAAAAAACCACTATTGTCCACCCTTAAACCATTGTTGTCCAGATCTGTAAACAATAGGGTACTACCATAAAAATATCTTTGGAATCATTTGTAAGTGCTGGGAAAGAAGAGAGACAAGGTATGAACAATCAACAAGCTTGAAAAAAAAAATCCAAAGAGAGAGAATTCACAGGGATATTCTCGTCCAATCTAAAATGAAGATCTTTAGGATTTTTATCAACCAAAGCCTATTTCAACATCTTCCATTTCAACAAAGAAGTCTATGATGAGGAAACGAGGATCACTGCTCCCTATTCCATAAGCTAAAACGTAAAAACCACCTAAAACCCATCGATCGAAAGACAAAACCATTCAATTTACACAAATCCCTTCAGTTGAAACTATTTAAAAACATATGAAACAAGCTCAACAAAGAAACATTAATCCTTCTATTTTAAATGTGTTAAAAAGAAAATTATTCTCGCCCATAATTAGACCCATAAGCGAAAACCCAAAAACCATCTAAAACCCATCAGCCGAAAGACAAAACCAGTTAATTTACACAAAACCCAAGTGTTAAGAAAAACAGGAAACAAGCTCAAACCACCTAAAACCCATTCGTCATGTTAGCACCTAATCTGAACCTCGGGCTGAAGGAAGGCAAATTAGGGTAACCTTTAAACCACACTCAGCCTTATAGCTAGCCCTACAAGGTCAGGAGAGGGCTCTCTCCGTGAAAGGATATTCAACAAAGTACAATTATGAACTGATTTTAGGCTATAATAATAATGGGAAATGTTTTAACGAATGAATTTTTCAGGGATGTATGGAACAAATGGGATAGTTTGAATCAGGGAATTAAATCAGGGATACAGGTTATTTCATGGGGCAAGGTAGGTAGGAAATTTTAGCAATTAAAGTTTAAATAATGATGGGATGGTAAGACTGGTGAGGACCTGAAAAGGGCATAGGAGATGGATCCTTTTCAAACAGAAGAAAACACAGAATATTGAATGATTTCCCAAGGTAGAGCATTAAAATGGATTCTACCTAGATCTATCTTAAAAGCATTCAACCAGAGATATTTATGAATGAAATGTACACATAAAATTTTTACATATGAACACAAAGGAAAGAACAAATGCTAAAACTCATACCACATGGATCCCACAAATCAGAGCTTCATTTCTTATTAATTCCCTGTCAAACGGTTACAATGGGAGTGCAAAGCGTCCTCCTTGATTTTCCACACTATTCCCCTACTTACTGACTTACATACTTCATTACAAATGACTAAGAATTACATTTAAATAGACCAGAATGGTGGGAAATAGATCCACAGAAAAAGGAATTTGTTTTACCAACTCAGAACGGAAATCTGAAGATAGGAAAGAGAGCCAACAATCTGCTCCTAAAAGGGAGTAACAACAATACGTTTTGGGCCATCTGAAGATTTCGCTGTTACATTGGATGAAAGAAAAATAGGAAATCTGAAAAATAGATCCCTATTTTACTGTTGCTGTAGAAGTCTCTGTCTCATATTTAGTTTCTCGGCCCTTTGACTGTTTCCTTTCTCTTTATTTTGGAAATATCTTTATATGTCAAGAAATGCCTTTGAAAACAACAAGACTAAATTTTATGCATTTAATGAAGGAAAATACTCATTTTGAGTGAAAGGAGAGAAGGGAAAGGAGGTGGGGTCCAAATCGCAATCGCAATCGCAATCGGAGGGGAGGAAGGGGATGCAACATATAATGGAGCGTTTAAAAATACATGTTGTGATGAGGCAATCGCAAATCAGGATGGAAGGGAAGCAGGAGTAAGGCCATAAAACTTCCGATGCGATTAGAATGGGTGCGATGGAGTGAATGAATAAGCGGAAGGGATAATGGGGAGATTTCCCTTTAAAAAAAAAAAAAAAAATTGCGCTTTTTCAAAGGAAAAAATGATTTTTACATTAAAAGAGCGGAGGGCCTTTAAGGTGGGACCCAGGAGTATAAATCGCAATCGCAATCGGAAGCGAGAGGGGAGCGGAGGCAAAGTGTTATTTGAAATCGTTGATTGCGATGGAGCGACAGACTGTGGGTCGTTCGATCGGATGGTCAGATCAATGGCAGAGATGTAATCGGAGGTTTGCAATTGGCGGGACTCAATCGGGTGTAACACTTTATGAAATTGCCAATTGCGATAGAGCGATGGAGTATGGGTTGTCCGATTGTCGATCAGATCAACGGTTACGATGTAATCAGGCGGGGTCCAATCGGAAGGGACTCAATCGCATCAGAGTTTTTTACAAGGGCCAATCGGAATGCCATGTTAAGTGTTGCAATTGCGATCGGGAAAGGGAAGGGATTTGGATCGGCGGGGGTTTTATAATATAAAATTTTTAAAACTTTATTATAAAGTTTAAGGGGTATGTGGGGAAGTAGTTAATTAAATCGAATGGGCGGATTTATAATAAAGACTTTGTAATGCGATTCATGCGATCAGGTAGGGAAAGAGAGGTTTTTATATAAAAAAAAAACATTAAACTTTAATGAAATAAAATGTAAGAGGGAAATGGGAAAAGGGGAAGGGTTAGGCTATAGGGGAGCTTTATTCACTTAGGCATAAATTTCAATTCAGGAGTCAGTTTTGAGAGTGTAATATACCGTTGGAAATCTCTTTCCAGGCTCTTTCTGATGGACATACTTAGAACATGATTCTCAACTGAAAATGCAGTGGAAAACTTCTCTAAAAGGCAGGGTGGTGACTTTGTGGAGATAACAGCTTCTGAAGTGTGACTTATTACATATGATGACATAAAATTACATAAAGATGATAATAAAAGTAAAGTATCATGTTTTCACCTCAAAACATGGTGTTGAGGTGAAAATGACATCAAGCTAAATAAAACATTTCTTTGATCTTCCCAGGTGCTGTGACTTTGAGTTTATTGACTTCCTCATGACCTTGTTGATATTTAATGACACTTGATTTATTAATTTGACCATGATGAGACCCTAGAACCTAATGAGACCCACCCTATGACCTAATAATAGGAATTACGAAGTGAAAGTGACTCATGACTGAAGACCATATAGAGGGGAATCAGCAAGTTTCACACGAGGGAAAACCGATGAAAAACCACTACCATCAATGAATCCATGACCTAGCAGAATGATGAGAATTTATGGTATGGGACTCCTAATATGCAAATGCAAAAGAGTAATTTTGATCACTGATGGAAGTATGACTAGACTGACACTAACATTGGCTCCAATGGGGATGGTAGCTCCTTGGAGGTGCCAAGAACACCGTAGACCAAGTAGCCTTATCCATTGGGCATGGAATCAAAAATACTGAAAACTGACAAAATGCAGACTAACTCTGACTCAAGACTAAGACTAAAAACCAAAATAAAACCAAACCATACAAATATCATTCAAGTTTTAAAGCCTTCACCTCGGGCCCCAAACTTCAATGACTGTGTACTTAAAATCTGACCAAAAATAACATGGTATATACAATGATGGTGACATAGTTTCTAATCCATTATCTTCAACAATGGTAGTGCTTCAAAAGCCTACCATTTACTGCCCCTGTAGGGAAATCTTGCCATCCATTTCTGAAAGCAAGAAAGCATTATGTCCCCTGTATGCTGAAATCCTGTATGGTCCTTTCCACAGATTGTCGAACTTACCATGCTTCACTTTGTCCTCATTTCGTGCATCCCATCTCAACACCACATCATCTAACTGAAACTTCTCTGCTTTGGTTTTATGGTCATAGATCTTCTTTATCTTCTCCTACAACTGAATAGTGTTCTGAGACACTTCCTCTCTTGTTTGCTGAAGGTGGATCATTTGATTGATCCTTCGCTGATTATCATCTTCTTCAGTGCCAAACTCTTGTAATAATCTCATGATTGGAACTGTAAATGATGTAGGAAAGACAACATCAGTACCATAAACCAATTCAAAAGGTGACATACCTATGGATTTCTTGCTGCTAACTCTGTCTGCCCATAATGTGTTGATGATCTTTTGATGCCAGTTTCTTTTTTTTGCCTCCAACATTTTCTTGATTATGTTTATCAGGGATTTATTTGATGATTCTGCCAGGTCGTTGCCTTGTGGATAGTACGTTGTTGAATGGCCCAGCACAATATTGTATTTGTTGCAGAACTCCACCATCTTCTTTGTTTTGAACGTTGTTGTGTTATCTGCACGGGGGCGTCACTCACAAACCAATATTATATCACGTGCGTTCATATTGGGGTAAAAAAAATCAAAAAATCAAAAAACATTATATTTCCTTTATAACTAGAGGGGAGGGGGTTTTTTATTTATTATATAAAATATTTATATTTTGAGGTATTTTTTTTAAATTTTTATGGCCAAGCGGAGTTAGGAAAGTCGTGGAAAGGCGAGAAGGCAATGACCGCGAGGGGGAAAATGCGATTTTTGGTTCGACTGGTGCATTTGGAGCAGAGCAAGGTTTTGGTTCGACTGGTGCATTTGGAGCACAACTCACCTTCCCTTCCAGGTCTGAGGTACTGTCCACCTTTTACTCGGCATCTACACTTTCATCTCTATACGCTTGGAGATCTATACGCTTCTTGGAGATTGTGTAATAGATGCATTTCATTATCATACAAATGATGGGGTGCCGGTTAGCTGCCGTGGATGGAGCCGGATGCACGCATTGATAGATTCATTCATTTAGGGAAGCGTGCCTCACCATATTTTGAAGTCAATAGCCTTACCACGGTCGATAGCCTACTGCTTTTGTCTATTTGGTCTATGAAGGTGCATTTGGAGCAGAGCAAGGTGGGAAGGCATTAAGGGGTTTTGGTTCGACTGGTGCAGGGTTCGGAGCAAAGCAAGGTGGGAAGACAGAGCGCAGAGGAGCACGGGAGAATAGGAAAATCTGATTTTGAGCTTTGGCTGGAGTTTTGGTTCGATTGGCTTGGACTGGAGGAGTGGGGTTAGGGAAGTAAACACGATTCTGAGTTTTTAGCTACGATTGCTTCAACTGGTATGTGAGATATTTGTAGAATTTTTGAACTTTTCTCCTATACCATAGAATGCAGCTTGCTTTGATGGGATTGATTAGCCTTTCGCTCCATAGAAACGGACTTATTTATGACCTTGATCTCCAGTGGATAGGTCTGCAGCTTATAATCAGAGATTAGAGTTGATGGAGAAGCAAAAATACTTGCCAGAGAGTGCAGTCCTGAGAGGGTTCTTCCCTTATTCATTCAGTCTCTTGAAACAGATCTAAAATGCTCTTTCATTACCTTTTCTATCCTTGATAGGACCTGCAGCCTAATCTCTGTAATTAGGGCTTTGTAAAACTGCCCAGAATTTCTACTTCTTGCTTCCACAATTTCGGTCTAGGGAACTTGATCTTTCTTGAGGTATAGTAATGCCAAACTCATTTTCTTTCTACCCATTGTCCAAAGCCTTACCTCTGATATCATGTTGAGAAATCTAAGGAAAAACAGATATAGAATTTATTACTTCATTTCTTGGCAATTCTTGACACTTTCTTGTGAGTTAACTTGGAGCATTAGTATTGTTATTTAGTTCTGTTTTATCATCAAGACACTTAGTTACTAGGTTGAATCAGGTATAAAGAGTATTTGACACTTCTTCTAGGGCATACAAATGCACAGAACCATACCAT
Organism: Pinus albicaulis; assembly: GCA_034641835.2. NCBI lineage: Eukaryota > Viridiplantae > Streptophyta > Pinopsida > Pinales > Pinaceae > Pinus > Pinus albicaulis. Next base: position 814,454,307 of record CM076577.1, read on the forward strand.
AGATTATTTTGTCTCTTTCAAGGGATTCTAGATAGGCATTTGACACCTTCTAATGCCCAAAACAATTTGTAACAGAAACAGGATATGCATACCAGAGATTTGGAGATATTTGTAGATTTTTGAACTTTGCTCCTATACCATAGAATGCAGCTTGCTTTTATGGGATTGATTAGCCTTTCGCTCCATAGAAACGGACTTATTTATGACCTTGATCTCCAGTGGATAGGTCTTCAGCTTATAATCAGATATTAGAGCTGATGGAGGAGCAAAAATACTTGCCAGAGAGTGCGGTCTTGAGAGGGTTCTTCCCTTATTCATTCAGTCTCTTGAAACAGAGCTAAAATTCTCTTTCAGTACCTTTTCTATCCTTGATAGGACCTGCAGCCTAATCTCTGTAATTAGGGCACTGCCCAGAATTTCTACTTCTTGCTTCCACAATTTCGGTCTAGGGAACTCGATCTTTCTTGAGGTATAGTAATGCCAAACTGATTTTCTTTCTGCCCATTCTCCAAAGCCTTACCTCTGATATCATGTTGAGAAATCTAAGGCAAAACAGATATAGAATTTATTACTTGATTTCCTGGCAATTCTTGACACTTTCTTGTGAGTTAACTTGGAGCATTAGTATTGTTATTTAGTTCTGTTTTATCATCAAGACACTTAGTTACTAGGTTGAATCAGGTATAAAGAGTATTTGACACTTCTTCTAGGGCATACAAATGCACATAACCATACCATAGATGATTTTGTATCCCCTTAGGGTATCCAGGCACCAAATGATAGGCAAAACCTTATGTTAGTTTTATTTGCCTTATTAGCATACGAAAGGGAATGAAACCCAAATAGAGGAAGTGCTACCATAGAATTTGAGAACCACTCTTGAGCCTAGAAGTAAGGCTAATGAACTATTATGCATAAATACATTTCAAAGAAATAAAATAAAAAATTTAAGGAAACACTCTCTTATTAATAATATAAAACCAAAATAGTACTCACCTGGCAGATGCCAAGTTCTTTTCCAGTAGGTTCTTTAGGGCTAAAAAAGAAACACAGAATTGCCAAGACTGGCCTTTGAAACATCCAGTGTGGAACCAATGAGCAAATTAAGCATAATTTTTGTGTGGATTTTCCAAGCACCTTTGGAAACAGATTGGTTATATCTTCCATGATTTTTCTTAGAAGCCCATCCTTTAGAAAGAATCTATCTTTGGCAACCCAAGTTTCTGTAAGAAAATGGCTTAGTGATTTTGGTTGGATTCGTCTTACCATTTTCTCCTTTGTTTGGTCTTTAAGATGTAAGATAACTTTCAAAGGCTTTAAAAATAATTCTATAAAATGGATTGGCATGATTTTGTAAATGATATATCATGTTAAATCAATGCCAAGTCCTTTCTTCTTGGAAAGTATATCATAGCAACACATATCGGAGCATAATCAGAAATGAATAAGAAAGTGAAGTCATGTAAAGCTCTTGTTATATTCTTTTCATTGCCATATAAGACAGTTTTGTAAACCCCATAAAAAGGTACATTAGTACATTTTTACAACATTTCCGGGTTTCCCACACATAAGAAAGGAGTTGACTTGTCACTTCATTAACAATAATTGCTCTATCTATTCATAGTACAGCTTCATTCTTGATTTTTTTTTTAATTATTTTATTTTCTATGGACCTAAACAGATTTCAGAAATTAAAAACAAAGACTAAGTGTGCATACCTTTTCCCAAGGTACAAAACCATTCTTATTGTGATAGCACCCATCCTAATTTCTCCGTGGATGAAAAAATCTCCAAAATTAAACATTGCCTAACCATGATCTGTTGTTTCCCAAAGAAAAAACAGTTCTTGCTAATGACAGTTTCTCAAGATCTAACCTATCTATTGGACTAAGATCCTCTCAGTTTTTCAACACAAGACATGGGAAATTTCTATGGATGCTTGGTGGGTTTATTGCTACTGCTAACATTCATTTGCCAATAATATTTCTGCTACATTTCACAACATACAACATACAGAGGAGAGCCAAAAAGATATAGGAAACTCCACTACAGGTTATAAATACTGAGCTTAATTCGATAAATGAAAAAGAAAAAGAATAGAAGATGCAACAGAGGTATCCACATCAACCTACACAGTGATTTTAAACTGGACAAAACCCCTTCCAGAAAAAAGATAAAATTAGACCTATATTAACGAACAAAATTTAAACTGTATAGAGTTTTCCTTAGAGACAATCATCTTACTGAGTCTGATCAGTTCTGTCTTTCCAACTGTATGCTCATTGGTGTTGATTGCCAGTTTAACGCCCATGCTTCCTTCAAATTAAATATTTCCCTTCTCAAGTCTGCTGAATGTTGCAAAACTGTTGCAAGGGTATGTAATTTGGTGCCCCCTATAGAGGATAATGGTTCATGCAGTCTAAACAGTCCACATTTTCACTTGGAAAACAATAGAAATTGCGGTAAGATTTTGAGAAAATCTGCTTGAAATTTTTGAAAATCCGAGTTACAGCTGTCAAGCTTCAGGATTTTAGTTGCCCCTAGGGTTTTTGATGGTGCTGAATCATTTCCACCATAAAAGAAAACGATTTAAGCACTCCCAAAGTCAGATTTCTTGAAAAATTCTCACCGAATTCCATGAAATTGTGGCCTCTTTAGACAATGCCAATAATGGGTAGGCTCTTTGGTGGGAGGCAATCACTCTGGTCACTAAAAGATTCTTCGGGGATGGGGTAAGATGGTTACAAGAAGTGTGAGAGGTAAGATAGGACCAACTTTCCAACAGGCTTCTGGATGCTTGACAAATGGTGGAGATCCTTTTAATAACCAATTTGAATAGAATATCAGTGGATTGGAATCACAGCTCCATCTCTTTGAGGATTACAAGGCAAGAGAGGCTAGGATTAGAGACCGTGTGCAAAGGATAGGATTTAGGAATGCACCTTCTAAGTTTTTCTTTGGCACTTAAAGCACAAGCATAAATAAAAAGGATTCTTTCCATCCAACATCGTAGTGCTTAGAGAAGATGAGTTGGTGTTTTCCCCTAAGGGGATACCCTAATTTTTTTTTGCATGTCCACAAATCCATGAGCATTTTTTCTTGATATTTTACAAAACTCCTTCTAGGATAAGCCAAGGAATGCTAGAGTACTACAATTACTACCAACATAGACTTCCAAATGTCAATTTTCCTCTAACTAACAACCATCTATTACATTAATGCTTTGTTTAATCTTTAATATTTTCTAATAACTAGAACCAATCCCTCTTCCCATATCCATTTGGATTTAGAAAGATTCCAAGGCATTTGAATGCTTCCTTGAATTCAATATGAGGGAAAAAATTGTAACTAACTTTCTAGTTTAGTTTCCAAGCATATTGCAATTTCATGAACTTTAACCTCCACAATCATAAAAAATCCCAAATGCACAATCATGAGCTTTGCCAACCCAGAATTGGAAGAAAAAGAACCAAAATTACTACAGGCAGCTTTACATTTCTTTAAAATTTTTATGTCTGGATAATTTGATTATTAGAGTATCTTCTATTCTGCAATACAGGGGATATGATTATATGTGTGTATTTTCAAGTTTGATTTTTTCTGTATGTTCCTTTCTGCCACACTGGGGATATCAATTTATGTTTGCATTTGGGGATTTGATAATTGGAGTATATTTTAATTTGTCAAGCTGGGGAAGCCAAGCATTCTGTTGGACAGTTTCTTTGACTGCATCAAACAAATCTATGTTTTCTACCTTTGATTTCTCGTGACCAGGTACAGAAGGAAATCTGGAAATTCATTCACATGACCTCTGTTGTTTTAAAACGAGAAACTCACCAGATCTCAGAAATGCTAGTGTTTTAGATTTCTATATTTGGAACACAACATGAAACAGGTTTGAGAAATAAGGGACAATGTAATGCATGGAGTTTGAATTTACCTCATTAAACATCCCTTTTTTTCGTGCCATCTCAACAATCATCCATTGTATACACATATTTTATTATTCTTCACTCGAAATTTGCAAGTCTGCCTTCAAAATTCCTGTCCCTAAATATAATCTTCTAGCAGAGCAGTTTTCAATAGACAGACTTTGACAAAACGTGCTACTCTGGGATAGATTTTCCTTTGTTTTAGTGAATTTTTTTTCTGTTCCTATTTGAACCACTGCTCCTTGACATTTTTCATTGCTTCTTTTTCAGATCCAAATTTTTTTCTTAAGCAGTGGTAAGATATCCTTCCTAATTGTTGCTCGGACATTTTCCCTGAATCCTTCTTTTCCATTTTCATAGATATACAAACAAAGATTCTTGCATGTGTTGATAAACAACACTGTTCAAAGCATCATCAAGTTTAAAATCATAAAACTTCCATGACTATTGTGCATGAGATTCTTACAACGACAGTGAATGGTCCGTTTTCACAAATTCTTGTTGGTTAGAATAATATCAAGGTGACTAGAAGTGAGAATATTTCTCATGTTAAAATATCAAAATTCTCTACTTGGTTTAAGACGGTGTTATCAATCATGAGGAAAGCCAATAAAAGCTGTTTTTCAATGAAATTTGTGTCTACGATCAAACTCTTCATTTGCTCTAAAATGACATTGCTTATAAGCTAGTTCAGGAAAAACAATCTTCTGTGCTACATTTGGTAATTGTTTATGAACTAAAGGGTTTATCCGATCATGGGGTGCGTTTTTTGAAACTTGGATGACTAAAGCAATCCTGGTTAACATCATCATGTTCATTTCAAATTAAAGAATAGGCTGCTCACCTGACTCTATAGGGTGTTTCTTTACAAACCCAGTTTTTTAATGGGAAAGATCCTAGCCTTTTGGTTTGTATTCTTACCTTTATTTGTGCACCTAAACATAATATCTTCTTCAAACAAAATAGGTTGAGCAGAATTTTCAGACCTTTCAATGACGAACCCTAATTTTATCCAGTTGGTGGGATGAAATTTAATCTTAGTGCCAGAAAAAAGTAGTTTCTGCTTCCTTGAGTTGCCAGCTGAAATAGGAGCCAACTGATGTTCCAGATTCTTCAACCTACTTATTTGAATTTTGAAAATGAATCCTCTGAGCTGCATTATACTCCCCCTCTTCAGATGATGAATCTGACAAGTATCTGAATAATGCTCTCCCCACTTGGAACCTAGTCATGTATCGAGTAACATAGCAAGATTGAACATTAAATCTCATGAGGGGAATGAGAATAGAGACATAACAGGAAACAGGTTCCCTAGTCATGTTTCGAATAACATAGCAAGATTGAATATTAAATCTCAGGATGGGAATGGGAATAGGTACATAATAGGAAATAAGTCTCCTAGCTATGTTTCCTAGACTGAATATTAAAGATTCAGGGAAAAAAAAAAGGTTATTGCACTTTATTTCAGTTTCTTTCATTAAAAAATGGATTGCAAGGCTGAATTTTGCGTTTCCGCCAAAAATAAAGTAAGCACAAGAAGTCATCAACATGGCATTGGTTCAGAGTCCACAGTCGGTCTTGCTGTGGTCTTACTTACTGGGCTACTCCTAACTATACCGATCAACCTTGTAAGATCCTGATCAACCTTTTATTAAAAGGACTGGATCTAAAATATCAATCCTAGAGCATATGAGGTCCTGTACAGGAAGAAAATGATACGTTGTTTACGGTTTCATTCTCATTGTCTGGTCATCTCTATGTCATAAATTTAAAGGAACGAGGTTGAATGCAAGTTTTGGCTTACTTTGACAAAAATCCATTCTGAATACCTACTAAATTTATATATAATACAAATTTCAAAGAAACAAGGCTGAATGCAAATACCGAGCCATTTTGACAAAATATATACTATCAGAGTTACATTTTTAAGCAAAGGAAAATAATATATGTTCTTTGCACTGTGCAGTGTAGCTCCACCCTAAATGTTTATATTTGAAAAGAAAACCAAAATAGTTGCATTGTTATTCAAGTACACTTAATGGTATTCTAAGTTCTGACTCATGGGGCATAAAGGCACTTGTCTTGTTATTATCTTTTTTCATGTGCACTTTCCACCAAAACCAATGAGCGTTGCTCATATTTTATTTGCAAGTTCTGTATAGGATTATGCTAAAACCTGACATACATGCTCAATAATTGCATCATTTTTGAGTTTCTTGCACCAACACTCTCTACTATAATTGATGAGCATTATTCATCCCGTCAGCCAATTCTTATATGGATGTGCTGACATATAGAATAAGGATCATAAGTTATATCAGTTAATTGCACCTACAGCCTGTCCTGACTCCTGGTGTTAGTTTTATTCATCTAATTCACATTCTATGTGTAGAGCTTATGCAAATAGCATTCATCCTCTTAACACTAAAAAGATTATTACAAGCCTAATGGCTACAACATTAAGCTAAGGTGAGCAAATGCTAAATTTGATCGGCTAGCCATATTTCTCCTTACTACAGGAATACAAAGCATGGATTCTACCCTAAAAATTAAAAATAAATAAAAATAAAAATTGGTTTTTCACTCGTGTGGCAATCTTGGCAACAAATACCGTTGGTAGCACCTAAAGGCTGCCATGCTGTTACTTTCATTCCTCTATATCACACCCTAAGTTTACGACTTAGGCAAATATCCCCTAACATAAAAGGGTTTGTCACAAGCCTAATGGTTACAACACTAAGGCGAGGTGAGTAAAACACTTAATTTCCAAGCCCAGTTCCTCCTTATTCCAGGAATATATCAATGGATGATTGACTGAAAACAAAAAAATTAGTGTGTTTGTTTTGCTCGCAACCTTGGTAATATATACATGAACAACGATGCCTTTATAGAGGATATGGCATGCATTTTAAACCAATTAAAATTTTAAAATTATATGGTAATTAAAAGTTGGCACTTGAGCACCTTATGCAGAATTTGAACAAGCATTGTTAGATAACAATCAATTATTAAAATATTTGGAATATCATAACTGCCATTTTGAAATTTTCAATATGCAATGAGCTGCGGTAGGAATAACTGAATAACTATCAAGGCTATTTCCCAAGGGATAGCACCTGAACAAATATACCATTTTGAAGCACATACAAATGATAATAATAGAGGTGCTCGATATGTCAGGGTATTCTCATATTCTCATATTTAACTTTCAGCAAGAGGCCCTGGAAGCAACAATAATATATTCACCCAATTTTTCTAAAGCATGAATGAATTGGTAATCGCCAATCCAATAAACAAACTCTTTTGGATAAGAGCCTTCGAATTTCCACAAGTTCTATGAAGAGATCAGCACGATATTTAAATATTTCTCTACATGAATACACCACTGAATCCAGCTGGAACTGACTTCAATCCAGAGCTTTCTAAATCATCATGTTCAAGTAATTCAATGTATTCGATAAACTGCTCCTTGGTGGGATACGTGGGGAACTGGTCGGGGAACGGCATTAAAGGTAGCTCACAGAACTGTTTGGGTAAGTGAAGCTTCAAACGGTTATAGGTTCTCTGTTGCCAAAGGGAAACAAGGCAGTCTTCTTTCTCCAGAATAACGCAGGAAATGCCCTGTTCTCGAAGGCAGGCTGCCGTGGCAAGCCCGGAGGGGCCTGCCCCTACAATTATAGGGCCATTCACCCAAACACAGCGCTGTTTCTCCAACAAACTATCATGGGCCTCTTTGCCCCATATCTCTGAAAAACAACAGGCATCACAGGCTAAATAGAAGAGTACTCACAGACTACAGAGACAGCGCATAAAAATCTGAATCAGATCTTATTTTGGAAGAACATCGAAGATGATGGAGTATAGCTGATGAGTCACGCAGTGGTGTTAATGACAGGGTAGGTGGATAGGCAGATAGGCAGGTGACATAGGGAAATTTGGCGAGGGACAGCTGTAGAGAACGACGAATCTCTACAGTGTCGCCACCAAAAACCCCACAATAGAACGCCTATTGGTGTAAATATAAAGGGGTGTAAAAAATGTTAATGAAAAAACAGATACCTACAATATATAGTGAAAGCAGGGGTTTTTTAAATTGGGAAAATGCAATGGGTTAGTATTGGTAGGGGGTTAAATAAAGTGATTTTTAGAGGTATTTTCCAATATGTAGTCAAATTAAGGGTATTGTTTAGTATGCCACGAACGCACGTGCTATGCCATAGGTTAATTGAGTGACACCCTCGTGGTTATCTGTTATAATTTTGTGAGGGCAGCCAAAACAAGATAAAATATTCAATTCTAGGAATTGAATGATTACCATATCTGTAGCCTACCTTGCTGGAATGGCCTCGATCCATTTGGTGAAGTAATCTGTACCTATCAAAATCCATCGATGCTATGCTAATGATGCAGGATGGATTTCTCCTATGAAATCGAGTCCCCATTGCCGAAAGGGAGCATTTACTGCAACTGGTTTCAAAGGAAGAGGAAGCAATTTCCTTTTTCCTTGGAAAATTTGACATTCATGACAACTCATCACTATTTTATACAAATCTAAAAATAAAGTGGGCCAATAATATCTTGCTCTCAACACTTTGTTAGTTTTAGTTTTCCAAAACAAATGACCACCACAATCACCTTTGTGAAAGTCATGCATTACCTTCTAAGCCTCTTCTTCAACCAAACAATTAAGCATAATACCTCCTAGATCTTTCCAATAAAGAGCACTTTTTAAAATACAGTATTTAGCAAACTTAAATTTGAGTGATCTACCTTTGCTTTTAGACATTCCTGGAGGTGGTGAAATATGCTGAAGAACATAAACAATATCTGAATACCATGGGGATTGTAGAAAAATGTCTGAAACCGGAATAAGCAAACCTTCATCCTCATCGTCTGACATTGCTGTTATGAGGTTTATATCCAGGGCACACAGGTTTGACTGGGCCATTAATTTTGCCAAGCCTTGTCCTTTGATCAAATTTTTAGGCTTGATCTCCAAATCATACTCCAACATAGCTGCTATCCACTTACCTCTTCGACCTTCTGGATCAGTTTGCATCAAGACGTCTTTCACTCCTGCATTAGGAACATATTTTGTAGTATGTGAATGCAGAATATATACTCTAAAATCCTTTAATGCCTTTATAAGAGCCAATGCTTTTTTCTCAATAATATTATAACTCAAAGAAGCATCTCTAATAGTCCTACTAAAAAAGGAAATTGGATTTTCAATCTAATCTCTCTTTTGCATCAAAACAACAACCATAGTATGCTCCGATGCAAATGAAAATATGATGAAATCTTGAGTGTAATCGGGACTAATTAAGACTGGGGCATTGGACGGAGAAAAATTGACCAGATTAAATGACTTGATAGCCTCCTCACTCCATTTGAAAGTGTTATCCTTCTTCAACATGTTAGTCATTTCTCTTAAATGTTCATCCAAATTGGGTATAAATCTGCGCAAGGAATTCATCTTACCATTGAATTCTTGAATCTCCTTTTTGTTTCGTGGAAGATCTATGTGCTGAATTGCCTCCACTCTAGATGGATCGATGTGGATACCATATTTAGAGATGATATGCCCCAGCAGCTTGCCTTCATCCATGGCAAAAAGAATTTTCTTTGGATTAAGAGAAATCCCAAACTTTCTACATCGCTGAAAAACAACCCTCAAGTGGTGCAAATGTTCATCATCAGAACCAGAAAACCCTGTCAGATCATCCAAATAAAAAAGAAGAAAAATATCCTTTTCATTGGCGAAAGAAATGTCCATTTCTCGCTAGAAAGTGGCTCCAGCGTTCTTCAGTCCAAATGGCATTTTGGCATACTGGAAAGTTCCCCAGGGTGTTGTGAAGGCAGTTTTGTCTTGGTATTTCTCATGCACCAAGATCTGATTATAGCCTGAGTAGCCATCGAGTAGTGACATCCTTGATGCTCCAACTACTCTCTGCAGAATATGATCCATGTTCGGAAGTGGATAATTATCCTTTGAGGATGCTTTATTCATATTCCGAAAATCTATGCACAATCTTATCTCTCCTGTCTTCTTACGTACCGAGACCAAATTTGAAATCCAGTCAGAAAATCTAATTGGAACTATGATACCAGCTTTGTACAATCTATTTACCTCTTTTTCAATGGATGGCAACAGCTTTGGGTTGATTCTTCTCAGCTTCTGTCTAAATGGCTTCTGATCCAGCTTGATGGGAATAGTATGCTGAATTATATTTTTGTCATATACTTTCAGATCTGAATCCCATGAAAACACATCAGAAAATTCAAAAAGAAATTTAACATACTGTTCCTTTACCTGAGGGGACAATGCCTTTGATAACTTCACAAGCTTGGACTTGTCAGCTGTTCCAAGATTCACATCTTCAACTCCTTTCTTAGTAGGCACCAGGCTTGGCTTTTTTGGAACATCATCCTGATAAAAAAGCTCCTCTAAAGGTATGAGACCTATAGGAATTACATTATCCTTTAGCTGCAATATGTCCATCTAATTTACTTCAATTTCTTGATCATAAACCTCATAGTCACCTTCTATAGGAGTACCTTTGAATTTTCCTTCACTCTGCAAAAAAGCATTGATTTCATTGTCATCCCAAAACACCTACCAATATCTCAAATTTCCAGGAACAACAGGCCTATGTTTGACGTAAATCTCAAACTTGTTGCTGGAATTCATAGGAATTTTCAAGTTACTTGCAGTAGTGGCAAGAGAATCAGCAATAATATTATGCATTCTGGGTACTGTTGTCAAAGTGTACTTAGAAAATGTCGTCAATATGTCTAGAACTGCATTTCGATATGCCCTCAATCATGGATGCTTTGCTTGGTACTCTCCTTTAACTTGTTTGATTATCAACTTGGAGTCTCCATAGACAGAAATCCTCTTTGCATTTAGCTTCTTCAAAATTTTCAAACCTGTAATCAAAGCTTCATACTCTGCTTCATTGTTAGAGCAGTCAAAAGACAACTTATAAGCACATACTCTAACATTACTGGGAACTTTTTCAGGCTGGAAAACAGGGCTCCGAATCCATATTCCAATACCAGCTCCGTCGTTGCCAACATCTCCGTCAAAGTCCATGCTCCATAGGCCTTCTTCTTCTTCTTGTAGATGTTGAAACTTTGCTTCTTTCTCCACTTTGTCTTGGTTAACTTCTGCATCTTTCTGTTTTTTACTGTCTTCTTGCTGCTGGTAGGTAGGAAGCTCAGGAGTGTTTGCTGGTTTATCTTTTTCCTGTTTGAGGACTTCCCTAAAATTCTCTGAAATTTCAGGTATCTCATCTACTTGTACCAACTGAACATTTTCATCATTCAAACCACCATCTGAATATAACACAAAAGACTCTAAATATGTGTGGACAACATTAATAGGAATATTAATTGGCTTCTCTTTGCTAGTGATCATGTATTTCATTTTCTTCTCCCTATATAGTTTTCTCAACTGACCAAACACGGGAAGGGTGGCATAAGAGAAGTCAAGCTGCATGGTTCCTTTAAGTTTTGCACCCCAAGACCTGGATAGAAGCATTCCAAACCATGGTGGAACATTGGCAACAACTACATCCATCAAAACATTCTTGGCTGGGATTTGATCTAAAGATACTACCAAGTCTTTGATAAGACCAATACAATGGACCCTACCTGAGTTAAAATAATACAAATCATGGTATTTATGTGTAATATCAAGTCCCACCTTCTCCATAATGGCTTTGGGCTTCAAATTATGCGAGGTTCTGGAGTCTAACATAGCATTGTGTAAAATGAACTCATGTAATCTATGACTCAGGTGAAAGGGAGGGACTTCACTTTTACCAGATTGATCTTCTGTGACTAGGCCAAAAATGAGTTCAAGATAATCATATTCAACATTTACCATATCTAATACAGAGTCTATTTGAAAAATTCTAGACACCTGATGTTTGTAAGTACTATTTTTCACCAACTCAGTAAAGGGCATGGACACTTTCAGCTTAGAAATTTCATTTTCTAAATTGAAGAAAGGAACCTTTTCTACCTCTTTAATGGGAGGATCTTTCTTCTCTACTTTCTCCTTTGTTGTGCTGTGCTGGTTCCTTTCATTTGCAGTGTTCATCGTTGAAGATGTTTTACTGGAGGAAGGATCGACAGGCTCTTTCCCTTTCTTTTGAGTATTTGAAGGATCGTTTTTCAATTGGAGCTCTTTTATCTTCTAAATGAGACTAATCGGAACATCTCTATTCCTCAAATAATACGGCTTTTGTTGGGCTAATAAAGCATTCATGTACCCTCTTTGGTAATCATCGGACTCTTCTTCTAGCACTGCATCATTAGCCAAAATGAAATCTTCATCTTTTTGAACGTCTGCAATCGTTGTGTATTCTTCATCTTCTATAAGGAAGATGGCTGCACCATCTGCAGTGAAGAAATGATTGGCTTCAATCACAGTATCATCATCATCTGTCTTCGTTCCCTGAACGTAATTTTGTTGCAATGGAGTCCTGATCTACTATTGTGGTGGTGTTTGGTCCTGCGCTCTCTGTTCTCTTTGTTTAATTCTGAATTGCGGCTGTTGTCCTCTGAAATTCGGATTCCTGATTTGTGCTTCAGGCCTATCTGAAATGGTTAGCCGATCAACCATATTTTCAACTGTCTGAATCAAAGTTTCTATCTTATGTTCTGAAGGAGACGCTTCTTCTTTCACAGTGATTCTCTTTTCAGCTCTAGTCCATGCTCTTTTGGCGAGCAATTCGCTTCTACACTCACAGCTATCTTCTGCATGTCTTCAAGTGTGGTAGGATCTCTTTCTCGCAGTTGATATGCCATATCAGCGTCGAAACCATCTAGAAACTTAAGTAAGGCTAGTCCCATAGGAGGTTTCAGGTTAGCCGGAATAGCATTATATACAACATTAAATCTGAGACAATAATCCTTTACAGTTTCAACCATGTTCCTTTTAATATTTTCATATCCAGACAAAATTTGGAGTGGGTTTTTCTTTACCTCCCACCGGTCTAAGAATTGTGTATGTAACTCCTGCAAAGTGCGAATAGAGCCTGCTGGTAAGGCTCTGAACCACTTTCTAACTTCACCTCCAAAGCTTTGGACAAACAATCTTGTGGTTACATTTTCTGCCTCTACCTCATGAAGATCAAAAAAGTCATTCATCTTATCAACATGCTGTTGGGTTGTGATGCTTTGAGTGGCATCAAAGATAGGAATTTTACTTTGATAATCAGCAGGCATATCATTCAGAACCTGAGGTAAAACAAGGGGTGCAAACCGAGCAACCATGACTCGAGGTGGATTTACAACAGTGTTTGTGCTACTAGGATTTAAGGGAGGTGTTAATGGAGGAGACGAAAGCTGAGAATTGATTGATGGGAATGCTAATGAATTAGGAGGAGCAAATGTTGTTCCTGATGACTTTGAAGGCTCAGGGATATTAGTCACAGTGATAGATGACTAAGGGGAATTCAAAATATAATCATCAATTGAGGTATTTTCCCTTTGAACTTCAAGGTCTACAAGAAATTATGGATCTAAAAATGTGTCATCAAGTGCATTTTCATATTTACTTCTAAACAAAGAAAGCTCAAAACATTCATCAAAAGAAAGATCTTCTACAAACAACCACTCATTGGGCCAGGTATGGGATCTGAAGATTGGTCGAGGACTTAGTGATCCTTCTTGTCTTCTAACAATTCTTGAAATGATATTATGATTTTCAAACACAAGGGGAGGATTTGGATCAGGATTGGCCTTTGTGTATCTTCTTGAAGCCAGTGTGGTCAAATTTCTACTTTACAAAATTTTATTTCAGCCTAGAAAACTCTGAACATCATCTTCCAGAGTCCAGGAATTTACAAGGAAAATATTACTGGGGTGATCTGTCTTTATGCTATGATACCACAAATATATTATGACTGTGGATCTTTGGAATAAGTGCTTGTAATTGTATTCCCCTCCAAAGGGCTTTTAACAATGTTATCTTTGCAATAATATTCAAACCTTTCAAGCAAATCTTAAAAGTTTAATGTGATATAGGGTAACACATTTAAAAATACTTAAGCAAACCTTATCACTCCGGTCATAATATCAAAATGTTAAAACAATGGCCCTATTCCTTTAAGAACCACCAACCTTCGAACTTATATCACTAAACCCATTTATTCTACCAACGCAACATACATTTCATTCAACGGGGCCCCACGCATCCATTATTCGTTTTTTTTTTTTAATTAAATAAACATTTAATAATGCAAAACCACTGAACCATACCTTGATTTATCGCTCGTGCTCTTCACTGCGCGATTGCCATCAGATCTGTCATTCTTCAAATCAAACGATCCTCGTCAATATTGCATTTTTTCAAAGGCCGAGGTTTAACACATGAAAGCTGCACGATATGGGTGGTATTTGGGAGGTGACGTGTCCAAATATTGTTGTATCGCATTTTTTTGGCGTGGTTTCACTCCGGACCAAAAGCGGCGCGAAAAAGGTGGTATTGTTTCCCGAAACCCACTTCTGGTAAATGAATAGCACTTAACTTGGATTTTCACTGTAGTTTGACACTTTAACTCCTCATGTTAACTCAATGGCTAGGCCCCACTAATATTACTCCGCCAGAAATAGAACAAAGCTCTTTACTTCAACAACAGATATTTCTAAAGAATCGTTGCGTTCTATACAACCAGGGTTTAGCCTTAGACAGAGGTTTCAATACTCTTCATTTGCATAGGGCCTGACTATGATTTTTCTCCTCTACAAAGCCTCTGCTCGACCTTCTTCAAAATAGAATAAACACATTCAATTTTGTGTGCCGAGAATATGAGATCGAAAACAGTCAGATCGCTTCCCTAGTGGAGTCACGAGAAATGTTAGCACCTAATTTGAACCTCAGGCTAAAGGAAGGAAAATCAGGGTAACCTTTAAACCATGCTCAGCCTTGTAGCTAGCCCTACAAGGTCAGGAGAGGGCTCTCTCCGTGAAAGGATATTCAACAAAGTACAATTATGAACTGATTTTAGGCTAGGTATAATAATGGGAAATGTTTTAATGAATAAATTTTTCAGGGATGTATGGAACAAATGGGACAGTTTGAATCAGGGAATTAAATCAGGGATACAGGTTATTTCATGGGGAAGGGTAGGCAGGAAATTTTAGCAATTAAATTTTAAATAATGATGGGATGGTAAGACTGGTGAGGAGCTAAAAAGGGTATAGGAGATGGATCCTTTTCAAACAGAAGAAAACACAGAATATTGAATGATTTCCCAAGGCAGAGCACTAAAATGGATTCTACCTATCTATCTTGAAAACATTCAACCAGAGATGTTTACGAATGAAATGTACACATGAAAATTTTACATATGAACACAAAGGAAAGAAAAAATGCTAAAACTCATACCACATGGATCCCACAAATCAGAGCTGCATTTCTTATTAATTATCTGTCAAACTGTTACAATGGGAGCGCAGAGCGTCCTCCTTGATTTTCCACAATATTCACCTACTTACTGACTTACAAAATTCATTACAAATGACTAAGAATTACATTTAAATAGACCAGAATGGTGGGAAATAGATCCACGGAAAAAGGAAGTTGTTTTACCAACTCAGAACGGAAATCCGAAGATAGGAAAGAGTCAACAATCTGCTCCTGAAAGGGAGGAACAACAATACGTTTTGGGCCATCTGAAGATTTCGATGTCACACTAGATGAAATAAAAATAGGCAATCTGAAAAACAGATCCCTATTTTACTGCTGTTGTAGAAGTCTCTGTCTCATATTTAGTTTCTCAGCCCTTTGACTATTTCCTTTCTTTTTATTTTTGAAATCTCTTTATATGTCGAGAAATGCCTTTGAAAACAACAAAAATGAATTTTATGCCTTTAATGAAGGAAAATACTCATTTTGAGTGAAAGGAGCAAAGGGAAAGGAGGTGGGGTCCAAATCTCAATCGGAGGGGAGGAAGGGGATGCAACATATAATGTAGCATTTAAAAATACATGTTGTGATGATGCAATCGCAAATCAAGATGGAAGGGAAGCGAGAGTAAGGCCATAAAACTTCCGATGCGATTAGAATGGGTGCGATGGAGTGAATGAATAAGTGGGAGGGATAATGGGGAGATTTCCCTTTAAACAAATAAAAAAAATGATTTCCAATTTTTCAAAGGGAAAAATGATTTTTACATTGAAAGAGTGGAAGGCCTTTAAGGTGGGACCTGGGAGTATAAATCGCAATCGGAATCGAAAGCGAGAGGGGAGTAGAGGCAAAGTCTTATTTAAAATCGCCAATTGCGATGGAGCGACGGACTATGGGTCGTTCGATTGGATGGGCAGATCGACGACGAAGGTGCAATTGGTGGTTTGTAATTGGCGGGACTCAATCGGGTGTAAGAATTTATGAAATCGCTGATTGCGATAGAGCGATGGAGTATGGGCCATCCGATCGTCGATTGGATCAATGGTCAAGATGTAATCGGGTGGGATCCAATCAGAAGGGACTTAATCGCATCATAGTTTTTTACAAGGGCCAATCGGAATGCCATGTTAAGTGTTGTGATTACGATCAGGAAAGGGAAGGGAATTGGATCGGTGGGGGTTTTATAATATAAAACTTTTAAAACTTTATTATAAAGTTTAAGGGGTATGTGGGGAAGTGGTTAATTAAATCAGATGGGGGGATTTATAATAAAGACTTTGTAATGTGATTCATGCGATCGGGTAGGGAAAGAGGGATTTTTATTTTAAAAAAACATTAAACTTTAATGAAATAAAATGTAAGAGGGAAATGGGAAAAGGGGAAGGGTTAGGCTATAGGGGAGCTTTATTCACTTAGGCATAAATTTCAATCCAGGAGTCAGTTTTGATAGTGTAATATACCATTGGAAAGCTCTTTCCAGGCTCTTTCTGATGGACATACATTAGGGGAATTTTGAGGTCTAAAATGGGCCTCCTAAGAAAAATGTACAAAAAAAATAAACTTTATAACAACCAATAGGATTCAAGATGATGATGCCAATCATGGGGGATGATTTACCATTTTTTAAATAAAAGGGTAAAAATATTTAAAAATAATAAAATAATAAAACTACTTTTTCAACTCGTATTTTCAACTTATCTCCCAAAATTTTTACTCAAATTTCGAGCGGGAGTACTCGTTGGATGCGAAATTTAATTCCTCATCCAAGGAGTACCCATGTTGCATACTTTTGATGAACTCTACTACACGAAAAATGAGAAATACATAAAAAACGTGATTGTAATCACGTTTTTTATGTATTTCTCATTTTTCGTGTAGTAGGACCCATCAAAAGTATGCAACATGGGTACTCCTTGGATGGGGAATTAAATTTCGCATCCAACGAGTACTCCCGCTCAAAATTTGAGTAAAAACTTTGGGAGATAAGTTGAAAATATGAGTTGAAAAAGTAGTTTTTTCATTTTTCCGTCTAAAATTTGATGATGTCATCAAATCTTATTTGATTTTTTCCACTATTATTTTATCATTTCCTTAGGAGGACCATTTTAGACCTCAAAATTCCCCTAATGCTTAGAACATGATTCTAGACTGAAAATGTGGTGGAAAACTTCTCTGAAAGGCAGGGTGGTGACTTTGTGGAGATAACAGCTTTTGAAGTGTGACTTATGACATATGATGACATAAAATTACATAAATATGATAATAAAAGTAAAGTATCATGTTGTCACCTGAAAAAATGGTGTTGAGGCGAAAATGACATCAAGCTGAATAAAACATTTCTTTGATCTTCCCAGGTGTTGTGACTTTGAGTTTATTGACTTCGTCATGACCTTGCTGATATTTATTGACACCTGACTTAATAATTTGACCATGATGAGACCCTAGAACCTAATGAGACCCACCCTATGACCTAATAATATGAATTAAGAAGTGAAAGTGACTCATGACTGAAGACCATAGAGAGGGGAATCAACAAGTTTCACACGAGGGAAAACCGATGAAAAACCACTACCATCAATGAATCCATGACCTAGCAGAATGATGAAAATTTATGGTATGGGACTCCTAATATGCAAATGAAAAAGAGTAATTTTGATCACTAACGGCAGTATGACTAGACTGACACTAACAAGCCATAAAATAAAACTAGTCAATTTACACAAAACTCAAGTGTTTAAAAACACAGTAAACAAGCTCAACAGAGAAACATTAATCCTTCAAGTTAAATGTGTTAAAAAACACATGAATATGACTGGTAGGATAGAGTCCTACCTTACAGCTCTCCTCGGCTTCCTCCTTCCAGGTCTCCTCGGCTTCCTCCTTGCCAGCGTGCCACAAGAACCCATAACCTCAAAAAAGCCTAGGGCGCCACAGGAAAACCAACTGCATTACGCACATTGACCTGCAAACAATGAAAACATCCATGAGAAAATGAGATTCATGCACAGAGGCAACACAAAATGTCAAAAAAATGAAGAAAATACAACATTTGTCTGAAAAACAATTCCGAGCACGAACCCACCATAACTGCCACACAGCCGAGGTATATCCACCTGTAACATCCCTAGTTTATGTTTTTCTTTCAAAGATAGACAATTGAACTTTAATCCTAAGGGGAGTGGACCCCAATGGATAAGTATATGTTGTGGATGTAATTAGATATTTCATTATGAAAATTAAATAAAATAATGTTGTGCAGATTGACCAAATGAGAATTGTGAGATCACTTGCTAAATCCATGAGGATGGATAGAGGCAAATAATTCCCCAAAAATCTTTCAAAAATCCTTGAAAGAATTTATTTCCAAATTAGATTTTGAAGAAAATCTAGTTTCCCCAATGATGTGGAGAGTAGTTGGGAAGAGGTAAAAGGCCGGGAAAAGCAGAAAGAATCTTTAAAAGTCCCTAAAATGGGAAGCCTTGGCAAACAGGAAGAAAAGAATCCTGAGATTTTGGACGCAGAATTAGAAACAGGCTTTGGGGAGCAAAAGCTTAAATAAGCTAGTCCTGAACAGATTAGAGGTTGGTCTGTTCTATGAGATGGTCTCAGCTCGGGGGTGAGTTCTAGGAGACAGAAGAACTCTAAGGTTGGGAGGTTGGTCAATCTCAACAGTGGTATGTCTCTAAGTTGCATGGGGTTTACTACTTAATGTTGTATAAATTGGTTATGCATAATTGTCTAAGTTGGATGTTAGATTCGTTAGTTCCTCCATTTAAAAGAAATAAATAGAAGGAATTTACACTTTTAATTCTGTATAGTTGTAGAAATAGAAATCTGTAGAGGAGAATCCAGCAGAATCTCTAAACCAGGGTTGGTTTAAATCTGAGGATACATATTCCTCTACAGATAAATTAGGAATTTAACTTTAATCTGCTTCTGATTTAATAGAATGATTTGATATGTATACCTATGAGAAAGTAGTATGAGATTCCTGTACAATTATTTAAAGTAGAAATAGATGAACTGTAACCTGAGTTGTATAGTAAACAGGTGAAAACACATGATGTTCTAGAGCAAATACACCATCTATACACAAACAGAAGCACGATAGAAATTAATTCCTACATGTATCAATCTATTTCTATAATAGAATGAAGTAAAGATCAATTAATAAGGGAAAATAACCATGAGAGTAGTCTGTCTAGGAGTTAACACAGTCGAAGCTATAATGGTAAAATGCAAGTACCCGCCATAATTAGCATGAGGCTGCCAACAAATATTCAGTATAATGAAACGATCTCTTACATAAAGCTGAGATTAATAAATGAAAGAAAGTTGAGTGATAAGAACTATTACATCAACTGGGTTGATTAGCAGTTAATTAAAATTTATATAAAGAATTGGTAGAAATTATTGAAGCATGAGTATAAGAGGAACATCTAGTTGCAATAGTAAAAGCATAAAGAGACACAGAAAAATAAGATGATGATTATGACAGAACCTTTCTACTCCTGTTAGGAGACAAGAAACCAGTTGGAACCTATTTGAAACCATGCTACAATTATGGAACAATTATTTGATAGGAAAGAAAACTCAACTGTGTCACATAACCATGAAAAGCATGAAGGATTTAGGAATTAAATTCTTAACAAGGCAGTTGATATTATCGATCTATCTAATTGACCAAATAGCTTATGAGATGTCATTATTATGCACTAAACATGAGAATATAGACTGAACCCTGTACATCTGTATTATGAAATGGCACTAGCCATAGATAAATACAGAAGGAAAAATTAAGACTGGCAAACTTATAAAATTTACGAATAAAAATTCTGAAGGGAAAAACATTTCACCTAAGTATTAGCATAAAGATAGAAATCTGGAAACTATTAGAAAATACTAAAGATCTGTCACTAATAACATAAACGGGCAGTCGAAAATATATATATATATATATACTCAACTCTGAAACCACTTGCGAAATAAGGCTATCGTGAGTTCTTGATAACATTACAGAGTTAATTAATTCAGGAATTTCATAAAATTGTTAACAGTCCCAGTTTCGGGCATAAATCCTTATTACAGTAGAAAGTTTTTGTTGACAATACAAAAAAACTTGAAGTGTCTAGATAAATTTCGTATAACAAAAACGAGCAAGCTAGGTCACGACTCTGACAAAGGACGTGTTGATACCGACCTGAAATCCAAAGGTATAACGACGTTAAGCTGAGTAAATTTTAAATCCATCAAATAGCATTAAGGAAAACCCTCGACGAGATTCGAACCTACCTGCAACAAAATTTAGGGTGACATGAGAGATCGTTATAACCAGAAAAATTGAGGACAAATTCATAATATAAGACGTGGGAACTGAACATAATAAAATAAGGGTTACCTCTGAGAGTTGAGGGTTCTGCTACCAAATACTGTAACATCCCTTCTTTCCATACCAATTTTTTTTTTTTTTTTTGGTTTTTTTCCTATTTATAGTTTGTTTCTGTGCTTCTACTAATCACAGTTGTTCTCTTCTATTTTCAAATTTGGCGATCATGATCCATTTTGGAATAAGGCTACTGATTTCTCCTATTATCCTTGCGGTTGTCATTCTTTTATTCTCTGTCACTAATGTTTTGGCTTATGTTAACTATATTTCTATATCGTCACATTATTATTTTTCTTCTCTTCCCACAACCTAAATCATAGGTATCTCATTGATTAATTAATTGAGTGATCTATGTCACAAGTAGACATCATTATATTCCTATATATGTCAATACATATATTTAAAATTTACACTCAGGCCTTGGGCTTCGTGGCCATGCTTCTATTAGTGGCATAGTGACTAGGCTATGAAGCTAAGTATTGTGACGAATCATATTTTCGAATTCAGGGCATTTACTTAGGTCTATTTCTCGGTTATCGTTTTATGGGGTTCATTCAACTGTATTTCCATGGTTCAATTTTATACTTATTGTACCCATGCCACCGTGACTTCCTCAGGTACTTCCCACTGTGACGATGTTTCGGTGTGGTAGTCGACATTAAAACCGTCGTACCTCTTTTGGATATACTAGCCAACTGTGATTTAATATGGATAGCAGTTGGAAATTTGTTGACCTTGCCACGTCGATTGAAGTGAATGACATTTTGTGGGTTTAACGTTTTGAGTTGGTATTTCTCAACGCATAATATTTATATGTATACACAATGGTTTGCGTAGTTAACATTTTATATTTCTCACTTGTGATTCATTAATCACGCGGATCCGGTGCTATGATTTGGAGTACTGGAAAATTATTACCATGGATTCGCATTTATGCTGAAAGACTATACGCTGGATTTCGATTTCTCCCCAAATCGATCCGAGTGCATATCGTGGATCGGTTGACATCTGGATGGTGGAGATGTTCTAGGTTTGATAGGGTTAATTTTTTGTTTCGTTGTAATGGACAATATTGCTTATGCAATTGTCAAAGGGATTTTTCTTTCTCCCTCCATTCGTCTTCGCCGAAGCCGAGTATCCAACTCTACTACCTTGGTGCATACGAACGTCAGGCTCCTCTCGCTTCCTGAGCGTGATCATTTTTTCGTTTTATCGTTCTTCAGGTATGGAATACTAGCCATTTTCATTTCTCATATGGTTGTCTTTGAATTTTCTTTTCGTTTAATTTACAACTCCATCTCAGTCGCCTACAGCTCAACCTGCGGTTGATTATCATTCTGCTAAGGCATCCTGGAGTACGATTCTATCGTTATTTGGTGGATTTTATTTAACATGGATTATTACGCTTCGATGCTAATGTTAAACCCTCGGTGCATAGGGAACGAAGATTGTGTTCGTTGCCTTTATCAAATGGTTCTGGCTTGAAGCAAGTGTTTACTATTCAGGTAAGTGGTTATTTCAAATTTCGAAAGTATTCTCGTCTCGTGCTTCTTTTCGCTCAGATGAATGTTTTTCAAATACTCATATATCTTCGTTTTACAGGTCGTATTGGAGACAAAACCTTCCAATATTCAAAGGTAACCCTTGTTCTCATTTTTAATTCGAATATATCCTTTTCGGAAAAATCTCCTAGCGCCTTGTAATAACGACATCTCACTTTGCTCTCGGGTTGATTTCAGGTAGACTTGAATCTCCTCAGGGTTTCCCTTATTGGATACTGGGTAAATTTTTAATCTAATCAAGTTGACGCCGGTATGCTCTGGACTTTTAGGTTGGTATCGACGCATCCTGAGTCGAAATGGGGACCAGACTCCTTCTCATTTTTCTACCACCTTGTTCAGACAATTTAAATTTTTTTTCCTGTAATAAAAGTTTCTATGGTAGTAATTACTCGTTTCCAGAGATTGGGACTCTTAAATATTTTAATTCGGGCACTGATATCCCCGAATAATCAAGTTCTGAGATATTATCATGGAACCATACTAGAATAATTCCATAATTGTTTTTCAGAGTTTCACACATGGTTTTATCTCGCATTTGTCTCTGTTATAATTAACATATAGTGTCCAGCATTCTATTCCCTATAAGGGTTCATGATATATTTGTTTTTTTATCGAACAATTTTTTTCTTCAATTGGAATACTTTATATATATATAAATGTTTCTGTTGTTCTCCACAACCATAGTATTAGTGAATATACGTCTCTCTATAAAAAGATCTTTTAAGTTTACAATAGTTCAATGAACGAATAGTTGTGAGTCTCACAGGATCTATAATTTGATATAGTTTATAGGACTCCTACTGGGGACTCTCTTTATACCTGGTTTGGAACTCTGCTATAAGAGTTGCTTAAGTAAAGAAAAACATTCTCTGTAATAATATTCTTTTAAATTGTTTTTGTTTTCATAGTATCACCGTTCCTGTGTATCTAGAGTTTAACTATCAGTTTTATATTTTATGGGATTGGTAATAATGAACTGTGATTTTTCACAGGTAATATAGGTTGCAGGAAATTTATACAAGTTTCCATGTACATCTTATTTTTCCAATAAGCATTCAGTTAGAACCTTCCTTTGCAAGGGATATTTGTCCCACACTTTTATACATAATGCTTAGTTCATAATTATTTACAAGTCTAGCAATCATTTCTAATTCCTATTTCTTTGCTATCTGAAGAGTTCCATGATACTAGAATAAATATTCTTCCCTTATGTCATTATAATAGAAGGAATTTTGATAATTAACCAGGCACTGTTATTTTAGAAACTATATGTCTTTCCTTCATTTGGTAAATTCAGCAAATCCATCAATCTGCCCTATTTGTATCTCATTCTTCTTTCAAACAGGTTTATGAATTTCCCTAATATTCACTGAATTAATTCTAATTAAACAGAAACAGATTAACGTTACAAATTATAAATTATGAGCTAACATAATCTCTATATTTAAACCAGGAATTGGTTTAGAGTTTCTGGCTGATTTGTCCTCGTATTTCTAGTTCCTACAACCATGCAAAACTGGGAGAGTTTAATTACTCCACCATTCTGTAAATGTATGGAGCATCAACACAAACAAAACATTTCAAGAAATATGCAGCTACAGTCATTAATCTCTACACTTATCAGCAATTACTTTCAATCATTCAAAATACTGTGAGCATACCACTTGGGTAATTGACCAGTCCTCCCAACCTTAGAGTCCCTCTGTCTCCAGAACTTACCCCCGAGCTAAGACCACCTTCAGAACAGACCAACCTCTGATCTGTTCAGGAATAGCTTATTTAATCTTTTGCTCCCCAAAGCCTGTTTCTAATTCTGCGTCCAGAATATCAGGATGCTTTTCTTCCTGTTTGCCTAGGCTTCCCTATTTAGGGACTTTTAAAGCTACTTTATGCTTCTCCCAGCTTTTTACCTCTTCCCAACTACTCTCCACATCATTGGGGAAACTATATTTTCCTCAAAATCTAATTTGGAAATAAATTCTTTCAAGGATTTTTGAAAGATTGTGGGGAAAGTATTTTCCTTTATCCATCCTCATGGATTTAGCAAGTGATCTCATAATTCTCAATTTGGTCAATCTGCACAGAATTATTTTATTCATTTTCTCAAATTAGATATTTAATTACATCCACAAAATACTTTTCCTTTGGGGTCCACTCCCCTTAGGATTAAAGTTCAAATGTCTAGTTTTTTTTTTTTAAAATCAAACACATAAACTAGGGGTGTTACATATCCCCCCTCTGAAAGTAAACACCGTCCTCGGTGTTGGTATCTAACTACTCGAGTTCATTTTTTTTTTCCCAAACAAAGATGGATATTTTTCCATCATTTCAGCTTCTCTTTCCCAGGTAGCTTCTTCAGCAGTAAAGTGCTTCCACTGCACCTTTACTCTTGCTACCGTCTGATTCCTCAATTCAATTTCTTCCCGCTCCAATATTTGAAGTGGTTCTGGAAGGAAATCCCCTTCTGGTTCCACCTGTACCACATTCCAATCAACTATGTGAGAAGCATCATGTACATATCTTTTTAACAATGAAACATGAAACACATCATGAACTCTAACATGGGGTGGTAAGGCCAGCTTGTAAGGCACTGGTCCCACCCTTTCTAATACTTCAAAAGGACCACAATATCTAGGAGCTAGTTTTTCACAACTTCTAGCATAAAGTGTGCTCTTTTTGGGTTTGATATGAAAATACATATGTTCCCCCACTTTAAATTCTCGATGTACCCTCTTCTTATCAACATAGTTTTTATGGCGATCTTGTGCGGTCTTGATGTTTCTTTGTATTTGTTTAACAATACTTTCCATCTCTTGTAAGGCATCTGGTCCCAACATTAGCTTATCCTCAGGCTAGCTCCAGCTCAAAGGAGTACGACATTTCCTTCCATAGAGTGCCTCAACCAGACTCATTTTGATGGAGGATTGATAGTTGTTATTATAGGAAAATTCAGCTAAATTCAAGTAGTCTTCCCACTTTGATGGTCTATCCATCACATACATTCTCAGCATATCCTCCAAAATCTGGTTAGTTCTCTTTGTCTGACCGTCGGTCTGAGGGTGATAGGTAGTACTAAAATTCAACTTAGTGCCCATACCTCCAAATAGACCTTTCCAAAAGGCTACTGTGAACTTAGCATCTATGTCTGAAACAATCACCTTTGGGACCCCATGGAGCCTTAATACCTCCTTCAGGAACACATCCGCTACTTGGGCTGTCCCGAAAGTAGATTTCACTGGTATGAAGTGTGCAGCTTTGGTTAAAGTGTCTACTACTACCATCACTGAATCATGTTGGTACTTGGTTTTGGGTAATCCTGTTATGAAATCCATAGAAACAGTATCCCATTTCCATTCTGCAATCGACAAAGGGTTTAACAGACCAGCAGGATGCTGATGTTCAACTTTGACTAGTTGACACTCCATGCATCTAGCTAAATATTCTGCTATATCTCTTTTCATTCCTGGACAAAACAACTTCTTTTTCAAAGCTATTACCATTTTATGATATCCCGGATGTCCTGCATATGACTGTTTGTGATATTCATCTAGAATCTCTCTTTTCAAGGACTCTACATTGGGAATATATAATCTATTTTTGTAACATATTAGTCCTTTCTGGTTTCGAGTGTATTCCGCCATCTCCTTCTTTAGTATTTTCACTTGGAGGTTCTCATAATTTGGATCCTGGTCTGCTACCTTTTTCACTAAATCTTCTAAATCAAATTGGGCACTACTTCCCAGGATGTTTATATTTTGACAAGCATTTCTGCTAAAGGCATCAACAATTTTATTTTCTTTCCCTCTTATATGTCTTATGTCCATATCGAATTCACTCAGAAAAGACAACCATCTGGCTTGTCGAGCATTCAAATCAATCCGGGAAAAGAAATACTTAAGACTAATAAGATCAGTCATCAATGTAAATTTCTTTCCAAGGAGATAGTGTCGCCACATCTTCAAGGCATGAATAACAACAACTAACTCCAAATCATAGGCACTATAGTTCTGTTCATGTGTCTTCAGTTTCCTAGACTCATATGCAATAACTCAATTTTCCCGCAAAAGGACTCCTCCCAACCCCTCTCTACAGGCATCTGTGCATACAACAAATTCTTTATCAGGATCTGCAATTTTCAATATAGGGGCTGTGGGGAGTTTTAATTTCAATTGCTCAAAACTGTTTTGGCATTTTTCAGTCCACTCAAATTTGATACCCTTCCTTTGTAGTGAGGTTATGGGGTATGCTATGGCAGAAAATATCTCCACAAATCTGCGATAATAACCTACAATCCCCATGAATGATCTCACTGCTGAGACATCTGCTGGCACATGCCATTCTTTAATAGCCTTTATCTTTTCAGGATCAACAACCAACCCTTGTTCAGAAATAATATGACCCAAGTATTGGATCTTATCCTTATAGAATTCACATTTACTGAATTTGGCATATAACTGGTTTTCTTTCAAAGTTTGCAATACTATCTTCAAGTGTTGTTTGTGTTCTTCCTCACTTTTTGAGTAAACTAAAATATCATCTATGAACACAAGTACGAATTTGTCCAAGTACTTATTTAACACACTGTTCATTAAGCACATAAAGGTGGCAGGGGCATTTGTCAAACCAAAAGGTAGGACTACAAATTCGTAGTGACCATACCTGGTTCTAAAGGCTGTTTTGCTGATGTCTTCTTCTTTAATTCTGAGCTGGTGATAACCAGTCCTTAAGTCAATCTTCAAAAATACTGAAGCTCCTCTCACTTGGTCAAAAATATCATCAATTCTGGGCAAAGGGTATCTATTTTTAATGCTCAACTTATTCAGTTGATGATAATTAATGCACATCCTAAAGGTTCCATCCTTATTTTTCACAAATAGAACCAGTGCTCCCCAAGGAGACACACTTGGTCGAATATAGCCCTTATCCAGCAATTCTTGCAATTTCATTTTCAATTCCATGAGTTTGGGGGGACTCATTCGATAAGGGGCTCGGGAAACAGGTGTTGCTCCCGGCACCAAATCGATTGAAAAGTCAATCTCTCTTTTGGGAGGAAGATGAGGAATCTCATCTGGAAAAACTTCCTTAAACTCTCTTACTACTGGCAAAGCATCCAACATATTTTCTTCAGTTTTCTGTTCTGTCTCTTCTACATGTACTTCATAGAATTGGTATCCTTTCCTAGCTGTTCGTTTTAATTGCAGTGCTGATATTTGTCTTACAGAGATAGGTTTTGGTTTTCCCTTGAGAATAAAAGGTTTCCCCTCTTCATCTACACAATGCAGGGTCTTATCCCAACAGTTCATCATGGCCTTCTTCTTTTCCAGCCAGTCCATTCCTATCAGCAAGTCATATGAACCTAATGGCATAATGTTTAAATTCACTTCTGTTTGAAAATCATTTAATTTGATTGTTGTTTGAGGTAACTTATGAGTTACTTCCTCTTGGTGCCAGTGGCTAACTGGACCAACCAGGACTGCTGAAATTTTTCAGTTTTGAGATTGCATTTTTCTACAATTTTTGGACTAATGTAACTCAAAGAAGCACCCGGATAAATCAAAACTGTAACAGATTGGTCAGAATTCTTACCCTCCATTTCAACCATGGTAGCTTGATGTTCTGCTTGTCGATTCTCCAAGGCTGCAATGATATTGGGTATATTTCTTGCTATGTCATTTACTGTGATAGCTTCTTGATCTCTCATAATCATCTGAATGTTTTGGTGGGGACAGTCCCTTAAAAAATGGGGTTCTCCACATCCCCAGCATTTCAAAGGTTCCCTCATTTTGACTATGCCTTCCTTTTTATTTCCTTCATCTAGTTGTTTGGAACCAATTTGAGACTGAGCTATTTGGCTTTCTTTTGGTTTATTAAACTTTTTCCTCTGATGGTCCCTACCAAAATTCCTTAAGTAAACTGGTTTCTGTTTCTTTCCTTTAATTTCACCTTTGTTTAGCCAGCTTTTTCCATGCTCAGCCTTTCCCTTAAACTGCTGATAGCATAATCTAGCCTTCCTCACTGCCTCGTCCATATTTTTTGGGTTATCAAACTCGATCTTCTCTTTGTATAGAGCAGGAAAACAGTTTAGAAACCTTTGCACCTTTTCCTTTTCTTCACGGATGTAAGGAACATACCTCAACAGATTTGTAAACTTGGTGACAAACTCATTGATAGTGAACTGTCCCAGTTTGAGTTCATGGAATTCCTTTGCTTTATCATCATAATAGCGTTCATTTAAATAGCGGTTTTTGAACTTAACCTGGAAATCTTCCCAAGTAACTATATTTTCATCAATGGCATGAACCATTTTCGTCTCCTCCCACCACAAGGTAGCCTTACCTTGTAGCTGGTAAACAGCTAATCTGGCCTTCAGATTGCTTTCATATTCATAGACCTGGAAATACTTAATCATGTTTAGCAACCAGGCTTCAGCATCTTCCTCCTTCTCCCCATCATAGGAGGGAGGTTTGATCTTTCGAAATTCCCCCTGTAATTCCTTTTCCTGCTTATACTGATGCCTAACAGCATCATCATCCTTAGACTCATCAGTCTTCCTCTTTCCGAAACCCTCACCTTCTTGGTTGTTCCGCGAAGTTAGTTCTCTGATGAGCTTTTCCTGCTCCTCACTGGCTAATGACAATCTTTCATTCTGGCTTCTTAGCTCAGCCATTTCTCGTTGCAAACTATGCAACATAGCCATCACTGGAGCGTTGGGATCTGGTGTATTTTCATCATCACGCAGATCAACATAAATTTCCTCACCTTCTGTCATTCCAGCACCACTATAAACTAAACAACACAGATCAGAAATAAATAAATAAATAAATAAAATAAAAAAATTCAACATTAAATCACTTATACAGTGAGCACACACAACAACAACCCAATTTTGTATAACATGAGCTCTGATACCATTTGTAAGATCCCTTCTTTCCATACCAATTTTTTTTTTTTTTTTTGGTTTTTTTCCTATTTATAGTTTGTTTCTGTGCTTCTACTAATCACAGTTGTTCTCTTCTATTTTCAACTTTGGCGATCATGATCCGTTTTGGAATAAGGATACTGATTTCTCCTATTATCCTTGCGGTTGTCATTCTTTTATTCTCTATCACTAATGTTTTGGATTATGTTAACTATATTGCTATATCGTCACATTATTATTTTTCTTCTCTTTCCAAAACCTTAATCATAGGTATCTCATTGATTAATTAATTGAGTGATCTATGTCACAAGTAGACATCATTATATTCCTATATATGTCAATACATATATTTAAAATTGACACTCAGGCCTTGGGCTTCGTGGCCATGCTTCTATTAGTGGCATAGTGACTAGGCTATGAAGCTAAGTATTGTGACAAATCATATTTTCGAATTCAAGGTATTTACTTAGGTCTATTTCTCGGTTATCGTTTTATGGGGTTCATTCAGCTGTATTTCCATGGTTCAATTTTATACTTATTGTACCCATGCCACCATGACTTCCTCGGGTACTTCCCACTGTGACGATGTTTCGGTGTGGTAGTCGACATTAAAATCGTCGTGCCTCTTTTGGATATACTGGCCAACTGTGATTTAATATGGATAGCAGTTGGAAATTTGTTGACCCTGCCATGTTGGTTGAAGTGAATGAAATTTTGTGGGTTTAATGTTTTGAGTTGGTATTTCTCAACGCATAATATTTATATGTATACACAATGGTTTGCGTAGTTAACATTTTATATTTATCACTTCTCGCGATTCATTAATCACACGGATCCGGTGCTATGATTTGGAGTACTGGAAAATTATTACCATGGATTTGCATTTATGATGAAAGAATATACACTAGATTTCGATTTCTCCCCAAATCGATCCGAGTGCATATCGTGGATCGGTTGACATCTGGATGGTGGAGATGTTCTAGGTTTGATAGGGTTAATTTTTTGTTTCGTTGTAATGGACAATATTGCTTATGCAATTGTCAAAGGGATTTTTCTTTCTCCCTCCATTCGTCTTCGCCGAAGCCGAGTATCCAACTCTACTACCTTGGTGCATACGAACGTCAGGCTCCTCTCGCTTCCTGAGCGTGATCATTTTTTCGTTTTATCGTTCTTCAGGTATGGAATACTAGCCATTTTCATTTCTCATATGGTTGTCTTTGAATTTTCTTTTCGTTTAATTTACAACTCCATCTCAGTCGCCTACAGCTCAACCTGCGGTTGATTATCATTCTGCTAAGGCATCCTGGAGTACGATTCTATCGTTATTTGGTGGATTTTATTTAACATGGATTATTACGCTTCGATGCTAATGTTAAACCCTCGGTGCATAGGGAACGAAGATTGTGTTCGTTGCCTTTATCAAATGGTTCTGGCTTGAAGCAAGTGTTTACTATTCAGGTAAGTGGTTATTTCAGCTGAAAGTATTATGTCCTGTGTTTCCTTTTCGCTCAGATGAATGTTTTTCAAATACTCATATATCTTCGTTTTACAGGTCGTATTGGAGACAAAACCTTCCAATATTCAAAGGTAACCCTTGTTCTCATTTTTAATTCGAATATATCCTTTTCGGAAAAATCTCCTAGCGCCTTGTAATAACGACATCTCACTTTGCTCTCGGGTTGATTTCAGGTAGACTTGAATCTCCTCAGGGTTTCCCTTATTGGATACTGGGTAAATTTTTAATCTAATCAAGTTGACGCCAGTATGCTCTGGACTTTTAGGTTGGTATCGACGCATCCTGAGTCGAAATGGGGACCAGACTCCTTCTCATTTTTCTACCACCTTGTTCAGCCAATTTAAATTTTTTTTCCTGTAATAAAAGTTTCTATGGTAGTAATTACTCGTTTCCAGAGATTGGGACTCTTAAATATTTTAATTTGGGCACTGATATCCCCGAATAATTAAGTTCTGAGATATTATCATGGAACCATACTAGAATACTTCCATAATTGTTTTTCAGAGTTTCACACATGGTTTTATCTCGCATTTGTCTCTGTTATAATTAACATATAGTGTCCAACTTTCTATTCCCTATAACGGTTCACGATATATTGGTTTTTTTATCCAACAATTTTCTGCTTCAATTGGAATACTTTATATATATATATATATATATAAATGTTTCTGTTGTTCTCCACAACCATAGTATTAGTGAATATACGTCTGTCTATAACAAGAGCATTTAAGTTTACAATAGTTCAATGAACTAATAGTTATGAGTCTCACAGGATCTATAATTTGATATAGTTTATAGGAATCCTACTGGGGACTCTCTTTATACCTGGTTTGGAACTCTGCTATAAGAGTTGCTTAAGTAAAGAAAAACATTCTCTGTAATAATATTCTTTTAAATTGTTTTTGTTTTCATAGTATCACCGTTCCTATGTATCTAGAGTTTAACTATTGGTTTTATATTTTATGGGATTGGTAATAATGAACTGTGATTTTTCACAAGTAATATAGGTTGCAGGAAATTTATACAAGTTTCCATGTACATCTTATTTTTCCAATAAGCATTTAGTTAGAACCTTCCTTTGCAAGGGATATTTGTCCCACAGTTTTATACATAATTCTCAGTTCATAATTATTTACAAGTCTAGCAATCATTTCTAATTCCTATTTCTTTGCTATCTGAAGAGGTCCATGATACTAGAATAAATATTCTTCCCTTCTGTCATTATAATAGAAGGAATTTTGATAATTAACCAAGCACTACTATTTTAGAAACTATATGTCTGTCCTTCATTTGGTTAATTCAGCAAATCCATCAATCTTCCCTATTTGTATCTCATTCTTCTTTCAAACAGGTTTATGAATTTCCCTAATATTCACTGAATTAATTCTTATTAAACAGAAACAGATTAAAGTTACAAATTATAAATTATGAGCTAACATAATCTCTGTATTTAAACCAGGAATTGGTTTAGAGTTTCTGGCTGATTTGTCCTCGTATTTATAGTTCCTACAACCATGCAGAACTGGGAGAGTTTAATTACTCAACCATTCTGTAAATGTATGGAGCATCAACACAAACAAAAAATTTCAAGAAATATGCAGCTACAGTCATTAATCTCTACACTTATCAGAAATTACTTTCAATCATTCAAAATACTGTGAGCATACCACTTGGGTAATTGACCAGTCCTCCCAACCTTAGAGTCCCTCTGTATCCAGAACTCACCCCCGAGCTAAGACCACCTCCAGAACAGACCAACCTCTGATCTGTTCAGGAATAGCTTATTTAAGCTTTTGCTCCCCAAAGCCTATTTCTAATTCTGCGTCCAGAATATCAGGATGCTTTTCTTCCTGTTTTCCTAGGCTTCCCTATTTAGGGAATTTTAAAGCTGCTTTCTGCTTTTCCCAACTTTTTACCTCTTCCCAACTACTCTCCACATCATTGGGGAAACTAGATTTTCCTCAAAATCTAATTTGGAAATAAATTCTTTCAAGGATTTTTGAAAGATTGTGGGGAAAGTATTTGCCTTTATCCATCCTCATGGATTTAGCAAGTGATCTCATAATTCTTATTTTGGTCAATCTGCAGAGAATTATTTTATTCATTTTTCCTAGCTTTTTACCTCTTCCCAACTACTCTCCACATCATTGCGGAAACTAGATTTTCCTCAAAATCTAATTTGGAAATAAATTCTTTCAAGGATTTTTGAAAGATTGTGGGGAAAGTATTTTCCTTTATCCATCCTCATGGATTTAGCAAGTGATCTCATAATTCTCATTTTGGTCAATTTGCACTGAATTATTTTATTCATTTTCTCAATTTAAATATTTAATTACATTCACAAAATACTTGTCCTTTGGGGTTCACTCCCCTTAGGATTAAAATTCAAATGTCTAGTTTTTTTTTTTTTTGAAAATCAAACACATAAACTAGGGGTGTTACATATTCCCCCTCTGAAATTAAACACCGTCCTCGGTGTTAATATCTAATTACTAGAGTTCATTTTTCAAACAAAAATGGATATTTTTCCATCATTTCAGCTTCTCTTTCCCAAGTAGCTTCTTCAGCAGTAAAGTGCTTCCACTGCACCTTTACTCTTGCTACCATCCAATTTCTCAATTCAATTTCTTCCCACTCCAATATTTGAAGCGGTTCTGGAAGGAACTCCCCTTCTGGTTCCACCTGTACCACATTCCAATCAACAATGTGAGAAGCAACATGTATATATCTTTTTAATAACGAAACATGAAATACATCATGAACTTTAACATGAGATGGTAAGGCCAGCTTGTAAGCCACTGGTCCCACCCTTTCTAACACTTCAAAAGGACCACAATATCTAGGAGCTAGTTTTGCACAACTTCCAGCATAAAGTGTGCTCTTTTTGGGTTTAATACGTAGGTACACATGCTCCCCCACTTTAAATTCTCGATGCACTCTCTTCTTATTAGCATAGTTTTTCTGGCGATCTTGTGTTGTTTTGATGTTTCTTTTTATTTGTTTAACAATTATTTCCATCTCTTGTAAAGTGTCTGGTCACAAAATTATCTTGTCTTATGGTTGAATCCAGCTCAAAGGAGTACAACATTTCCTTCCATAGAATGCCTCAAACAGACTCATTTTGATATAGGATTGGTAGCTGTTATTATAGGAAAATTCAGCTAAATGTAAGTAGTCTTCCCATTTTGATGGCCTATCCATCACATACATTGTCAACATATCCTCCAAAATCTCATTAGTTCTCTCTGTCTGACCGTCGGTCTAAGGGTGATAGGAAGTACTAAAATTCAACTTAGTGCCCATACCTCCAAATAGCCCTCTCCAAAATGCTGCTGTGAACTTAGCATCTCTATCTGAAACAATCATTTTTGGGGCCCCATGTAATCTTACTATCTCCTTTAGAAACACATCTGCTACTTGGGCTGTCCCAAAAGTAGATTTTACAAGTATGAAGTGTGCAGCTTTCGTTAAAGTGTCTAATACTACCATCACTGAATCATGTTGGTACTTGGTTTTGGGTAATCATGTTATGAAATCCATAGAAATAGTATCCCATTTCCATTCTGCAATCGGCAAAGGGTTTAACAGACCAGCAGGATGCTGATGTTCAACTTTGACTAGTTGACACTCCATGCATGTAGCTAAATATTCTGCTACGTCTCTTTTCATTCCTAGCCAAAACAAATTCTTTTCCAAGGTTGTTACCATTTTCTGATATCCTGGATGTCCTGCATATGGTTGTTTGTGATATTCATCTAGAATATCTCTTTTCAAGGACTCTACGTTGGGAATATATAATCTGTTTTTATAACAAATCAGTCCTTTTTGGTTTTGAGTGAAATCATACATCTCCTTTTTTTGTATTTTCACTTGTAGGTTCTCATAATTTGGATCCTGGTCTGCTGCCTTTTTCACTAACTCTTCTAAATCAAACTGGGCACTACTTCCAATGCTGTTTATATTTTGATAAGCATTTATGCTCAAGGCATCAGCAATTTTATTTTATTTCTCTCTAATATGTTTTATGTCCATATCAAATTCACTAAGAAAGGACAACCATCTGGCCTGTCTAGCATTCAATTCAGTTTGGGAAAAGAAATATTTAAGACTAATATGATCAGTCATCAATGTAAAATTTTTCCCAAGAAGATAGTGTCGCCACATCTTCAAGGCATCAATAACAGTAGCTAAATCCAAATCATAGGCACTATAGTTTGGTTCATGTGTCTTCATTTTCCTAGACTCATATGCAATCACTGGATTTTCCTGTAAAAGGACTCCTCCCAACCCCTCTCTACAGGCATCTATACATACAACAAATTCTTTATCAGGATCTGCAATCTTCAATATAGGAGCTATGGTGAGTTTTAGTTTTAATTGGTCAAAAAATTTTTGGCATTTTTCAGTCCACTCAAATTTGACCCCCTTTCATTGTAGTGAGGTTATGGGATATGCTATGGCAGAAAATATCTCCACAAATCTGCAATAGTAACTTGCAATCCCCATAAATGACCTCACTGCTGAAACATCAGTTGGCACAAGCCATTCTTTAGTAGCCTTTATCTTTTCAGGGGTCTGTTGTGACGACAGCCCCCCCTTTTTATTTAATATTAGTAATAATACTAAATAAATGGGGACCCTTAGTTAAAAAATCCAAAAAAAATCAATTAGGATTTGTTTGCCTTTTCAAATAAAACTTTCTATCATAAACTTATAGAAATCCCTTAGAAAGAACATTAAGAAACACTTAAGTTTATGATAGATTACGATAAAATTGCTCTTTAAACAAAATAGTGCATCCATAGCAAAATGGTATATATCTTTTATAAAACTGAAAATGTGATTTTGCGCTTTTGCGATAATGCGATCCCAAAAGCTTATACAATAAACGTATTGGTCGCAGATCGCATAGCGCAGAAAACAGAAGTGATTAATGAATACCTTTTGCGCTATTTTCAATTTTGCGCTTTTGCGAGATTTGCGATGTGCGCTTTTGCGCTATTGCGCAATTTCCGCTTTTGCGCTATTTTACATAACTGCGATGGCTTCATTTTGCGATATTGCGATATTGCGACATTGCGATATTGCGATATTGCGCAGCAAATCGCAGATCGCAATGTCGCAGATTCATGTAGGCGCGTTGTCCAAAGGAAATCTTCCCATATATCAAATCTGTTATGCGCTTTAATGATTAAATTAAATGATTGGATTGACAATTAATGGTAAATGAGATTGTGTTTGGATTGAAAGTCATTTCACGATTAAAATATTATATTTCATCCACTTTCACATTTAAAACAGTCTCATCACCTTTCTTATGCCATTACTCTCATTTACTCGTAAAACGCAGGCACGAAGGAGCAAACGTCTATACAAAGCTTTCACTAAACACTATGGGTAAGAAGGAGAAGAGCTCGAGTTCTGAAAACAAAGAAATGGCTTCGCTATATGTAGACACCGCTTGTAATAAGGATGCTGGTATATCCACTTGGGAAGGAATGTATAATTTGTTAGAAGAAGAAAACCCTGTGGTGATGAAAGTTGTAGCTACAACAGGTTCTAGTAATATGTCTGAAGCAACCCTCAAAGAACTGGCTTGTTCATTTCTGCATAGGATAGCGGCAAGGCCAAGAATTCTCCCATATACAGACATGGTGAGATGGGTGCTGGACAGCACTGATATTTCAAACAGACAATTCATAACTCCAGCTCAAGAGCTAATCGGGTCATTCACCACAGAAGATATGAGATTAATGTATAAGTTGCCAGAACCTCATGCACCTTATAATAAGCAATTTATGGAAGAATTTGCCAGAGAACATGCGAATTTATCAGAATGCACACAGGAATGGACCAAAAGAGATGAACCATTGAAGAAAATCAAACACGAGTGGACAGTACCAAAAAAGGATGTTTTAGACGCTGTTCACAAGTTCAAATATCCAAGTGGGCAAATTGACACAGTTTCTACCACAAGATAAGGTATGTAAGTTTGCCAAAATTAGCCTCTATAGAGCTTTTAGAAGATACTAAAGAAGTTGTTGGAGGTCAGGAGTTCTCAAAGAAACGTAAATCTCTTCTTGAGAAAAGTCGGGAGTTGAAGAGACTTGGAATAACTATAAGACAAAATGAGGAAACATTGACCAAATTCAAGGCACCCAATGCTGAGTAAGGGAAAAGATGTGGAGCATGTTCAATGCAGAGAAAAACTACTGCGGAAAGACAAATCGATAAAAAGGAACTACTTTGGCTAAAAGTATGATATGAGAAAATGGTGAAGCAAAATCAAGATGAAATTGCAAAATTAATAACAGAGCAAAAAGTTATAATAAAAGGAAATGCACAAAAAAAAGAAGGCGGCTACAGCAGCAAACACTCTTACAGATTGTGTAAATAAGAATTTACACAAAGCTAACTTGATTCCTGAAACTGTTCCAAGATATCTCCCACAGGCGAATCAATTGCAAACAGAATGGAGGCAAAAGGCAGAAGAAAGAGAAAAATATATCCAAGGGCTTACAAGATTGAATTGGGACTCCTACTGGATGTACTTGGTGAAGCCACACAGTCAGCACAGTGCGCTTAATTGTATCATCAATGCTACAGAGAAGATTGCTCCTACGCTTGCCGACTCTGTCTTTTCAGGACAGTTGAATTCCGAAGTCGGTCAACTGCATCTTCTCAAAACTATGCTAGATGCCTGCAAGTTTAAAGATCAAGTTCATAGATAGATAGATTTAGTTTTAATTTCACTGTATTTTAGCCTAGGAAAAGGACGGTCATTGAACCGAATCCTTAATTTTTGTAATAAGACTATTTTTAGATTTAGCTAAGTAGTATTTAAACCCTTCTCATGCATTTAGAGAGGGGTCCTAGATCTTAATATTTTTTGACTTGGAGATTGCATTTCTGTACTCCATTGTCTTATATATTTTTAAAAAGGATCACATCTGGTGATTTTTATGCGGAATTATCTTTAAAGTGTTGCATTTCTGTACCTTGGAATTTGATTTTTGCATCAGAGTTACTGGATTAGAGTATCAGATTTCATTTGAAAGTCTTCAAGATGAATAAGGTATTTCTATCTGTTCACTGTTGATTTCTTTTGTCTTATGATATTCGCTTTAAAATTGCTATCATTTATATATATTTGTTTTCACAACGCTTCTTTTTATATATCATTTCTGAGTATAATTGAAATGTTATCTTTCATAAGTATATATAGATGGTATACAATGATGAATGCAATATGCTAATACAACTCTGTTTAATTTCTTAAACAGAGTTATCTTTATTTGTTTTTGCACATTTCAATTTAAATAATAATACATTTTCATGGTTATTGTTAAATTGGAACAATCTTAAGTTGTATTCACATATAATTACCTGGGTTAGTGTTAGAATTTCTTTATCAGTATTTAGTTTAAATTAGATAGTTTTATTTCAGTTAATTTAGTCCCATTTCCACTCATTCAAACCAATCCATTTAGTTATAAGGAAACTGGTCCTTTAAATCCAGTCGGAGCCACCATACCAAACGGAAAAGGAGCTGTCCTAAGGTCCCGACCGGGTGGTTTTCCCCAATGTTTGAAGCAGATATTTTCTAGGCTTCAACATTTTTGGCGCTAGAAGGAGGGCATGAGCTATGAATGGCAAGTAAATCTTTATCCACAAGCCATTCTGAGAGAAAAACACCCTCATTAACTTCTTCAATTTCTTCTGAAATTCAAAATCCTAGAGAAGAAATTGCAGAAAATATTGAGACACCCACTACCAAAATCTCAAAACATTCTGACAATCAACATCCTGAGTCTCCCGAAGTTCAAGATTTAATTCATAAATTGAAAGGATTCTCATTATCTTTAGAAGAGTCTGAAATATCTGAAGGTAGTGTAACTTCAAAATTTGTTTCTTCGAAACCTCTTACTAG
Source organism: Pinus albicaulis (assembly GCA_034641835.2). Classification (NCBI taxonomy): domain Eukaryota; kingdom Viridiplantae; phylum Streptophyta; class Pinopsida; order Pinales; family Pinaceae; genus Pinus; species Pinus albicaulis. The sequence continues at coordinate 814,492,974 of CM076577.1, forward strand.
GCTTCAAATTGAAAAACTTGGTATTTCTCCGAAAGAATTTCCTTTACCTAGTAGAGTCAAGACAAGAAAAACTCAATCGGAATCAGTAAGTGATATAAGTTCAACATCTAATATTCAAATACCTGTTTCCGAAATCCCTTCTCAACAAAGTACAGTTGTTTCCACATCATCTCCTCAATCATCATCCGCTCAATCATCATCAATCTCAACATCATCTATTCCAACAACCTCTATTCAAACACCACCATTTTCTACTATCTCTCCAATAGTTGTTCCAATAATGGCTAGACCATGGGCTACTCTAGGGGCAGTCAACATGGCTGCACCTTTACATGATTTACCAGACAATCCTGGAAAATGGCTTCCAAAGTTTAGCCCAGATCTTAACATTCAAGCTGAAGAACATATCAATAACTTTATGCTGGCTATTAATTTGAATGGAGTCATACATGAAGATGTTGTAGTTAGACTATTCCCTTATACTCTGCAGGGAGTAGCAGGATCATGGTACTTTTCATTACCATCAGGATCCATAACAAGTTGGGATATTTTTGCAGATCATTTTTTAACCAAATTTGGAGATGACCGATCAATTGCAACTTTACTCAATGACCTCTCAAATTTGAAGATAGAACCCAAGGAACCCATTAAAGAATTCAACGCTAGATTCAAAAAACTCTTGAACAAAATTCACACAGATTCACAGCCCAGTGAACAAGTCAGAATTGAATGGTACATAACTGCCTTACCCTCAAACATAGCAATTTTCGTAGACAGAGCTGCAAAGCCTACGTTAGCTGAGAATATGAAAGAAGCTATTGCAGTGGAAAAACGAATTACTTCTCTAGAAAAGAAAAATGCTATCGAGGAAAGGAAATCAAAGAAAGTCAGCTTCAAAGATGATTTAAAGAAAAAGGCCAAAGATCCATACGACATGGAAGGTTTACAGAAAGTTCTTAAAACCATGTCAAATGAAATGGTTGAAATTAAAAAACAAGTGGCTGAAACTTCTACCAAGAAACCATTCCGAAATTTCAGAAGAAACCAAGTCGAATCTAAACCTCCTAATGCAATCTCTAATGCAGAATCAGAGGAAGAGGAAGAAGAAGAAGATACATCTCTAGTATCATATGAAGAAAATGAAAATGAAGAAATAGCTGAATTGAATGGAATGTGGGATTTTATTCTCCCTAATTCAGATAGTGAAGAAGCTATGCCTGTAAGTACTAGGAGTAAATCTATATCGGAACCAGTGCAAACAGTTCCTAAAAAGAAAATTACAACTCCAAGTACCAAAGACAAATCCCCTGTAAAGAAAACTTCTCCATTACCTACTCAAAATCAGCCATCCTCTTCTAATCCTCCTACATCAATAGCAAAGACTTTAGTAGTGTCAGATCCTATGGAATACAACATTGTCGAGGACATGAAAAAGATCAAAGCTAATATTTCCTTACATGAACTCAGCAAACTAAAACACCAGCAAAAGTTGTTATTAAAAGAATTAAACGCTACACCAATTACTCCTTTACCAAGCGGTGTAGTTGCAAAAGCAGCGAGAGGAACTGGTAAGCCACCAGATAAGGTAGATGCTACTGATACTGTGCTCATTGGGGAAAATTCAAATTCTCAAACTCCTCCTTTTCTTTTGACTTATGAGATGTACAATAAAAATCTGCACAATTGTTTGATTGATTCTGGAGCTTCCTCCAATATAATGCCTACTTCTGTCTGTGCTAAATTGAATATCGAACCACATAAATCAGCAGTTCATATCGTTCAATTGGATCGCTCTAAAGTTCAAGTTGTGGGAGAAATCAATTCAGTTACTATCAGATTAGCTTCTGATCCTAGGATTGTCCAAAGAATTGATATTTTGATTGCTGATATTCCTGAATTCTATGGATTAATCTTGAGCAGGGACTGGTCTGCGAAGCTTAATGGTTATATCTCAACTGATTATTCGCATATGTGGCTTCCCTACAAAGGGAAACCAAATCAAATTAAAATTGAAGGAGAAAAACATATGACGCACACTGTCACTGAATTTGAACAACCTAATGAACTTGTGGCATTCAACAACAATATTCTTGGAGGTTATTCTGCTGAATCATTTCTTGGAAACTTCGAAGCTCCTCAATCACCTTTTTCTGTAAATACTTTTGTTTCTCAGATAGAAAATTTTTCACAATCTGATTCTTCCAGAATTGTAAATATTTCTGATGTAATTATAGATAAGCCAATAGACAAATCTTTATTTTGGTCGTTATATTTTGATGGATCGAAGTCTAGTGATGGAGCTGGAGCTGGATGCATTTTAATTGATCCAAATGGGGAGAAAACCATGCTGTCATGTAGATTATAATTTGAGTGTACTAATAATACCGCAGAATATGAAGCCTTGGTTCAAGGACTTTATAAAGCTATAGGGTTAGATGTTAAATACTTGAAAGTCTTTGGTGATTCTGAAATTGTCATAAAACAAGTTAGGAATACTATTCATTTCCTTTCAGGACATCTTAAACACTATCAAACCCTAGTACAAGATCTCATCACTCATTTTTTAGCATTTAATATTTCTCCTATTCCTAGGAATCAGAATACATCAGCTGACTTGTTAGCTAATGTTGCATCTAAACTCCTACCTGCTGAAGATTGCAGTCCTGATAGGTTTTCTATAGAATTGATTTTTCGTCCATCTGTCCCAGATAATGTTACAAATTGGAGAGTATTCTATCATGATCAAGATATTCTAAATTTCATGACCTCAGAGAAATCATATGATGAGAAAATTATTGACGAAGATGATCATGATTTACAAATTGCTTCAAAAGATAATGAAAACCCCATTCCAAAATATGTTGTTAAATTAGAGGATTTATATGACATTAAAGACAGATTCAAGAAAGTCACTAATGCTAAACTTCAAAGCTCTACCTTGAAGTTTGAATTAGTAAATCTTGGTTCTGATTCTAAACCTCAAAACGTTAACTTAGGACTCAATTTAACACCAGAGGAAAGGAATGCATTCATTAAACTACTGAACAAGTATAAAAACGTTTTTGCTTGGAATTATGATGATTTAAAAACGTATGATACTTCGATTATTCAACATACAATTCCAATGCTTCCTGATATTAAACCTGTTCAACAGAAGTTGAGAAAGATCCATCCAAATCTCAAAAGTCAAATCAAATCAGAACTTAATAAACTTTTAAAAGCCAAAATCATTTTTCCAGTCAGGCACTCCAATTGGGTTTCCAATATGGTACATGTAAGGAAGAAGAATGGTGATATAAGAATCTGTATTGATTTCAGAAATTTAAATAAGGCATGTTTAAAAGACAATTTCCCATTGCCAACCATGGAACAGATACCTCAAAAGGTAGCTGATTCTGAACTTATGTCCTTTCTCGATGGATTTTCGAGCTATAATCAAGTTTTAGTTCATCCAGATGACAGATTGAAAACAACTTTCAGAACAAAATGGGGAACTTATGCTTATCAGAAAATGCCTTTTGGTCTAATAAATGCAGGAGAAACTTTCCAAAGAGCCATGGACATAGCATTTAAAGGTCTGATCAATAAATCAGTTGTTGTTTATTTTGATGACATAACAGTATTTTCAAAAAAGAGAGCCAATCATCTACATGATTTAAAGCAAATATTTGAAAGATGTAGAAGGTTTGGTATTTCCTTAAATCCAAATAAATCTTTCTTTGCTTTGGATGAAGGAAAACTCTTAGGATTTTTTGTGTCAAAAGATGGTATATATATTGATCCAGATAGAGTGAAAGAAATTTCTGATATTTCTTTACCTCATAACAAAAAATCCATGCAATCATTTCTTGGACAGATCAATTTTGTTAAAAGATTTATTTCTGATTTTTCTTTTATTGTTTTACCTATGCAAAATATGATCAAGAAGAATTCAATATTCAAATGGACGCATAAAGAAAAAGAAGCTTTTGAGGCAATCAAACAAGCGATCATTAATGCACCAGCATTGAATACCCCGGATTTTTCTAAAGATTTTACTTTGTATACTCTGGCCACTGAAACATCCTATGCAACCGTTTTAACACAACTCAATGATCAAGAAATCGAAGCACCAATTTCTTTCTTTAGTTCAAATCTGCAAGGAGCTGAGCTTAATTATTCCGATGTTGAAAAACAAGCCTTTGCTGTATTTAAATCAATCAAACATTTTAAAACTTTTCTCTTGAAGACACATACAAAAATCATTGTCCCATTCTCTGCAGTGAGGCAATTATTAATTCAAAAAGAAGTAGGAGAAAAGAGAGCTAACTGGGTAACAACCTTGCAAGAATATGATATTGATATTAAACCAGCTAAGATTGTTAGAGGACAAGGGTTTTGCAAATTATTGGCAGGAGCTCATAACATACTAGAAAATCAAGAATCAAATCAAGATATTCAAGTAAGTCGGATAAATGTTACAAATTTTGTATCTCAGTATGTTGATCTTATCTATTACTTGAAAAATGGGTATGCTCCTTCTAATCTCAGCTATAAGAGTAAACGCGCTTTAAGGTTAAAGGCTATTAAATATGAGATCATTAATAATGTGTTATTTAGAAAAAATTATGATTCAATTTTATTAAGATGTTTGGAAAAGACTGAAGCTGAAAAGGTTTTGCAGGAATTGCATGATGGACCAGCAGGAGGTCATTTTGGAGGTGATACCACAGCTCAAAAAATAATTCGCGCTGGTTATTACTGGCCTACCCTTTTTAAAGATACGCATGATTATGTAAGGAAGTGCCAAATTTGTCAAACTGCAAGTGGAAGACAAAGGAAACCGGCTTTTCCTTTGCAACCAGTAACTATTGAGCAACCATTCGAACAATGGGGGCTTGACATTATTGGTGAGATAGTACCTCATTCTTCCAAACAGCACAAGTACATCCTTACTGCAACTGATTACTTTACAAAATGGGTAGAGGCAATCTCGTTGAAGGTAGCCAATTCTGATGCAATTATTGATTTCATAGATCAATTCATCATAACCAGGTTTGGTGTACCTAATGCTCTAGTCTTTGATAATGCATCTTACTTCTCTGGAAATAGTTTAATAGAATTTGCAGTCAAAAGAGGTTTTAAATTAAAATATTCAACAAATTATTATCCACAAGGTAATGGTTTGGCTGAATCCACTAACAAAAACCTTATCAAAATCATTAAAAGGACTGTTGATCAAAATCAAAAGAATTGGCACAAATATTTAATCTTTGCATTATGGGCTGATGGTATCATTGAAAAATCTTCAATAGGGACTTCACCTTTCAATCTGGTTTATGGAAAAGAAGTTGTGATACCATCAAATTTAACTCTTCCATCGTTAGCCCTAGTGCAATTTATTGAAGAAAATCCTTCTTCATCCATTCAATTGAGATATGATCAAATCCTTAAACTAGAAGAAGATAGGGACAAAGCAAAAATTACTCATCAAAAACATCAACAACTTGTAAAATCTTCTTTTGATGCAAGTTCTACCGGCTCAAAAAATTTTGTCAATTGGTGATCTTGTTCTGAAATGGGATAAGGCACACGAAGAAAAATGTAAACATACCAAATTTCAGAAAATGTGGCTTCGACCATTTCAGATCGTTGAGAAGATAAGCTCAAATACATTCATACTCCAAGATCTAACATGTAAGAGAGAATCTCTTCCTGTAAATGGGCTTATCTTGAAGAAATTCTTTTCATAAGGAGGTAACGCCTTCTTAACTGTACATATTCCTTTCTGCAGAATTTTGATTGTTTTTGTTTTTGCAAATAAAGGTTGTTAATGAGTCTCTGATTGACTGTTTACTATTTAAGAAAATTTCTTCGGAAGAATATTATAAATATTTATTTTGTGTAAATAAGAATTTTTAAAGTAATAATCACAGTTTTTGAATAGTTTAAAATAAGATGTTAAACTTTGAAATATTATTTCAATCATTTGCATGATCTTTTGAAAACTTGAGAAGAATGTAAATCATCATAAGTTTATTAAGCAGAGAAAGGTTATCTATCAAAGTAAAGATTTTTTTCAAAGTTTTGGAACTCAAAAAACTCTGAAAATTGTCATCCATTGATTCTTAAGGATAAAACTATTTCACCCCATCCATTTAAGTTGTGATTTTTTTAGAATGTAATTCTAAGAAATTTGAAAATTTAAAGAGATAAGAGGTCTCATTATGAGCCGACTTACCATGTTCATAAGGAGTAATAAAACTGACATTACCAATACTACATACCAAAACAGGGTAATGGCTTATAAATATAAGACAAGGGGTCTCATCACGAGCCAGCTTGTTCAGTTTAATTATAACTAGTGAATGGCATTGTTATTAACTGGCTACCAAACCAGAACAATGGCTCTTAAAACAAAAAAATAAGTAAAAGACAAAAACATGAGATAATAAGTCTTATGAATTTATCTTTTAAAAAGTCATAATTTTAGTTGGATGGGACAATGAATGGTTAATGGTTTAAAGGTAACCCTGTCGAGACTATGAACGTTTGCTGGCAGCAGAGGCAATACCTATGGCAATAGAGTATATTATAAAACCAAAACCTAGAGAAATCCGCTTACTTCATTATTAACACCAATCAAAGCTTGAGATAACCCAAGATGTTTTTATTCTTAAGAAATTAGAAAGAAATTATGAAATGATTTTTATTTCTTTTTCATAGTTACATTTTATTTGAATTATCCTAAGATAGTTTTCATTATCTTTAAAAATCTTTACTTACTAAAGATATAGTGTTCATTTTATTTTTTCAGAGATAACTGTTTCTTTCAGTGAATCGCCAATTGTTGTGACCAGCAACAACCCTCCTTTTTATTTAATATTAGTAATAATACTAAATAAATGGGGACCCTTAGTTAAAAAATCCAAAAAAATCAATTAGGATTTGTTTGCCTTTTCAAATAAAACTTTCTATCATAAAATTATAGAAATCCCTTAGAAAGAACATTAAGAAACACTTAAGTTTATGATAGATTACAATAAAATTGCTCTTTAAACAAAATAGCGCATCCATAGCAAAATGGTATATATCTTTTATAAAACTGAAAATGCGATTTTGCGCTTTTGCGATAATGCGATCCCAAAAGCTTATACAATAAACGTATTGGTCACAGATCGCATAGCGCAGAAAACAGAAGTGATTAATGAATACCTTTTGCGCTATTTTCAATTTTGCACTTTTGCGAGATTTGCGATGTGCGCTTTTGCGCTATTGCGCAATTTCCGCTTTTGCGCTATTTTACATAACTGCGATGGCTTCATTTTGCGATATTGCGATATTGCGACATTGCGATATTGCGATATTGCGCAGAAAATCGCAGATCGTAATGTCGCAGATTCATGTAGGCGCGTTGTCCAAAGGCAATCTTCCCATATATCAAATCTGTTATGCGCTTTAATGATTAAATTAAATGATTGGATTGAAAATTAATGGTAAATGAGATTGTGTTTGGATTGAAAGTCGTTTCACGATTAAAATATTATATTTCATCCGCTTTCACATTTAAAACAGTCTCATCACCTTTCTTATGCCATTACTCTCATTTACTCGTAAAACGCAGGCATGAAGGAGCAAACGTCTATACAAAGCTTTCACTAAACACTATGGGTAAGAAGGAGAAGAGCTCGAGTTCTGAAAACAAAGAAATGGCTGCGCTGTATGCAGACACCGCTTGTAATAAGGATGCCGGTATATCCACTTGGGAAGGAATGTATAATCTGTTAGAGGATGAAAATCCTGTGGTGATGAAAGTTGTGGCTACAGCAGGTTCTAGTAATACGTCTGAAGCAACCCTCAAAGAACTGGCTTGCTCATTTCTGCATAGAATAGCGGCAAGGCCAAGGATTCTCCCAGATACAGACATGGTGAGATGGGTGCTGGACAACACTGATATTTCAGACAGACAATTCAGAACTCCAGCTCAAGAGCTAATCGGGTCATTCACCACGGAAGATCTGAGATTAATGTATAAGTTGCCAGAACCTCATGCGCCTTATAATAAGCAATTTATGAAAGAATTTGCCAGAGAACATGTGAATTTATCAGAATGCACACAGGAATGGACCAAAAGAGATGAACCATTGAATAAAATCAAACACGAGTGGACAGTACCAAAAAAGGATGTTTTAGACGCTGTTCACAAGTTCAAATATCCAAGTGGGAAAATTGACACAGTTTCTACCACAAGATAAGGTATGTAAGTTTGCCAAAATTAGCCTCTATAGAGCTTTTAGAAGTTACTAAAGAAGCTATTGGAGGTCAGGAGTTCTCAGAGAAACATAAAGCTCTTCTTGAGAAAAGTCGGGAGTCGAAGAGACTTGAAATAACTATAAGACAAAATGAGGAAACATTGACCAAATTCAAGGCACTTAATGCTGAGCAAGGAAAAAGATGTAGAGCGTGTTCAGCACAGAGAAAAACTACTGCGAAAGGACAAATCGATAAAAAGAAACTACTTTGGCTAAAAGTATGATATGAAAAAATGGTGAAGCAAAATCAAGATGAAATTGCAAAATTGATAACAGAGCAAAAAGCTCCAATAAAAGGAAATGCACAAAGAGAAGGCAGCAGAGTAGGCAGCTACAGCGGCAAACACTCTTACTGATTGTGTAAATGACAATTTACACAAAGCTAATTTGATTCCAGAAACTGTTCCAGGATATCTCCCACAAGCACATCAACTGCAAACAGAATGGAGGCAAAATGCAGAAGAAAGAGCAAAATCTATCCAAGGGCTGACAAAATTGAATTGGGACTCATACTAGATGTACTTGGTGAAGCCATACAGTCAGCACAGTGCGCTTAATTGTATCATCAATGCTACAGAGAAGATTGCTCCTACGCTTGCCGACTCTGTCTTTTCAGGACAGTTGAATTCTGAAGTCGGTCAACCGCGTCTTCTCAAAACTATGCTAGATGCTTGCAAGTTTAAAGATCAAGTTCATAGATAGTTAGATTTAGTTTTAATTTTACTGTATTTTAGCCTAGGAAAAGGACGGTCATTGAACCGAATCCTTAATTTTTGTAATAAGACTATTTTTATATTTAGCTAAGTAGTATTTAAACCCTTCTCATGCATTTAGAGAAGGGTCCTGGATCTTAATATTTTTTGACTTGGAGATTGCATTTATGTACTCCATTGTCTTATATATTTTTAAAAAGGATCACATCTGGTGATTTTCATGTGGAATTATCTTTGAAGTGTTGCATTTTTGTACCTTGGAATTTGATTTTGCATCAGAGTTACTGGATTAGAATATCACATTGCATTTGAAAGTCTTCGAGATGAATGAGGTATTTCTATCCTTTCACTGTTGATTTCTTTTGTCTTATGATATTCGCTTTAAAATTGCTATCATTTATATATATTTGTTTTCACAACGCTTCCTTTTATATATCATTTTTTAGTATAATTGAAACGTTATCTTTCATAAGTATATATAGATGGTATACAATGATGAATGCAATATGCTAATACAACTATGTTTAATTTCTTAAACAGAGTTATCTTTATTTGTTTCTGCACATTTCAATTTAAATAATAATACATTTTTTTTTTTAATCATATAATTACCAGGTTGTTAGAATTTCTTTATCAATATTTAGTTTTTAAATGAATGAGTTTTATTTTAGTTAATTTAATCCCATTTCACCATCAAATAATCATTTAAGATTATAAGGAAACTTCTCCTTTAAAATCCAGTCAAGATCCTGCCACCAAACGGAAGAGCATGTGGAGTCCTGGCGGGTGGTTTTCCCCGATGTTTGAAGCCAGAGATTTTCTGAGCTTCAACAAATTTTGATCAACCTTGCTCGAAATAATAACAAAGTATTGGATCTTGTCTTTATAGAATTCACATTTACTAAACTTGGCATATAACTGGTTTTCTTTCAAAGTTTGCAACATTATCCTTAAGTGCTCCTTGTGCTCCTCCTCACTTTTGGAATAAACGAAAATATCGTCTATAAACACAAGCACAAACTTATCCAAGTACTTATTTAACACATTGTTCATTAGGCACATAAAGGTGGTAGGGGAATTTTTCAAACCAAAATGTAGGACTACAAATTCGTAGTGACCATACCTAGTTCGAAAAGTTGTTTTGCTAATGTCTTCCTCCTTAATTCTGAGCTGGTGATAAACAGTCCTTAAGTCAATCTTTGAAAATACTGAAGCTCCTCTCACTTGGTTAAAAATATCATCAATTTTGGGCAAATGGTATTGGTTTTTAATGGTCAACTTATTCAGTTGATGATAATCAATGCAGAACCTAAAGGTTCCATCCTTATTTTTCAAAAATAGCACCAGTGCTCCCCAAGGAGACACACTTGGTCTAATATAACCTTTATCTAGCAATTCTTGTAATTGCATTTTCAGCTCCATGAGTTGAGGGGGACTCATTCGATAAGGGGCTCGAGAAACAGGTGTTGCTCCCGACACCAAATCGATTGAACAATCAATCTCTCTTTTGGGAGGAAGATGAGGAATATGATCTGGAAAAGCTTCTTTAAACTCTCTTACTACTGGCAAAGCATTCAACAGATTTTGTTCAGTTTTCTGTTCTCTCTCTTCTACATGTACTACATAGACTTGGTATCCTTTCCTAGTTGTTCGTTTTAATTGTAGGGCTGATATTTGTCTTACAGAGATGGGTTTTGGTCTTCCCCTGAGAATAAAAGGTTTCCCACCTTCATCTATACCATGCAGGGTTTTATCCCAACAATTCATCATGACTTTCTTATTTTCCAGCTAGTCCATTCCTATCAGCAAGTCATATGAACCTAATGGCAAAATGTTTAAATTCACTTATGTTTGAAAATCATTTAATTTGATTACTGTTTGAGGTAACTTATGAGTTACTTTCCTCTTGGTTCCAGTGGCTAACTGGACCAACCAGGACTGCTGAAAATTTTCAGTTTTGAGATTACATTTTTCTACAATTTTTGGACTAATGTAACTCAAAGAAGCACCCGGATCAATCAAAACAGTAACAGATTGGTCAGAAATCTTACCCTCCATTTCAACCATGGTAGCTTGGTTTTCTACTTTCCGGTTCTCCAGGGCTGCACTGATGGTGGGTATATTTCATGCTATGTCATTTACTATGGTAGCTTCTCGATCTCTCATAATCACATGAATGTTTTGGTGGGGACAATCCCTCAACAAATGGGGTTCTTCACATCCCCAACATTTCAAGGGTTCCCTCATTTTAACTGTGCCCTCTTTATTATTGTCTCCATCTATTTGTTTTGAACCCACTTGGGACTGAGCAGTTTGAATTTCTTTGGGTTTATTAAATTTCTTTCTCTGATGATCCCCGCCAAAATTCTTCAAATAAGCTAGTTTCTGTTTCTTCCCTTTGAAATCACTCTTATTTACCCAACTTTTTCCATATTCAGTTTTTCCTTTGAACTGTTGGTAACATAATCTAGATTTTCTAATAGCTTCATCCATAGTTTTTGGGTTATCAAACTCGATCTTCTCTTTGTACAGAGTCGGCAAACAGTTCAGAAACCTTTGCATGTTTGCCTTCTCTTCCCTAATGTAAGGGACATATCTCAACAGAATGGTAAAATTGGTGACAAACTCATCAACTGTGAGCTGTCCCAGTCTAAGTTCATGGATTTCCTTTGCTTTATCATGATAATAACGTTCATTTAAGTAGTGGTTTTTAAATTTAACCTCGAAATCTTCCCAAGTAACTGTCTTTTCATCAATGGCATTAAACATTTTCGTCTCTTCCCACCGCAAGGTAGCCTTACCTTGTAGCTGGTAAACAGCTAAACTGGCCTTCAGATTGCTTTCATATTCATAGAACTAGAAGTACTTAATAACGTTCAGCAACTAGGCTTCAGCATCTTCCTCCTTCTCCCCATCGTAGGAGGGAGGCTTGATCTTTCGGAATTCCCCCTGTAATTCCTTTTTCTGCTTATACTAATGCCTAACAACATCATCTTCCTCAGACTCATCAGTCTTCCTCTTTCCGGAACCTTCACCTTCTTGGTTGTTCCGTGAAGTTAGTTCTCTGATGAGCTTTTCCTGCTCTTCACTGGCTAATGACAATCTGTCATTCTGGCTTCTTAGCTCATCCATTTATCATTGCAAGCTGTGCAACATAGCCATCACCGGAGCGTTGGGATCTGGTGTATTGTCATCATCACGTAGATCAACATAAATTTTCTCACCTTCTGCCATATCCTTCCGCACCATTGCACATTAAAATATGTATCAAACATAGGTATTTTTTTTTTTCATATTTAAATAATGAGTACATGAACAATCATAAACAATGCTGGGATATTGGCTAACAACAAATTTCTACCATGACATAACTTGAGCCCTATACCATTTTTCATGTCCTCTACTTCCCTTAATACTAATTTTTTTTTTTTTTTTAAGTAAGTTGTCCCTCCAAAACAATTTCTCCCCTTGGGATTTATGCCAACTCCACTTTTTTCATTTAACTGATACATTTATTATTACCCTTTTAATTTACCTCATTTATATGTTTAATCTATTCCCCATTGTACATATACATTCCAATAGAGTAACACATAGAAAATATTTGGTATAAATCCCTTTGTTACATTAATCGTTGTATTTCATATCATTAAATCCTTAATTCTATTCCATAGCTAGATATATATATTCACCATATATATATATATAATCCACTATATACAATTAATATAATCTCCATCATATACACATATAACATCCTATATATATATATATATAAGATATGATGATTTTTATTCTATTGCTGATTCCCTTTAATTTAAAATCATTAGAAAAGTTCCACCTCCATGATCTACGTTCTTGGCAACATATTGTACTCATCCAACAATTATATATTGTTCTTCACATAGGCGTTGGCGTACCTTACTATTGTTCTAGTTTACATGGCTTTATCATTCTCTTACTTGGGTGATATGGAGTACAACCCAAGTACTTTGTCGTGTTTTGGTGTGATGGTTTCGTAATTTCTACGTTGGGATATTCATGTCAATTACCTCGCCTTTATCATACACGGCTCATCGTACCTTGGTATTCGATCTATGGATTTGCTCGTATCCTCTACTCTGATTTAAAATATATTTTATCGCACTATTCATTTACTGTTCTGAATGGATATTAATTATCTTGAGGTACTTGTACGTCTGCTTTTATTGAATTCCTACCGAAACGAATTTTCAAGATCGTTGTCGATCCATGTGATAGTCTACAGATTGTTGCCACTTGGATGGCTAGATTTTATTAAGGTTATCGTATATGTTTACTATAAGATTTGAACTATAACCCTTGTTCGCTTCTCTATTCGGCCTACCGTTCTGCAACCATTCTTTGTTTGCTATCGCTTTGGCCTCTCTGTTCGATCGCGGCGACTTAATGATGCAAGACGCTTGCTTTGTAGCACTCCCTCAGCCATACACAGAGGTAACTTATGTTTTCCAACATTTTGGTCTTAATAGTAAGGAAACGTAGTGTGTATTTGGTCGCTATGATTTTATTTTCACTTCTCCTCATCATAAGATTAAGAGCGAAAGCCTGAATGGACTTTATATCCCCGGTATTTTCTTCCGTGAGGGATTTTAGCATTGTTATATAGTTTTATAATTATTGTTATTGCCAAATCGGTGTATTATCATTCGTCCATTTCATATTATTAATTCCTCGTTTCTCAAAACCAATTGACTGATATTAGTGATGGCTTCATCTAATCTATGGAAGTTTTGTGTACGCGACTTGTTGCAAAGATGAGGCGAGGGGTTTCGTCCTCCATAGTCTTCGGTTCCAAACTGAGTTCTTCGATGACCAAGAGCTTTAACAATGACTCTTATCAGAGACTGGGTATTATTTATCTAGGTACGATTTTCTTTGTGCATAGAAAATCTGTCTTTTGTAAATTTCGTTTATAGGTGAATTTGGTTACGGTTATCTTGCCAAAATCTTATTTCGATTTTTTTTCTACATATTTTTAACCCAGATGAATACTTCCAGAGTCATTCACTGACCAGGTAATGATTTTTGTTATAGAATTCAAACTCATTCAACCCCTTAAACAAGATTTCCCTTTCGTTCTCCTTCGTTTAATTATTCACTTATTTATTTAACTAATGAAATTTCCATATATTCGATTACAGGTAAATAATGGCTACTTCATTCGTCTGAATACTGCTCAAGAGCTCGTTGCCCTTTTCATTGAAGAATTTGTAATACCTTTCTCTCTCCGATATAGGTCGGTACTCATGAGAACTTTAGCTATGTATTAACACGTTGCCTCTGCAACGACTTATTTAACATTGGTTTATATCAGTCCCTGGATACTATCATTGAATCCAAGGAGATTCGTACCATCGTCGTTAATTTTTTTTTTTTTTCCTTACTGTTTACGCCAGATATTATATACCTTGGCTTGGGTTTAAGTTGCCCATACGAGGACGATCTACCATTCCTCCATACTGTTATTATTTTTCTAACTGATGAATTTTCATTTAATTTAAATTCCGCTTTGGACCTTCTGTATATACGAACTTTTTATTCCATTGTTCGTGGTCTGTTATATTTGGAAAAATTAAAATCCTTTGTACCAATGGTATTTTGTTTTTATTTACTGTTATTTACATATACCAGTGTATTGGAACTCTATTAATTTATTTATGCGAATTCCATATAGTATTTGGGTCAAGCAAAATTATTTTCATTTGTTACAAGATTTCGAATCATTTAGAATTTTCCTATGGTTCGATGAAATAAGTGAGAACTCTCTCACGTTTAGGTAATGTAATCACTAGTGCCGAATTAAATCTCCAGTAATGTGTTGTCTTTCCAATATAACAATTTAAATATTCACCACCGTTTTCTGCAATACTTCACTCGTTCCTTTTTGGTACTGGTATAACTACAGATCTTTAAAATACTATGATGGTAATGAGTTTATAAGGTTTAAATACTCATCTCGTTAGACCTTTTTATTTAAATTTTGCTGGATAGAATTTTTGTAACTATAATTGGTTCTCATGTCTAACATACAATGTTAATCAGTACTGTACCCACCTATGTATCATAGGCCTTTGGTTTCAGTAGAGATGACTGTGCAATGTATTAAATATACATCTGTGTTTAAATTCGGAATGAGTTTAGTTCTGTGACTAAACATATAGGTATACTTGTAACATACTCAGGTTTTCCAATTTATTGAATTCAGTATCCTGTCACTAGTGATCTATGGAATTTTTATCAATTATATACTCTGTGTTTTTTGCTTATTTATTTCACTGCTTATTCTAAGTAAATATTCTTTGTATCTAGTTTCCTTACTCTATGATGCATGTAAGGGTACCAGGCTTCATTTTTCGATACTTAAGATTTACTTCACAAAAACAGAAGCAGATTAAAGTTAAACTGTAAATCATCTTTGGGAAATATGTATTCTCAGATTTAGACCAGCTATGATTTAGAGATTCTGATGAATTCCATCCCATATATGTGATTCCTACAACTGTACAGGAATTGGAAGACTAATTCTTCTGATAATTCTGTTAAATGTATGGAACATAATCACTCATAGCATGCCACATATACTACTTTCACATTCAATACCACATAAAATTTATACCTACACCTTATAACAGAAAAATGTAAATGAACTGTGCATACCACTTAATTATATGACCAATCCACCCAACCTTAGAATTTGTCTATCTCCAGAATTCACCCCCGAGATGAGATCCCTCCAAGAACAGATCAACCTCTCATCTGTTCAGGAATAGCTTATTTAAGCTACTGCTCCCCAAAGCCTGTTTCTAATTCTGCATCCAGAATATCAGGATGCTTTTCTTCCTGTTTGCTTAGGATTCCCTATTTAGGGACTTTTAAAGCTACTTTCTGCTTTTCCTAGCTTTTTACCTCTTCCCAACTACTCTCCACATAATTGGGGAAACTAGATTTTCCTCAAAATCTAATTTGGAAATAAATTCTTTCATGGATTTCTGAAATATTGTGGGGAAAGTATTTGCCTTTATCCATCCTCATGGATTTAGCAAGTGATCTCATAATTCTCATTTTCGTCAATCTGCACAGAATTATTTTATTCATTTTCTCACTTTAAATATTTAATTACATTCAACAGTAATACTTGTCCTTTCGTCCACTCCTTAGGACTAAAATTCAAATGTCTATGAAAAATCTCAAACACATAAACTAGTGGTGTTGCATATATGATATTAGCTATCCACTTAAAATGAGCTTTATTTGAAACTTTGATTTATTCTTTTTCCAAGCAATGGTTTCCTATTAATAGTTTCTAGCTCAAAACCCATAGAATCACCTCTCCTTTACTAACAAAATATAGGCCCTTACATAAGCTCAGAAAATTGTGCCTTCTATCACCGTAGAGATGGTCATTAATGAACAGAGACCAAGTTTGTGACCATAAAATACCACCTATTTGAATATATTAAAAAAATGTAAAGTTTGACAGAAACCCGTAAACTCTTAACTAAAAAATATCAACATATTGACAAAATACATAATAGAATCCTAAAATTCAAATCGAAAAAATTCCAATATAGTAATAATCTCATTAAAGGTGTTTCTCGAGAGAACCCAAGCAATGCATCCGAGATATTATATGTGGAAAAATTGTATGGCTAGGTAATTTTCCCAATTAACAAGTAATTAAAGGAAATATATTAATTTAATTAAAGATGAATTAAAATGCAAAATATGGCCCACATTATGGCCACGATATACATCAATTATGAGAAACCAAGATGCAAAATACATCATTATTTGATATGGTGACACATATATATCAGTATTTTGACATAGTGATACTTATTTATTGTTCATGTGAGAAATATAAGAAATATGATTTGGTAAGAGCATATGTAGAGGTTGTTCAAACAATTGTTGGAACAATTTATGAGAAGAGAAATAAGAGAATTTTTTTTGTTCTCCCTCTACGCCCTGGTGCCTTATTCAAGTTTTCCTCCTCGACTCGCGCGCCACCCGCATTGCTAGTAAAAAAATTAAGATCCCTTGAGTAATTTCTCTGAGTTTATGATACATTGCGTTTGTCAGCCATCTTCTAGTGTGGTAGTGTTTTGCTTCATTCGACTGGTAGAATTTGGGCATATAATTTCTTTTGAGAGTCCCGAGTGTAAGGGACAGGAATTTAGCATCTGCACACAAACACTTAGAAGACTCAAGAATATTTTTTTGTATACTATATTTACAGCTTGTTCAAATATTGCGAGGCGAGGTTTGCTACACTGTTGGGCATTGTGGAGGTTAATTTCGATGATTCGCACACAAAAATGTAAAAGACACCTTTTATTTATGGCACTAGAATAATATTAGTTCCATCACTTTACTCGGTGGAGATCTATTGTTTAGGGGCTCTTATCTATCTACGATGGAGGAGGAGCTTCTAGCTTTGTCCTCCAAGGCGTTATGTGTGGGTTGTCTCCTTATCATAGCTTTTGTCTCCGCTTATTCCCCATGCCTTTGCTCGCAGTGCCCTCTCGTTATCACTCCAATAATTTTCAAGTGTTGTTAGTATTTTTGGTTTAAATAATATTATAGGTAACCAAAAACATGCTTTTTAAGCCTTAGGATCTAGCCTTCTAATGCTCGTAGAGGGCTCTCTCTATATGATTTATCTTTGTTGATTTAAGTTGATTTTAGGCTAGTTATATGGGATTGATTAGGATTTTTATTTTGGGTTTGGTTTGGCAGTGGAATTAATAGTTCAAATGGATAGATGTAGGTCTCAAATTCCATTGGGCTAATGGAGTCAAAGTATCAAGATAGTCGAGTAGAATCAAGGTTCTAAAGGGAAGTGTTCATAGGGACATCGTTGGAGTGACTTCAGATCCTTAAGTCGATGGTGAAAATGGTTTCAATCGGGATGATAGAGAAATTAAGGGTTCTCAAATCCGGATAATCAGAAAAATGACAGAGGTAACAGAAAACTAGGAGAAATTAAGAATTCCCAATCTAGATATCATAGTAAAACATGAAAATGACATCACGAGTTCAAGACAGACAGTTTTTTAAACATATTCTAACATAATATTCCCGTTATACATTTAGATTTAGAAAACAAGCAAGTATGTGGAAACTTCGATATAAAAACATATAAAAATGGAGAGTACTTCACCGAAGTGTCCCAACACATGAATCCTGTAATATAATCTCTTTATTAGTCAATCTAGTCTACTTACTTGAAAATGGTACAAAGAACCTCCGGGTTGAGATCATTACATCTATAGAAATGTTTAGAAATCCACAATCCACACTCAATACTTTCGAAATGTGGAGTATTTATACAAAAAACACTTACAAAATATCCTAAAACAAACTTAGGAATTATTCAAGGAAAAATAAATATCTTTATGCAAGAAGATAGAGACAACTATCTAACTAATGCAAGTTGTCCCTCGCTTTTATTGAATGTGTTGTTTTGTTTTTTTTGATCTTTTGTTGATTTTCCTCTCGATCAGCTTGCTCAATGCTAGATGTTTGTTAGGAAGTTTTAGTATCCTTTACATCGGCATATTTCACTTTGATTTGTATTTTCTGCTTTTGAATTTAACTCTAATTTTCAATCGATACACTTGTAATGTTGATACTCTTTGACTATCACCGTTGTTTTTTACTTTAAACTTTGACTCACTTTGTTTCATTGTTTTACCTTTGTAGTAAATGCCACTTTCCCAAAGCTTCGCTTTCGGTAACTTAATTTTTACCATCCTTCGAATATTTCATACCTGCCTCTATACTGAAAATGTAGCTTATTGATAAATAAATGATTTACCACATGCTCGTAGGTAGAAAAAGGTTCTTAAAACTCTTGTAGAGAACTTTCCCTCGTTGGAATCCCCCTACATGGATGAATTATTAGCTTGCTCCTTTGCCACTTCTCTAATTTTTTTATCATAATCCTCATGCTTCATCAACTCGTCATTAATAACTAGTGGATTTGGCAAGCCTTCTGTCTCAAAATATCAAACTTCATCATAAATCTAGTTATGCTAAGCTCCATGTTTTGACATTTTTTCTTCCAACTCGTATCACTAAGTTCCTTTTTGAAATCACCTTCGACTTCAAGAATTAGTATCCGTCTTGTCACTAATTCCAATTTCTTCTAGTTCTTGCTTATTTTTGGAATTAAGAAAGTTAATGATTTCATTAGCCTCTTCTAGCTTCTTACCAAGTTATTCTTTAATTTTTTTAGATGGCCTCACCCGTCGCTTTGATTAAATATTTTTGTTCATAGATAACTCGAATTGATGGCCAAATATCATTGACAGTATTCAATGATATTGGCCCATAGTTGTTAATTTTTTCTCTAATTTCTTCAATTTCGGTGTTAAATCTTCTTTAATTTCTTCAATTTCTCTATCAACCTCGTTGGTCTTCTGTACTTCATTGTTGTGCATAATCTCAACTAGTTTTTTGTCATCACCCAGACTTTTCAACTGATCTTTGAGTCTCGTTGATTTTCATTTTTCTCGATAGACATTTCCTGCATTGTTTTGACTAGTTTTCCGCTCTATCCGTAGGTTGTGCTATTGTCAGATGACTATGTTGTCAAAGTAGTAGTTGATGTAACAAGAAGTGCAGGTAGCTATTGAACCGAAGGGGCCAATGACTCGCTAAGGTAGAAGGAATAGTTGTAATGACTACGGGAATAAAAGTGACATGGACTTCTTTCTAATATGGCACTTTTTATCCTACACTAACTTGTCCATCCCATTTTCCATTTCTTTTATTTGGGAAGTTAACTCGAAGAATGAGGTTCATCATCTCATATTTTTGACTTGCATCTTGTAATACTTCCTTAGCATGTGGATGTTTAGTAGGAGGAAGTTTTAGTTGCTTATTTAATGCAACAATGTCCCGCATTCTTTTTCTTTATGAGTTCTATCTACAACTTTGACATTGTTTGGATCATATCCTACTTTCAACAATCAAATCCTCCGATGATTTGATTATGTTATCCTTAGCCCGTGAGGATGCCTTTCTAATTTGAGCTTATCTCTGATGTTCCAAAGAAGTTTTTTGTAGCTTATATACACTCATGGATTTGTGTGTCATTGTAGAATATAATATCTCACCAGACTTTGCTTGTGAAATTCTATCCAGTCTGATAGGATGAAGATCTTTTTTCTTGAACTTCATAGGATGTCCTTTTATAATCTGTTGATGATTTGGGATACTTGATTGTTGGCTATAGGAAGGTCATCTCGTATCTTCCTGTTTTGTAGTCAAAAGTGCAGTAAATAACCTGCTTTATCACTAGGTGACTATTTCCAATACCGAGTATATGTATCGACCTTTAAGGCTTCATTTATGATCTTTATTTCTTTGTACTTACGCATAATGTCACTGTTCTTTCTTTGTTGCTTTATTTCGGATGAAGATACTTCAATGCTATGCTTATTTTGAATCATTTGAGTGTTTGATGTTGAAGGTCGGTGCATTTTCTTCGTAAATCTGTAGGTGGTAAATATCCTTACCACCGTATATCGTGTCAATTACTTCAATAGTTTCCACTTCTTCATTTACATGATTTAATTTTGTCCGTCATCCCGTACATTCGTTTGAAACTTTGTTTCAAAGTGGTAGTTTGTGCTGAGTATGATCCTTCTTCTCCCGACTCTTTGAGAATTCCTATCTTCTTGGGCTAGAGTCTCGAAAGATGGAACTAGTATCACCTTGTTTCTCCGCCTATTTTACAGTGTTCTCAACCATTCAGCATCGATTGGAGTATTTTTCTAATGTCCGGCTTTGAATCATGTACATAAGGAGTTAATTTAAATTTGACTCTGTAACTTGCTTATTACTCCCAAAAGTGATCATAATACCATTGGAAACTCGACTAAACTTAAATTCTTGCAAATATTTTTATTCTTAGATCTTTGATATCTACTCACAAATAAAAATGTCAACCCGATTCTTAATCTTAAAAAGTGTGTCTTCTTTTTGGTCGCCAAGAAATTTATTGCATCGTAATTAAGGATCTGCTCCCCGATATACTCAAGGGAAAAATAACCTCATTAGGAGGTATTTGGTGAGGCTTTATATGGAAAAATATTAGATCCATATACCCTAATCTTTGTATAGTTCTGATATAGGTACCAAATATTTTTTCCTACTGTGCTCCGATAATTGCATGATCTTTTTAATCTCATCACTCGAATCTTGCTGATTGCTTGTTGTTCAACATGTTGACAATTGGATCGATGAAAGAGTCAATCGAAGTACGTGTAGGTGGAACTGTGTGGAATATTTTCTCGATTAATGGAGTCCAAAAGATAACTAACTATGGATTACCTTCAACATCCATCTTTTGAAGGTTGATGGAAAAAATTTTTAGACTAGAATTATAAAAACATGTGAAACAATACCGATGAATACTTGAAGACACCTTCTTTAGGAATTTTGACAAGTTGTCTCATGAATTGTGCTAGCAAGGTACTAAGAAAATTGAATATGGTAGCAAGAGAGTCGACCAGTGGGTACAAATAGACAAGAAACCCAAGACTCAAGCATCAACATGCTCATCAAGAAAATAACTAAGAATAAAAGACAACATGCTAATAATATGCTTGGTTCTTTTAGAGAATATAGTTGTTGATAAGGATGACTCGGTTTTGGGAGTTTCTACTAATCGTGAGGATGAAAGTTTGGAATATCTTGAACCTCTTGGGGAAGTCCGGATTCAGATATAGCCCGATGAGGGTCTCAATAGACAAAGTGGTTTCATATGGCCTAGGTTGAATCTACAACATTTGGTTTATTGAATCAACTATAATAGTGAACATGATTTCTTTTCCCTGGAGTTATTAGGGCTCTTTGGTCATGGAAATAACAAGTTTGGAAAATTCTAATCACCTCTCAAACACCTGAAGGTCTATGGGACAATGTACTTGGGAAAATTGGATTCCCAAATGAAAATCTCCTCAGCTTGATCAATTTATTTGTCATGGCTCCAAAAGTGAGCTCAAGAATATTAAACCCAGCTAACATGATCACAAATTTTAGAGTCTCTATCTTCTAAGGGAGTGTGTTCCACATCTACAATTGGAGGTCATGCAGATTTACAGATAAAATTCCTTGGGAAGCAAATATTTTTTATTAATTTTATCAATTAATTATCTTTTATTTTAGAAAAAAAATATCGAGGCTTTAGGAGCACCTCTAAAAGATATTTACATGTACAGTAAGGGTTTGATATGAAACAGGGGATTTTCCTCTAGTCTACAATGCTTCAATTGGTTCAATTTACTATCTCGTGATCAAAATAGTCTCAAAGCTTCGAGAATTATGTGGAAAGATGCCTAGGTTCTGCAGTAAAAAAGGATAGTGAAGCAACAGGGCTTTATTTTTGGGTCTTCAAAGTGCCCTACACAGGTTCAATTACTAATTACTTCCTTTTTGTAAGTAAATTCCTTGGTATTTTAGGAATACCTGGAGAAAAGAAGCTTTTGATTTCATGTAAAGTTTCTTTTGAGGTAGCTGAAGGCTTTTTCTAAGGCTTCGATGATCTTTATAATGCTTCTGATTGGTTCTTCAATGACTTTGCAAGTAAAAAGTCTTGAATTCTCGGTTGAAAACTAACTTGAAAACCGATCGATAGTGATTTGTTTGCTCTAAAACAAGTCGTAAAATCCTCTCTTTGTGCAATCAAGAAAAAAAGGTGAAAAGGCTTGCAAATGGGAAGCTATATAAGTTTTTTTTAACCAACAGTGATTAAATATTAAATGTGCGGGTCAATTCAAATGTGCGGGATAGTTTCGCTTTAACGGGCATGAAAATACAACTTAGTGGTTTTTGCATTAGTTGAAGTGGTCATGTCGTATAATTTCCGAGGATGAAATACAATCGAATGATGCCACGTAGCAGGTGAGTGGGGCTCGAAAACATCTCTTTTCGCAATGCCTCGTGGTCGTTAAATATTTGGCTATCAGTGGATGCGATATGAGATTTTGGCCATCGGATCTAATCGATATAGATCCTACGGCTAGAAACTAGTAGGGAATTGTTGGGGATTTTTGATAGGCGCTGCCATGTTTTTAAGTTTTATGCAATGAGTTATAGCACATACATTGGTTGAGATTATATGAGGATTTGTTTAATATATAACCAATGGGGTTAGAGGAAAGTGGGACCTATGTATAGGTGAGGGGTAATATAATCGATATAATGTGGGTTGGGACTTTATAATAAGGAATTAATATATACGGGGTTTACGTATATATAGGGTAATTAATAAAATAAATTTAATTAAGAGATTTAATATGAATGTAATGCTAGATTATATTATATGCAGAATTTATAAAATACACTTAGATGGTGTTAAAACTAATATCGGGGTGGGATTTTTATAGTGGGGCCCAATATTATTATTTTACATTTGAAACTTAGGGTAAGTGTATTTTAGAAGCTATTATGAATGAAAATGGAAGTTAATAAATGGATTTCACTTTTTCCAAAGGAAAATTTTTGCATTTAAACTAATGAAAAAGGGGTTTTGTCTAAGGAAAAAGAGTGAAGTAAGGGGAGAGGGTTAAAATGAAGGGGAAGGAGTATTTTTACAAGGGAAATGAGTTTAAGAGGGAAAATAGTAAATATGAAATGAGAAAAATTTCTCTCTATCCATGCCTTGTGAAAACTCGCTTTCTGCCTACCCATCATTTACCTTAACATTTTTTTCTTCATTTATTTGGGTGCATTTAGGCTTGTGCACCCTTTTTTATTTTTCTTTTAACAACAAACTATCTAATTCTATCCTTAGTACTTCCAAGGGCTCACATTAAACTCTGTTGAGCTCCTTATTATTCTCTACTCTAACTACTAATCTTCCAAGATTAGAACAGCTTTGTATAGATCTTTTTCTCTATCTATCGACATGAAATTTAAAGCATGAAAGTTCAAGATTAAGTAGTTTGACCTTCATGGATTGTGGCATATTTGACAAGCTACCTAGAATCTTATTTTGAAAAGTAAAGTAAAAAGTAGTGGAATTTTAATTTGCATCACTTTCATGATCTATTTTTTATCTATTTTTGTTGACGTTCATTTTTTTATATTCTTTTTTGATATTTTTCTTTAAGTCCTTTGATTTTTCTTTTAGGAATTTTACCCCCTTTTAAATTTTTTAATATGGGAAAAACAAATTTGCGTAAAGAAAAGTATGCTACATATTACAAGACTAATCATAGTCAATTCAAAATTATGAATCCTATTATTATAGGACCCTAACGGTGGCTCCACATGGGGGATGGCATTTCCTGTGAAATGTCAAGAACTTTAAGATCTGTGAGCCTTTGAACTTTTATTGTGATTGCCTTGGACACTGCTTTTTCCGAGCTTTCGATTTATTCATACTTATGATATTTTGTCTTTCAAAGCTTAGGGCCTTATCTCTCAGTGCTTCAACTTTGCAAGTAAAAAACATCCAATCCAATATATGCTTTGCAATGTTATGTACAATGAGAAAAGTAAACAAAGTGATTTAATGTTAATCGTGGGAATAGTAATGCTTCAACATTCTACCATTTGTTTAGGTCCACTATGGAAAATCTGATCCATCAAACTCCTTCAAAAAAGAATGCATTGTTACCTCTCAGTAAACTATAAATGACATAGGGAAATTTCCATAGGAATCGAATTTCTACCATTTTGAACTTTTTTCTTCTCTCGCTAGAATCCCACTTACAGAACTTTGTCACCTATGTAAAAGTCATATTCCTTTGTTTTCCTTTCAAATATATTTTTAATCTTATCTTGGAAAATTTTTAGACTTGACATATACTTCTTCCCTGGTTTGCTACAAGTTTATGGTCTGATTTATCCTTCTCTAGATATCATTGGTTTCTACCTGCGAGCTTTTCTTGGATCATCTTCGTCACTGGAACTCCTAAAGAGGATGGAAAAACAACATCCATCACATATACAAGTTGATAAGGGGATGTACCAATGGATTTCTTTGTGGTGAGTCTATCTGCCCATAAGGAATTAATTAACCTTTTGTTCTAGGTGTTTTTTTTGTCTTTTAACAATTTCCTGATAATATTAACAAGGCTTTTATTTGAGGATTATACAAGTCCATTAACTTCAGGGTAATAGGAAGTGGAATGGCTAAGGTTAATGTGGTATTTTTTATAGAAATCAATCATTTTCTTAGACTTGAAAGTAGCTCGCATTATCAGATATCTAGATTTTGAGGGCGTCCAAATCTAGTCAATATATTGTTTTCTAGGAATGAGATTATGTAGAACTAGGGTGGCTTGTTCAAGGAATGGCTTCTATCCACTTGGTGAAATAGTTTGTGGCTCTCAAAATCCATTTGTGTTGGGCCGAGGAGGGTGGGTGATTTTCACCAATGAAGTCTAGACCCCCATTGCTGGAAATGGAATTTCACAGAGATGAAGGATAAAAGGTAATGGCTTTTTCTTCCTTCTGCAACAGCTTTTTCGTGGGATCTAACTGAGACAGATCTCGACTCGCCAGAAACCAGCGTGGAATTGCTCAGTGATTTTGATAGAGCGCTAGTGGCCATGTTTTTAAGTTTTATGCAATGAGTTATAGCACATACATTGGTTGAGATTATATGAGGATTTGTTTAATATATAAACCAATGGGGTTAGAGGAAAGTGGGACCTATGTATAGGTGGGGTAATATAATACGATATAATGTGGGTTGGGACTTTATAATAAGGAATTAATATATACGGGGTTTACGTATATATAAGGTAATTAATAAAATAAATTTAATTAAGAGATTTAATATGAATGTAATGCGGGATTATATTATAGTGCGAGAATTTATAAAATACACTTAGGATGGTGTTAAAACTCATATCGGGGGTGGGATTTTTATAGTGGGACCCAATATTATTATTTTACATTTGAAACTTAGGGTAAGTGTATTTTAGAAGCTATTATGAATGAAAATGGAAGTTAATAAATGGATTTCACTTTTTCCAAAGGAAAATTTTGCATTTAAACTAATGAAAAGGGGTTTTGTCTAAGGAAAAAGAGTGAAGTAAGGGGAGAGGGTTAAAATGAAGGGGAAGGAGTATTTTTACAAGGGAAATGAGTTAAGAGGGAAAATAGTAAATATGAAATGAGAAAAATTCTTCTATCCATGCCTTGTGAAAACTGCTTTCGCCTACCCATCATTTACCTTAACATTTTTTTCTTCATTTATTTGGGTGCATTTAGGCTTATGCAGACCCTTTTTATTTTTTCTTTTAACAACAAACTATCTAATTCTATCCTTAGTACTTCCAAGGGCTCGGATTAACCGTTGAGCTCCTTATTATTCTCTACCTAACTACTAATCTTCCAAGATTGAACAGTTTGTATAGATCTTTTTCTCTATCTATCAGCATGAAATTTAAAGCATGAAAGTTCAAGATTAAGTAGTTTGACCTTCATGGATTGTGGCATATTTGACAAGCTACCTAGAATCTTATTTTTGAAAAGTAAAGTAAAAAGTAGTGGGAATTTTGAATTTGCATCACTTTCATGATCTATTTTTTTATCTATTTTTGTTGAGGTTCATTTTTTATATTCTTTTTGATATTTTTCTTTAAGTCCTTTGATTTTTTCTTTTAGGAATTTTACCCTCTTTAAATTTTTTTAATATGGGAAAAAAATTTGCGAAAGAAAAAGTATGTATCATATTACAAGACTAATCATAGTCAATTCAAAATTATGAATCCTATTATTATAGGACCCTAACGGTGGCTCCACATGGGGATGGCATTTCCTGGTGAAATGTCAAGAACTTTAAGATCGGTAGCCTTTGAACTTTTATTGTGATTGCCTTGGAACTGTTTTCTGAGCTCTGATTTATTCATACTTATGATATTTTGTCTTTCAAAGCTTAGGGCCTTATCTTCGGGCTTCAACTTTGCAATAAAAACATCCAATCCAATATATGCTTTGCAATGTTATGTACAATGAGAAAAGTAAACAAAGTGATTTAATGTTAATCAGGGGAATAGTAATGCTTCAACATTCTACCATTTTTAGGTCCACTTGGAAAATCTGATCCATCAAACTCCTTCAAAAAGAATGCATTGTTACCTCTGTAACCATAAATGACATAGGGAAATTTCCATAGGAAATCGAATTTACCATTTTGAACTTTTTCTTCTCTGCTAGAATCCCACTTAAGAACTTTGTCACCTATGTAAAAGTCATATTCCTTTGTTTTATTTTCAAATATATTTTTAATCTTATCTTGGAAAATTTTAGACTTGACATATACTTCTTCCCTGGTTTGCTACAAGTTTATGGTCTAATTTATCCTTCTCTGGATATCATTGGTTTCTACTGCGAGTTTCTTGGATCATCTTCGTCATTTGGAACTCCTAAAGAGGATGGAAAAACAACATCCATCCCATATACAAGTTGATAAGGGCGATGTACCAATGGATTTCTTTGTGGTGAGTCTATCTGCCCATAAGGCATTAATTAACCTTTTGTTCCAGGTGTTTTTTATTGTCTTTTAACAATTTCTTGATAATATTAACAAGGCTTTTATTTGAGGATTATACAAGTCCATTACCTTAAGGGTAATAGGAAGTGGAATGGCTAAGGTTAATGTGGTATTTTGTTTATAGAAATCAAATCATTTTCTTAGACTTGAAAGTAGTCTGCATTATCAGTAATGAGATTTTGAGGGCGTCCAAATCTAGTCAATATATTGTTTTCTAGGAATGAGATTATGACAGAACCAGTGGCTTGTCTAGAAGGAATGGCTTCTATCCACTTGGTGAAATAGTTTGTGGCTCTCAAAATCCATTTGTGTTGGGCTGAGGAGGGTGGGTGATTTTCACCAATGAAGTCTAGACCCCATTGCTCAAATGGCATTTCTGTGGAGATGAATGGGGTAAAGGTAATAGATTTTTTTCTTCCCTTCAAAAGATCCGGCATTTGTGACAGGAGGTCACATACTTTCTTACATTTGCAAGAGGTGTGGGCCAGTAAAAACAAACCCTCAAGATTTTATCTGCACGGTTGATTTCACGAAAGGTTTGTCCTCCACAAAGTCACTGCATGATACTCTTCCATAACTTTATCAACTTCATCTTTAAGTAAAAAATTCAATAAAATTCCACCATGATCTTTCCAAAATAGAGCATTATCTATGATGCAAAATTTCATTGCTTTTAACTTTAAGAACCTAGATTTAGTTCTTGACAATCCATGAGGAGCTTGTAAGTTTAGTAATACAAATATGATATCTGCATACCATGGTGAATGTAAGAAAGCGTCACTGATATATGGAGTCACCATCTCTTCTTGATCATCTAATCGAGCAATAAAATTTATATCTAAGGCCGAGACAGCTTCGATTCAGCCATGAGTTTGGCTAAACCTTGGCCTTTAATGATTTTGGTGGGCTTAATTTCCATGTCATATTCCAAAATGGTGGCAATCCATTTGCCCTTTTTTCCATCGAGCCCATTCTAAGTCGAATGTCCTTTACTATTGAATTTAGAACATAAGCAATGATATGTGAATATAAGATGTACACTCTAAAGTATTTAATTGCCTTCACTAAAGCAGTGCTTGTTTTTCCATTATGTTATACTTCAATGTGGCATCTCTTAGTGATTTTCTACGAAGAAAAAAAATGGGTTGTTTATAACCCCTGAGCATTCTTCTACATAAGATTGCGACAATAGTATGTTATCGAAGCAAAAGAAAAAAATAATAAAATATTTTTTGGAAATCAAGACTTATTAGGACAAGTGTTCTTGTAAGGGCTTGTTTGATTGATTCAAATGATTGTTTGGCCTATACTATCCATTTAAGTTTTGAGTATTTATTTAACATGTTATTTAGTTCTCCAATTATTTATGTTAAGTTTGAAATGGATCTTCTAAGAAAATTGATCTTACCTAAGAAAGCCTACAATTCCTTAATATTTCTATGATGACTTATATTCAAAATGGCCTCGATTCTAGTTGTGTCTATCCTAATTCCTTCTTTTGAGATTATATGTCCTAATAGTTTACCTTCTTCAAGTCCAAAGAGAGTGTTTTTGGGATTCAAAGAAATACCAAATTTTCTGCATTTAATAAACACTTGTCTCAGATGATCTCGATGTCCATTTTCAGTTTTTGAAAATACGGTTATATCATCTAGATAAATTACAATAAAATCATGAATTTCTTTGCCAAAAGCTATATCCATATCTCTCTAGAAAGTAGCTCCTCGCATTCATTAATCCAAAAGGCATTTTCAAATACATGAAAGTACCCCATGGAGTAGTAAATGTTTTCTTTGGTTGGTCTTCTGGCTAAACTAAGATTTGATTATACCTAGAGAATCCATCAAGTAATGAAATATTGGATGAAGCAACCGACCTTTGTAAATTATGATCCATCTTGGGGAGAGGGTAGTTATCTTTTAGGGACACCTTATTTAAGTTCCGGAAATCAACGCAAAGTCTCATTTCCCCTGTTTTCTTCCTAGTGGGAAGTAAGTTTGAAACCCAATCAGAATATCTTATAGGTGCAATGATATGTGCTTCATACAACCTTTTTACCTCTTTTTCAATCAAAGGCATAAGAACTGGATTGATTCTTCTAAGCTTCTATTTGAATGGTTTCTGATCTTCTTTGTTAGGTATTTTGTGTTGTATTATGCTAGTGTCATAAGATTTTAGGTCTTCATAACTCCATGCAAATACATCCTGAAATTCCTTAAACAAAGCTATGTATTTCAGTTTTTCTTCTTCAAGTTGTGATTTGGAAATTTGCTGAGCTTAGGCCTTTGTTCTATTCCTATATTGCCTTCTTCTATGTCTGATCTTAATGGTTCCATATTTGGTTTTTTGTTCAACATCATTTGAATCAAAAAGATCTTCTAATGGGGCTAATCCCTTAGGTAAAAGGTTATTATTAAGGTTTAAAATGTTAGAATCATCATCTCCTATTTCTTCTATTTCTACCTTTTCTAATTTATCTATTTATACTTGAGTGAATTTATTGGGTTCGATGAAATATAAATTATTTACATCTATCTCACTATCTATTTTATCATCTACTCGTACAATGCTGTATCTATGTTACAATTCTATAATTCTCCCTCGAAAGCATTCATAAAGTGATAGATTTGAGTATCCTATGTAAAAAAATTTCAAATATTTTAAGTTGTCTAGTATAGTAGGCATGTGTCTTACTTCTGTTGTATATTGGTGATTTGACTTTGAAAAGGCAGATTGTAGGTACTAGAAAAAGTTGCTAAACTATGTGCTCGTATGTTCTATTTTCTAGGAATTATAGGAAAGTCACATTCAAGCAACTCTTTAATCATATCTAAAAATGTTTCTCTGTATTTACTTAATATAGGTTTATACTTAGAATATTCTTCTCTAATTTGTTTTACAATTAAGTTAGAGTCTCCCATGATAGAAAATATTTTTCCTCCTAAATTTCTAACAATCTGTAGTCCTAAAATCAAAACTTCGTACTCTGCCATGTTCTTTGTACATATAAATTTTAATCTAAAGGCATGACCTTCTGAATGATTGTTTTCCATGTTATGAATTCAAACTCCTGCTCCTAATTTGTTCACTGAGCCATGAAAGTATAAGTGCCACATTGATTCATGAAATATGTTGTCATTGTCAACTTCCTTCTTTTTCTGTTTTAAAGTTTTGTTTTTATTTATGCCAAAATCTGAATTACACAAAATGAAGGAATCCATATCAGAATGTACAGTCTAAATGGGATAATTCTGAGGTTTTTATGTACTATATACAATGCACTTAATTAGAGTCTCTCTGTAAAGTTTCTTAGGTTGACAAAATACTGAAATAGTTGTATAAGACACATGTCTAATTGTACATATCCTTGCAGTTTTGCTCCCCATGAGTGACATAACAACATTCCATACTTAGGAGGGATATCAGCTACTACAATATCCATTACTATCCTTTTTCCTAAGTATTGGACTAAAGTGACTCAAATATTTTATTAAGCCAAGACATTTCACTTTACTAGAGTCAAAAGAGAAGAGATCTTTGTATGGTCTAGTAACATCTAAATTCAAAGTTTCAATAATAGCTTCTAGAATTAAATTGTGGGATGCTCCTGAATCTAGCATATCATTGTGTAGGATTTGATCATATATACTCAAGCTAATGTAGAAAGGAGGAACACCACCTTCTTGATGTTTTCCATTGACCTCTGGGCCAAAAGTAGTTTTGGTTTATCATCACTTAGATTTACAGACTCTTCTCCTTCACTAATGTTTAAGGTTTCAGTGATCTGTGAATTGTATAAATCATGTTTTACCAATTTTGTTAAAGGAATTGGTATTTCCAGTTTGGCAATTTTAGTTTGGATGCTGAATTGTGCTTGTGTTTTTCCTAACTGAATGATTTCTTCTTTAGTAACTATAGTTTTAGTGTTTTTTTCTTCTTTACCTACGATTGGTTTTTCTGTTTGTGTTTCCACTGTTTTAATATTTTCAATCTTATTATCAGGGACAGTTTGAGTTGCACTGGAATTTTTAGCAGAATCTTTTGAAGTTTCAGGATCAGTTGATTTTGGATCGGCAGTAGATGATTTAGAATAAAGTTTGAACAACAGTAAAATTTTTTAGGATCAGCTTTTGTTTTATCATCATGTGTAGTTTTAGCATAGGTTGTTGTTTTAGCAAATAGTATATTTTTTGAGGATCAATCGATGTTTGAACAACAGATTCTGCAATGTTCTACAATTTTAGGATTGGGTGTTATTTTTTGGAATATAAATTTTCTAGATTAGGACTTGAATTTTTTCTCGATTTGAACTAGAGTTTTGTTTGGGTTTTCCTAAGGGATAATTTGAAGTACTTTGGTTGTAGGAGCTTCTACTATTTTCCTTGTCTTAGTTTGGGTAGATTTCTTAGCAGTGTCTTCTACCTTTTTTCTTACTCCTAAGGTTATATTTCTTGTGAACTTCATTAATGGAAAACTCATAACCTTGCTTATAATCAAAAGACTCTCCAGATTCTAATCTGTAACTATTGTAATTCATAGAATTCTTGTTCTTCTTGTGTAAGAAAAATAGTTTTATCATCATTAATTCCCATTAAGTTAATCTCAGTGTCTTCATTATCTTCATTTTGATGAGAAATTTCAAAGCATAGTTCTCTTCGAAAGGTGGTCTTATTGTTTTATCGGTGCTGATTCTCTAGATTTACTAGTGTTGGTGTTTTTTCTAAAGTTGGGATTTCTTATTTGAGGACCTTGTTGTTGATTATCCCAATGTGGTTTCCTTTCCATAATTTCTAGTCTATCCATCATTTTCTCCATCGATTTTGCTAAGCTATCTATTTTACTATCTGATGTAGATGTTTCATCTTTTATTGTTACCCTTATTTCATTTCTCATTCTTTCTCTCTTAGCTAACAAATTGGCTTCTACACTAACTGAAATGTTTTTCATTTGTTCTAGTGTTTCTAGGTTCCTTTCCCTCAGCTTGGTATGACATATCCATATCAAAACCATCGGGAAATTTGAGTAAAGATAGACTTGGTGGGGGTTTAATGTTTCGTCAGAATAGCATTATAGATACTATTGAATATAGTACAATAGCCCTAAACTGACTCATTAGGTCCTCCTTTTATGTGCTCATATTCAGACAAAATTTGTAAAGGATTCTTCTTTTTCTCCCATCTACTAACAAATAATCTATGGAAGGCTTCTAAATCGACAACATGATTGGCAGGTAAATATTTAAACCATTTCTTTACTTCTCCAGCTAAAGTTTGGGAAAACAGTCTTATTTTGACATCAGATTCATCAATTTCATGCAATTCAAAGTAATGAGTCATTTTGTTAACATGTTGTGCAGTGTATTGACTAGTTCCATCAAATTGAGGGATATTGCCTTGATAATCTTGGGGCATGTTAAGTAATTGAATCGATAGAACCAAAGGATCATATCCCAGTCGCCATGGCTAAGATTATAGTGAGGTCGGGAGGTAAATATGAGGTGCTTGGTGATGAGGTTAAGGTACTTATAGATGATTTTGGAACACTAGAAGATGTACTAGGGAATGTGGTTGAAGTGCTTAAAAATTATGCCTTCCAAATACGAGAGACTAGTGCCGAAACAACAAAATTGACTCTTCATTTGAATTGGGCAAAGCTACTGGAGGACAAAAAATGGAGATTAAAAATGGAAAGCGGCTCGCATAGGGACAGTTGAAAGTAACATTTCGACAATTTTACCCTTATCATTATAGTCCTATTTTTATGG
This sequence comes from Pinus albicaulis, assembly GCA_034641835.2. NCBI lineage: Eukaryota > Viridiplantae > Streptophyta > Pinopsida > Pinales > Pinaceae > Pinus > Pinus albicaulis. The sequence goes on from CM076577.1 coordinate 814,526,307, forward strand.
AAATGTCATATAATTGAAATCTTATAGGTTAGCTTGTATTCATGTGTCTAACCCATATAACATGGAAAATGATCCCTATTATTAAGTTGCTACAACTAGAGTTATGATTCTCCGTTCAATTCCATGTTGCCATCATTAACTTGGAAATGAATTTCATGTATGGATGCACGTACTTGGTGGGCTTAACAATGGCTTGTCTTTTGGTTGATTAACAATTGAGCTCTTTTCCACCGTTGATGAATCTGGATTGTACCGCCGAAATGACTTCAGGTGGCTAGGTTAGCAAATCGTACCCTTAATTCCTTTCATTGTTGGTCATTTGGTGTACATCTCTCGGTGGTCTTCCGCTCTACAACCTTCCTCCGGGAAGGGGCATGGCTCCTGTGCTGATGTCAGCCTCCATGCAACTGTGCCTATTTCTTCCATCATCTTTTGGTGCACGACCAAGTTTTTCTACCTCCTTTCTTGCACGCACCTCTTCTTGAGCACCTACAACTAAGGTAATGTGCACATTCTCTCAATTTCCTTCTTGTTTTGAAAACTCGTTAGCATTCCAACTATTGCATTATGTATAAAATTTCATCCTCTTTTGTTCTATTACGATGCAAGGTTACTAGTGAACTCTTTCTTCTCTTTACCAGGTAGTAATGACCTTCAAAGTTTGTCATTTTCATGGTTTCAATCAATTACTGTCTGAAAATTTACTAACTCGTTTAATGTCATTGTGCAGGTAATCCTTTCTCACAACGCTCAGTCTTTAGCTTCAATTTACTGGGTTATTGCTTCGCTAACTTCTAACAACTCCGATATTTCAGTGCACATACAGTTTTCTCATAAGCTATCGTTAAGTGGCCAATATTCGTTGCACTGTCCTGCTGGTTCCTCAATTGTGGAAATATGATTTCTACAGCTACATCTTCAATTTTGATGTATGAGGAAATAGGGTTAATAATCCTAAGGCTACCACGCAACAAGAGTTCATGTTTTATTTTCATTTGGGTAGCTTTGTTTGCCTACTAGCGTGTACATGATTTATCGTTGGATTTCTAATGTATTGTGTTAAGGTCTTTTAACCATATATAATGATAAATACAAACTTGTGAAAGAGGGTTTTTCTATTACTCATGTAACAAAAATTCTTTTTTTCTTTTATATGAACTCTTGCATATAAATATTTGTCTTAGCTTTTTATGTAAATTTCATGGAACTATACACTACCATGTGCAGAATCAATTTGATAATAATATTGCTATTTTATGAATGTTTTATGTTGTAAATTTGCAGATGTGTTTTTTAGTTAGGCTACTTCTATGATTCATATTTTCGCTCTATCATACAGGGCTCATTTTAAATACTTTGTTAATTTGCAATGGTGTTTGTTCTCCTTCGTTTTGGGCTTCATATATATATATATATATATATATATATATATATATGAAGCCCAAAACGAAGGAGAACTACTTTATAAATTAACAAAGTAATTTAAATGAGCCCACATATGATCAAAAATATGAATCTATATATATATATATATATATATATATATATATATATATATATATATATATATATATATATATATATATATGAACCCTTCATTTACATTCGCCCGCCTTATGGTTTTACCTAAGGCCCGAGGATGTAAAACCTTACCCTGTACCATCATGTTAGGGTTTAAACCTCTCGACTCATGGTTGTCTTAGTACTAAATGCTAATAGTTTTCTTGCATGGTTAATTCTCAAATATGTATTAATTTCATGGGTATTCTATGAATTATTCTTTTCCATTTCCCTGCAAGACTTCGTATGCGAGAAATTGTGTTTTCTATTATGTTCTATTCTTGCCAAGATCATTGTCCTTACTAGCCTCGCCCGACTTTGTTTTGGTTTGAAATAACCCGTTCATTCGCTCGGGTTTCATTTCTTCCCCCACAGACTTTCTCGTTGGGTACATCTGTATATAGGTTGGTGCTTAGATAAACATTTTTTTGATACTCACTCTTTCCCCATAGACAAGTCCTCGATGGCATATAGGTTTGTTTAAGGGTATTCTCTCGTTCACATTATACACCGAATTTTTCTCTATTAAATGACCTCATTCATTCACCCTAATCTATCCACAAGACCCGTCTCCTGCCACGATACTAGAACAAGATAAAACAAAGTAATGTGTCATTCTTTTAAAAAACTAATTTCTTTCTTACATGATATTCCGTAATACGAAAACTTCGATATAATCTTTCACAATTCAAAAGAGTACTATAAAAACACAACTTGTCGTAGAGTTATCACATAATCTACAAAACTTATATGAAATTTCATTCCATTGGTTAATCCACCTAACCATGAGTGAGGCGATCACTTCCTAAACTCCGTGCTCCTCACCGCGAGGAGAAGTTAGCACAATATTTTCTTGGAGATAGCCCTCAACTCCTTTCAGCTTTCTTCTCTCGGTTCAAGTTTCATAGTTTCACTTGTTATCAACCAACTTTCAACCACTCCCGTAGTGTTTTGTTGTTTCTTTCTTTTCACTTTTGATCGAACTCTTCTCATCCCTTGAGATTTCCTTTTTATCCTCAAAGAAGAAGGTAACTACTCGAAAAATCTTGGAATTATTTACCAACTAATTATGGAAATTATAAATGTAAGTATTTATTCATAAAAAAATAACTCAAGTTCATCAACCACTTTAATTCAAATGTAATTTTTGTAAAAATTTAAAATAAAAATGAAGAAATTAAGTTGGGTGTTACATCATACAATGTTTATTTAGATTATCCTACTAACCCTCCAACAAAATGACATGAAAAAAATAATTATTTTTAAATGAATAGATGATGTGTGGGGTAGCTAATATCTAAAATAGATGATGGTAGTGCTTTTCAATGAGCTTCTTTTTCTTTCTTCTTAGACTTCTCCGTCTTGTGATCTTTGTGGACGACATATCCCTCTCGCTCCAACCTAATCGTGCCCGAATATTCTCATGTATCCTATGCCTCTATGCGTGTCTATACACACATAACCTTGTTATACCATAACTATTCTAAATGCATCATTAAACGTTTATACAATTTAAATAAAAAGAAAGGATTATAATGCTAACTCCGATTATAAGCATATGGCATTGTATAACCGAAGTTCATTAAAACCCGGCATACGTGATTCATTGATTCATATCTTGTAAATCTGGGTGTGAATAATAAAGGTACTCATGTATAGTTCTTTCATATCACAATTGGAGTTCATTAAACCGGCATACATGATTCATTGATTCATATCTTGTAAATTCACCGCCAATAATAAAAGTACCCATGTATAGTTCTTTCGTATCATGATTGGAGTTGGATTTGTATTAAATACTATACTTAGAATTGAATTCTCTTTCCATCATTGATATCTCGTAATTAATCATTTACTCTTACATGATTTTCGGAATATATTTGTATACAATTTATTTCTTGGGAATTGTCGACGGTACATTGGTGTATACATGTCCCTCGTTTTGATTCGTTGGATTTAACCCTAGCGGATCTATGGTCCAAATGTAGACTAGGGGAGTTAGGGTAACTACCCCCTATCCTCGTTCCTTGCATCCTTTCAGTCGTTGCCGCCCAAAGGTGAGGTCCGCAGCTTTGCAAAAAATGATTTTTTCTCCATGGAGGTAAAATCTTTTCTCGGGCCTCTTGAATATTCTCGTTAGAGAAAGAAATCATGAGACATGAAGTTTTTCCAAGGTATAATATTCTTTGTTTATTTGCTACCTTTATTACGTTTAATTCTTGGATCTTTTCTCACTGGGTATTGCTCCTACTTCTAGCAGGATGATGTTACACTATCAGCAACACTCTATGTCAAGCCTTCGACTCCTCATACTTATTCATATTTTGTTTAATACATGCATATTTTAAACTTGATTTCATTTAAAGGGTTTACATGTATGTCTCCATTCTTGCTGAGTGTTTTCCCAAATTTTAACCTCCCCTTGTTTTTTTAGGGTTTTTTGGGTTATGATTGCCCTTTTCGCTTCTCTTTGGCGCTCGCTAACAATGAATCTCAACCTCTCGCTCGGCTTCCGACATTGAAGTCTCCCCGTTTGTTGAAGGCAAATATCGACTTCCTTTGCCTCTATGCCGTGAGAGCTTGCTTTAGTTTCCTCGTTTTACGATTTTTACCTGTAAGAATTTCATTTAACCTTTGAGCTTACTCTTTTCCATCATGGTTTAACGGAGTTTCAGCAAGGAAGAAACCCTTTCCTTGTTTCGCTCTTCTATCGTTATACCCGGACTATAACCTACATGTTACAAATTTGATTATTTTTAATATCATCTATATTAAATTCATATTTCTCATCTCGAGACGTTGTCCTCTATTTTGAGAATATTACGAGCTCTTACAAGATTTTAGTTTTCGCTAATCTTTCGGTTTGTTTTGAGATTTAACTATACATGTTATCATTTCGAGCACTTATTTATATTAAGGCCTCTCGACTTTCTTTTAAATGAGCATCTGGTATTATTCCCATCTATCATCAGCGTGAAAGCTTTGTATAGTTGTCTTAGTTTTTCGATATATGAGAAACTATATTCGTAGACCTGTATATCCTCCATATTTTAATAAGAGGCGTAGTGTTCAAGTTTTTCGTACTATGAATCCTATGTATATTCTTATGACAATAACCAGGAGACTTTGGTCTAAAGCGCTGATACCCCATGGGTCGTGGTTCCCGTCCTAAACTCTTGACCTCCGTCTTTGATGTGTTTTTCCTATTTACGCGGGTTTAAAACTAAATATGATGTTTTTTCGTAAATGTTTTTGTTGTCTCTAAATTTTCCTATTCGTCAAAAAAAGAGAATTTATATATACTTTGCGATAAAATACTAATAATTTCCACCCATATCATTCATACAGTAGAAATGTTTATTTTTATGGATTTCACAGATATCTGTTTTGGTATTAGGTATAGATTCTCTTTTTTTCTTTTCTTATTACACATTTATGCATGGAGACCAAGATATTGTATTCTTTATATTGTCATTTCGTATAAAATAACACACTCGCAAACTCTAATCAAATTCTAAATCTCAATCAAAGATGTTACACACATATTTATACAAAGCGAAATAGTCTCGAAAGATAGGAATTCTATCTTGGACGCATAGTAAGAATGTGGTTGAGAGATTCTCTCAACCACACACTAAACTAAGAGAAACTATATTCTAGCTACTTCCTATTATGTAGGAACAAACTCCTCAAATGGAGAATTACAACCATAGACAAGTAGGAATTAAATATTTCTCAACTTTCTTAATGACTACTTTTCATGATGTTAATTCACAAAGTCCCGATTGTGGTCAAACATAACAAAGAATATTATGTTGACGTCCATATAAAAGAGCAACCATCCACCGGAATGCATGGTACCAAATCCACCGCAACCGCTAGTCCTGTAGGATGTCCTTCGCATACATGATTCTGCCGACCATTATCCTCGCATATATGTACCTACAAATCCACCACCATCGGCGAATTTAATGTGCGAGAATCTCCAAAACACAATCGCCTTCCTGCACAGATCCGCAACTTCCGATCCGCAACTCCCGCGTATCTTCCAACGAAGGTGAGGATTCCCGCGGATCTTCCACTTCAAAGGTGAGGTGGCGTCTTCCCAAAAAAACAAAATCCGCACCGAGATTGGCAAGGTAAAATCTTCACGTGGGTTTATCAGTGTACTTTCCGCGCCAATCCCGATTGATTTGCCGGCTTGGCGCAGTATGTACCGAACGCTCACGCCAATTGCGCTTCTCAGTGCAACTATCGCAAAGAAAGCATGCCAACTCCCTCTCGCTCATAGATTAATCAATCATCCGAGACCGTGAGCCGTGCGATCTTGCAGTCCACTTCGCTCTACCAAGCACAAAGCTCGTGTACACGCGGCCACAAAGGCACTTTTAGCCACAAAGGCGATCCAGCCCACAAAGGCTCTATGGGTAGTTTCCGGCTCACCACCAACCAAACCACAAAGGCTGATATATGTGTGGTTTCCGGCACACCACAAACCATTACAAAGTGGTTTTAAGATCACCACTTAACTTTCAAATGCCTTCACAAGGCTTTACATTCCATACTTCAACATTTTGAGCTTCTGCACACATAATGACCATTACAACAACCAACTAGACTTTCTTATAACATGCTAGGGAGTCTATTCCACAAACCACAATAACTCAAACAAACATCTACTTTGTTGTCCACCATAAACGTTGTTGCCGCTCCCTTTTACCTCATCTTTTTCATAGTTCACATCTCGCATCCTCGCTTTTTGTTCAAATAACTTCTTGAACTCCACGTTCACTCTCGTCATTTGTTAGAGCATTCTATCAACAAAATAACTTTTTACCTACATTGAGTTAGCTAGGCTCAATAAGGCTCAATAATCTTTAAACATGATTCCAAGAAACTAAATAAAACATGAACTCTTTACATTAATTTCTTTTTCTCGCAAAAATGATTATTTCCCAAGCATGCACAGAACTATTCACAATAGATACCGTGAGGGGTCCAGCGATAAAGAACCGGAAATGATAGGCACTCACAACACACACAAAGAGAACACAATTTTCCTTCAAGAACATTAATCCAGACTCCACGGTCCAATCCTCTATCGTGTTTCAGTATCCAAATTCCCAAGCTTCGCAACATAAGTGCCACTTCCCTGCTCACTATATCGAGGCTTGGTAACTTTCTTTCAAGCATGCTTCCTCATGTTCACTACTTTCCATCACAATCTACTCCCCCGATCACACAGCACACACAAACGCGATCATCATGCTCACCACTACTCTTTGATGCAATTTTCACCGTCATGTCTTCATCGTATCCGTAGTAGAACATTCCTACAAATACATTTGTCTATTGTTGGAATTGGCAATTCCAAAAAAGACTCGTACCATGACAATAGTTGCCCAAAATAAATGTCACAACATTTAATTTAACCCGCATTTACATTACTCACATGACCACTCTTAAAAACATATTATGACATCACGCCAAATTTCGACAACAAAATTGAACATCGGTGCTTGACAGACTGCTACTCTCCAACATACAAATATAACATGCTTCAACACCTTCATAGTTCATGCAATTTAAATACCTCTTACCCACTCGGAACCAATCGATTCTAAGTCGTGAGCTCACATGGAGCATGGAAAGTCCGGCCTCGAAAAACATCTTCCAAATTTTCTCCCACATAAGAGCAAAGGTGAGACCTCCACACCACCACCAACAGCGATAACCCAATGAGTATGAAGATGGAGGAACAAGAAAACACAAATCGATCTATCTTTGAAGTTCCTAAAGCACATGTGCCATTAGCATGACGCTTGTCATAATGTTGAGCATCGAGAGCATCAATAAATATTCTCGAAAACATTACAAACTCTGGAAAAAGAAGGCGTTTACATGACCCAACATTGAGAGTACTAACCATAATCTCCATCAATAGGCATATGTGGAAGTAAAGTAAGATTTGATGGAAGATTATACATTTGCTCGAATGCATTCTCAAATACAACTCCCGCACTTCCTAGCATTTATTGTATCACAAAAATGACCAAAAAGTCATTATCACGTTGATCTGCCTGCCGCAATGCCACTCCTAGTATCTTTATCCATTCTAGCCCAAAATTAGAACGCATCTCCATTATTCCCTCGCTTTGTACTACATCCGCAAAAACTCTCTCAAAGTCTTCTGCGCTTGACAAGGAATCCTTTCTTCCGCTGGCACGCGAGAGACCGAAATCCAATCCATGGATTTTTGTGGATACAATCAACCCCGTTAGCAATTGGACGCAAAAAGCGACCATGCTTGCGCAGAAACATCTTTATAATAGCTCGCCATTTAAAAAGCGAAGTCGGTACTTTCCCGCTCCATGTCATCTCGCCCCCGCTCTTCGTCCTTTTGCGTGATAGACTTAATCCACGGTACAAAGCACAACCACATAGGAAATACCAAGTACCAGAGCCATAATAAAGTTCATAAACACATAATGGTCGGGCAAAGACACACATCCTTCAACTTCTCATGCCTTCACGCTCACCACTCAGCCGGCTTTAACGAGGCCGATTGATATTCCCACGAGAATCCACTGATCTACGCTATGGAACAATGGAACATGCATCAATACGCTCAAGGGCCGAGTATGTGTAGCAGAAGAAGGGAAGAGATCTGACCCAAATCGGCACACAGACCAACCGTGTACTCCCGAATCCCGTGGATACGACCTCCTATGGTCAGATCGAGCGTCCTTTTTGCAATGGATTTGCACATCACCCGCTCTTCGCTCCGGCCCGCAACCCGTGCGCCTCTAGTGAACCAAAAACTATGGAATAATAGTGCAAAGGGTTTCCGTGAATCGTTCCAAGGCCCACGATATGCTAATATCAACGTGCTTCACCCCAAAGAGTATTGGGATTACGAGTAGCTTGCAGATCGAAGATGATTATGAAGTAGTCCGCAAAGATAGGCAAGAGAGGAAAATACAACAGGTATTTGTAGGATCAATACTCGAGCAACGAACGTTATATTATCCAGATCTTGAAACCATCCAAGAGGGGAGGGTGGGCCCTTTTTGAACTCGAGTCGATTAGTCGAGTTTCTATCAATCCACCACGCTGATGCAAGAAGAAAACAAGCTCACCCGATCTTCTAGTCGAGCCACGCATCGCCGGCATCCACTTCAATTATTTTTCTCCAACCGCACAAAGTCCAGGATCCTTATAAAATTTCTCCACATAGCCATTGTAAGGTGTGCTAAACGCTGAACCAATCCACTCGAAAAGCAACATCCAAAGATCTCCACATTCTGATCCGATCTGTAGCAAATTCATGAAAAACACAGTAGCACGCTCCTTCGAAACGTAGCGGCCACACCCACACCTCTCGAACCATAGCTCCCACATTCTTCAACTGCCCGTCAATCGCTCCTACACGTTGCTCCTCAGGGAGGCGCACTCTTCGGGATGGACAAACCCAAAAATAAATTAAAAAACAAAACTCTCTTATTTCCTATTTTTCCCTTAGTCCACGAGGGGCCGAGGCCCACGTTACGATACCAAGATAAAATAACACACCCGCAAACTCTAATCAAATTCTATATCTCAATCAAAGATGTTACACACATATTTATACAAGAAATAGTCTCAAGATAGGAAATTCTATCTTGGACGATAAATAATGTGGTTGAGAGATTCTCTCAATCACACACTAAACTAAGAGAAACTATATACTAGCTACTTCCTATTATGTAGGAACAAACTCCTCAAATGGAGAATTACAACCATAGACAAGTAGGAATTAAATATTTCTCAAATATTTCCATATATTGTCATATTTAACTCTAAGTATGTCCCATACTTACATTTCCAATTTCACACAAACTCTTTAACAGAAGTAAATACTTACATTTCCTCTAAACCTGAGAAAGGCAATCGCATCATCTTCTCCCCGTGAAAATTTATCAAGTTAAGCCTCATAACTCTTGTCGAGCTTATACTTCTCTTGAGTTCTTAGAGCTCCACGGGCTCCCACCAACTATGGACTGCTCTATTTTCAATATGGCATAATTGCAACTCGTCTATTATTTTTATGCAGAACCCTTCTCCTTCTAAGAATTTTCTATTTATTTTTGTACTATTCAGTTAAGACATTACTTTTCCCTTTTTATTATGGTTTTTGAAAATTCTTTTTATTATTCAGTTATAATCACTCATATTATTTATTTATCTTTTAATAATTCCAATGTTTTAAAATAAAATAACCATAATAAAGAAATAAATCAATGTGTTACAATGCCGGTTTGGATCCTTCTTTACTTGGTGCTTCTCATGCTGCACACATGTAAAATTACATTAATATACGTATTCACTTCCTTATGTTATAAGAAACATAGAAGGCGGCCATGAACGTGTCGATTACACTGAGCGCCGAGACTCGTGTGGTTTCGCTTAGGTAAGCTACTGCATCTCCTTTTCTGCACAACATTCCGTTGCTGTTGGTGGCTCATTGAAAGAATATTTAAGCCGGAACCCGCTGGAGGACAAACCAATGTTTCTTTTGCGCTATCGATGAATATATATGCCGCTGTACCCAATGCGAACACTGACATTGTGGTCATGGTGGCTAGCGCTGGCATTAGTTCTTAGGTTAGAAGGTCATGGCTTTCCAAGTTCGAGGGACCGGTTTTCGCAGTGGAGTTGTCGTAAGAGGTGAGATGATCGCATGTTTTTGCTGAGCCGGAACCCATGAGAATGTATATATGGTTGTTTTGATATTGTGGTCATGTGATGCAAGTTTTGAGTGCTCGGGTACCCACATGTCGTACTGTGTGCAAGTTTTTGTGTGGTTAATGAAGGAGATCATTAGCGTCATCAGTCAGAACATTTGTCGATCGCTTTTTGGTGGCTATTTATTTTTGCATTTGGTCGGTACCCAATGTGGAACAAGCATATGTTGCTTATGGTGGTCATGGGTGAATCCAAGTTGCCGTCGTCATATCCCGTTTAATCCGTGCAGTGCATGTTGTTGATATTTTACCAGGGATGCTGTCTCGCGTTTGTCACTATCCGTGTCACCGGATGTTGATTTCCACCGTACATTGGTGAGATGCGAATCCACATGGAGAAGTCGAGATGATTTGCATTAGTTTGGATGCATGTGGAGTTCTCGGAGTCGGTGCTCCCCGCCGGTTTTAGATTTCGTCTCCGCGTCGCCTATTGGTGCCCGTGCTTTGTGGGAGGTTCGTCTGGATCGTGGCGAGGACCAAAGGCATGCCACCAGCTCACGATCTCAAGCATCCGCTGGATCCCAAACATGCTCCGGAAGCAACACACTGCCACGAAACAGGCGTGTGGTGCTGACCTCTCCGATTTCTCGCCGCTCCAAACCCGAGCAATGGCTCCGCAGCAAGCCTCTTGGACGCGAATCTGTCGATGTTTGCCACCTGTGCTGTAGCAGCGGTGTGTGGAACGTGGCTGTCACGGGCATATCACCATTCAAGATTCCGTGAAGCATCCGCCGGATCCGGAATTAAGGGTCACCAGACGTGCCGTGGGGGTGTCCGTTATCCCGGCCAGCCGTTCGATTCCTCCCAGCTGAATTTGAATTATTTCAGTGGGAACCGGCTTTTGCGATTTTCCCACACCATCCGCATGACACCTGCGCGGCTTATTGCACTTATTGGCCCATTGGTGGATGTGTTGTCTCCATTTGAATGATATAATCTGCTTCCACCAACTCAACTTTTTAATGACTCGGCCCGTTTTCCCTTTCCCTATCATCGACCGGTCAGCCCACTTGCCGTGCTGACCGTTCACCCACCGATTTCTACCCCTCTCATCCGTGGTCTCGGTTCTGGCACTCGATTGCTTCTTGACCCAGGATTTTTCGATCCGGCGACTTCCCGTTATGTGCCGCGCTTGTCTCTCGCGCTGAAATTTCCTCACATTGTCTTTCCTCCTCGCTTTTATCTCGTCCGGCGGCTTGGACCCAGCAGTTCTCTCTTCGGGCATGTTGTATTATTGACCTCTCCGGATTTAAAGACCTCTCCGCCACTATTTCTAGCCTCTCGCAGTCTCGATGCCTCCATGGATCCCGCAGTTGGTTCTATTTTTCGCATCTTCCGATTTCTCGCCGCACGGTATTTGCCTCCGGTCCTGAGACCGATGTATCTCACCCATTCGTCGCGACATCTCATATCCTTTCGATCCCTGGACCTGCAGGAATCTGTTGGTCTTGCTGGGATGCGTGAAGGTTTCTGGACTCTCCCGACCGAGTTGGGGAGCCTGTGATCTCCCCAAATCACGTGGGACCAATCACATCGCTTTTTGGGTGCTATTTTGCTGTGTCGCGCCTATCGAGCGTAGTGCTTGCTTGTGTGTGCGAGCTTCTGGTATCGTCTCACAGGCCGCTTTTTCTCTCTTCTGGCGAGACTGCGTGGACACGCTTGACCGTCTGACTCCATTCAGGGTTATGCGTGCATGATGTATTACAAGCGTAGCTTCCGATTTAGGCTCTTTGCCTCAACGAGACACCTTTATCACCTACCAGGTGGACACTGTTGGATCTCACCGTTCTCGTTGCCATCTCTCATTTTCAATGTCATTTTTATTTTTCGGCGATCGTTTGAATATGATGTACGCATATTCTCTCCTCGCTTGTTCTTATCAATGTGTATGTTGTGATGATCTCGTGTATGTTTTCGAGCTATCCGTTAAAAGCAGAAAGGCCATGAACATCGAATTACTTCTCTCTTCAGTGTATTCTCGGATGTATTTGGTATATGGGGTTTTCGCGCCGCTTTTATATGCGGCTTGAGAATGAGTATCGATGATCATGTACCGTCATATATTTATTTTAATATATACGCATTTTTCTTCCTCTCAGAGTTTATCAAGACCGTACAAAATACAAGAAACCATAAAAATATATATATATTCCATGAGTTCTCGTAGAGGAAGAAAAATATGCTTTACTCGACATATAGATATATGTATCTGAAACTTTATAATTAATGAATAAAAATATGCTTTACTCGACATATAGATATATGTATCTGAAACTTTATAATTAATGAATAAAAAGATATATGCAGTACCAATGCAAACGCCTCACGACGTATGTGCTCCCATTTCTCCAAATGTTCCATACGCTTAAGATGCTTCTCCTCTTTCCTTGCCTCGTCGTATTCTGATTCATTAAACTTATAGGGGGACGTTATTTCTTTCCACCTCTTTGTGGTGGGGTTGTCTATTTTTCTGATCACATTTGAAGAAAATGCACAGAATGGTCTTTAGACCGTCGCAATAGTTTAACGATTCGCAGATGAGACGAGATAAGAAGGGGCAGGTATATATATATATATATATATAATAAAAGAGGTATGCAAATGTTTTAGTATATAGGTTTTTTGGTATATAGTTTTTGGGATATTCTAATCAACAAAGACTTTATTGTAGCAAAATACAAAAGTTAGATAAAAGAACAATCTATCTCCTGAATGATGATTAAGTTAGAGCAGTATCTCCCAAGCTTGAATATATTGATTAAAATGTACTATTTACAGCGTTTTTTTCTTTCGTGAAAAACTTCTTAAACATTAAAATAACTTCTTCTTAGACAGTAGAATGACGGTGAACACAGAGGAAGAAGACGAGGAAAGTTCAACCTACTATGATTTGATATGTAGAGTGTGAAGGAATGGCGTGGCCATAATTAATAATTGGTCAATCGAAACGTGTGATTATTGAAAGCGTGGGTGCAGGTATGTAGAACTATGGCGCAGAGGCAGGTCTATCTGAAACGACACATGGTGAATGTTGTTTTTAGAATAGAAGCGCTTTCTAAATTCCTCATCCTCCTCCATTGTTAAACCTGGGTCTTTGAAATTGTTTATCGAATAGTCTTTAGTGCGAAATTGTTTATAATCAAATAAAACTATGGCCCCCATGTAGCGAAATTGTTTATAGGAATTTAATGTGTATTAAATATCTTAAAATATTTTAAATAATAATTATAAATTAAAAAGTTAGTTGTAATTTTTATTTTTTAATTACATTGATTAATTTAAAAATATATATATATAAATGTGATTTATGGTGTTTTAACATATGATATTAGTAAATTATAATATTAATTCATGATATTAGGAGAAATTATATTTACAAGATAAAATGTTTATAAATAATATTGTTATGTATTTTTATTTTTTAACGAGTATATATTTAACTTATGTATTAATTCTTTTTATAATTAAGAATATTAATAATTTAAAATAAATTGATAATTTAATTATTTTTTTAAAATGATAATAATCTAACATGTATGATAACATAAATATTTTTAACGTATATCCATATTTGACATAAAACTACATTATTATCTATTATATTTTAATAATTTCATCAAATAATTCTTTTTTCCAAGGAAAAAATAGTAGTCTTCATTAAATAGTATATTGAAATAGTGTAGTGTATGTTGTCACATAAATACATAACATGACAGATCATATAAAGTAACAAAAATGGACATAGTATGTGTAGAAAGAAATTTTGTTGGGCAATATAAGTAGCGATAAAAAGGAGTATGTCAAAATAGCTAATACATATCATGTTGTCTCATCTCTAAGGTGTTGTTGCTCTATAAAAGGCATGTGATAAAATTGATTAACATTTTTTCCTTGTTGTTCCTAGATAACCCATTGACCACGTGGTAGCTGTGAGGTTTCCTTCGAAAGACTCTAAAAATTTTGGTTCCTCTCCCTAAAAATATGATGACATGTAATAAGCCAACTTGTGCCTTAAAATTGATAATCTCGCCCAAAATTCCTATGAGTCTGTGCATGTGACATTATGATTGAATATTGAACCAATTGATAATAGGTTTAGAATCTCCAAATATATGAAGTCAATGACATTTTTTTTCAGGTGAAAAGATGAGGAGAAGTCTAAGACTATTGAGTTCATAAAAGTTATTAGTGCCCTTGTTGTAACCAATCTTAAGTTTATAATAATGGTCCTAAGAGAGATACAAAATAGCACCTCCACCACATCTGGCATTTTGTGTGAATCCATCAAAATAAACCCAGGGAATCAATTTGTTAATGGCTTCAGGGAATATATTACTTGTACGACGTGGTTGCTCTTATTTCAGGATCATGTTGTAAAGTGCCTCAATGTGTGAACAAGAGCAATTCCAATATAGGCCATTATCTTGAAATATAATAGACTTGTTCCTACTTAACCAAATGCCCTAGGATATCGGGCATTCTGCAACTAAGTATTCCATGCATCCAGGATAGAAATGCCCTACTACCTAATGTTAGAAGCTAAATATTGATATATTTGATTCCATATGAGTTGAATAATAAGGCATAATAAAAATATATGGTCAATAGTTTCATATGTGTTCTTGCATAAACAACATCGAGAGGGACCCTGAAATGATCATTTATGAAGGTTATCCTTGGTAACTATCTTGTTTTTTATTGGAGACCACATAAATAATTTCTCTATAGCAGGAGCTTTGAGTTTCCATATTAAGCACCACCACCAATCCTTGAGTTTTGGCTCATGTTATGAATAGATCAATAGGTAACCTTCCTTGGAAGTGTATCTCCTATGACAAGATATAGCCCAATTCAGTTCATCCTTTCTATTAGTGATCCTAACATGAGACTCTGTGAGTGCATTGAGGAATCTGGCCTAGGATTTTCCCACTATTCCAAGATCATCAATAGTTATGTCGATTTCCAAAATTGTCTAAAAATCGATGTATTATCTGGGTCTGCAACTTGTGAAAGGAATCTGATGCCAGTAGAATCCAGGAATCGAGTAATACCTCGGGGGAGAATATGGGCACTCCCACATCCATACCATGCATCCCTGCCAATGTGAGCACTCTCACCTGATCCAATTCGCCATGTCAGTCCCCTTTTTATGACTGTGATGGAATGTATGGCAACCCTCTAGGTGGTATATATTTCTGACTTGCTTCTCTTAGGGCTACGAATCCAATGTAGAATCGATAGGGGGTATATATATTTATAGTACACAACATCCTTCCATATGGTAGTGGAATTGAGCTATTTCCATCCCATTTTGGCTGCAAGAGCCTTTGAAAAGCAACCTAGGTATTTCATCCCTGATAATCCCCCAAATTTACCAAAATCATGCCATAGTCATGTAGCTCACTGTCGCCACCTGCCCGCACTTTCAATCCAGAAACCCTAAATTCAATCACTTCAAAACCTATCCTGACCAGCCCAACATTTCCTGCACAATTCTCATCACTTCCAACACTTCTGCACGATTCGGGTCATTATCTCACCCTTTATGCATGAAGCGCGCAAATCTGTGACCTTGTCTACATAAACAAAATGATATTGGTTACTTCATGACCCATTTACACAACTTGAACACACGATGTTAATTCATGACCCATGTGCATGTTCGGCTGAACTGACTGCACGAACCGAATGTAGTGTGTTTTTCTGTGACCCGTTTGAACATTTACGCTAAACTTCTATTTCGTCGGCCTACCCTACAATCTCATCAACCAAGTTTTCACTTATCTATTTCAGAGTGAAGCTTGCCAACTTCGATGATATTCTAAGGCCTCCAAGCAACTCTTTTGTTTATACAAGTTTCTTGGACCCAAGTTCTCCAATGGTCATGATGATTCAATTGTTTTAAAGTTTGGCCCATCCACCAACATGAGTGATCCTCAAACTTCCCATGTGTCAGGCCAACCAATATGTATTTGTTGCACATGAACCATCGTGCCTCTCCATGTGCAATATCATCATTCCATGGGTTGGCTCCAACACTCAGCTAATTTTCCACCCATCATTTCACATTGCACATTTTTCCGACTCGGCCGACCACTAAAACTCATGCCAACTATGGGTTCCACTTGCCCTTGCCCTTGCCCTTGCCCAACACACTCACAAAGTCGTCACGAATCGCAGAAGGTGGGCACTTTCCAATACGACGTGCCCATTATAACTCGCCAAGGGGTGGGGAACTTGCCACATGGTCCACCCATTATGTGCACTATCACTTTTGCACTGAGTCGTCGCACTGCCTGAGTTTGTCAATACGAGCACTACATGGGTGCGCCCGCTACAACTTGGTCGCACATCACTCCAACTCTTGTGCCTGATAGTACTAGTCCCACCAATTCACATTTATATTATCAATATTTAAAAAATATATATTAAGTAAAAATATATTTTAACTTATGTCCAAAACTTGTTCTATGTTGACTGAGCTCACAACTATCCATAAATAGTATTTTAATATTAATAGTAAAAAAGATCCTGTCCCAAATACCTCCAGGTGTGTTTTGACATATAAAACAAATAAAACTATAAATTATCCCAACATTTTCTAGTCCATCAATGCAAGGTACTCATCACTTCAATCCCCACTAAACTGAATTGGAGCTAAGTATCAAAAGGATCATTCATACTTACAGATATATAAGGTTGATGGATGGCAGACATAACTGCTAGGTTATTCAACAATTCAACCCATTGAGTTTAATAAATGACACCTAACCCATTAAATTCCCATTAAACATATCAAAGCACAAGGATCAACCATAACAAATTCCCACTCATTGGATCGCATCCAAATCAATCCATAACACACCTTCAAATTTTGGACATTGCAATCCATGTCCATCATTGTTTCCAATCATATTCAACAAAAATAACTATAAAAGAACCTCAACCCTTGTTGAATTTCCATTTTAAATAGTTAAACTATTCATCATCTCTAGAGATCTACCATCAAAGAGAATGCATCATATAATCAAGTTTCAGTATTATAATTAGGTTTTAGCAAAATATTCTTTTTGCACAAAATAGATTTTTTTTGTATTTCTAGTATAATCAAGTTCTAGATCTCTATTTCTATATTAGAAAAGGTGATTTATCTTGGAATCACTCATAACTGTTTTAAATATGTAATGGAGCCCCTAAAGTTTCAATGTGATTTTTACAAACATAAGGATAAATACAAGAAGATATTGTGCACAAACAAACATGTTATTTATTAATAAATATATTATTGCTAATATTCATTATAGTCATTTTCAAAAGAGGAAAAAGTGGAAAACCAATATTTTATGTTTGAGGTTAATTTATTTATATAAGAAACCTTGATTTTGGCATTGGTAGGCTCACAGTTGGTGAGTTCTCTTGTTCACTGGGTTTCAACAATCTACAAAGTTGCAGAGATTTAAACCCACCCTTACAAATTCCCAAAGATTGTATCGTTTTCCATGTAATTTTTAAGAAAATGTTTCGTTGAATGGGAACCACCAAAGAGATGTTTTTTCATTTATGTTTTAGAGTATTAAATCTACAATTGAAGTTCAATACTACAATATTGAACCTGCTATTCTAGCACCCCCAACCTACCTACACTCACACTCATACTTGGTTGAATAATTTGATCTATGGGACCTAGCTTCTTAGTAAATATCCTCTCCCACCTACTATTTTCCATGGATTACTTTTCACCTACCTGTAGTCCACTTGTTTTCCACATTTTTTTTTTCTAAATAAGACTAATTCTATTAAGAAAAAACATATGGTACAATCTTAGCTTGCAAGCAAGTGAATCTTAAAAGCAGGGGAGCCGGAAATTATAGACTATCATCCTCGGTCCCAAATAGTAGCTATGGAATGAGCAAAATATAACAAGGATAACAAAAATTAGAGAGCTAGAAAAAGGTATCTACTCAGAATGGGTAGAAACTTCCAAACGACATTTTTTCCCTTTCTTCTTACTGACTTTGACCCAGCCATTGTGACTTGGCTGTCCAGGAACCAATTGTAGGAGTCTCCTTATCTAAATCGGAGGAAGAAGACTCGTGAGTGTGTTTCTGCGAGATCATAGGTGCAGAGGGATCCTCAGGGTTGGTTGAGGGTGTTTCCTTTGGATTCTCAACAGTCTCTCCTTCTGATTCAATTTCCTCCTCATCCGAGATGAAGGATTCTATGTCATCCATGGGGGGTGGATCACATGGTTTCCAGCTCTTGGATTTGGATTTGTGATTGATGTTCTTCTTTTCATCGAGGAACGTGGTGAATGTGTTCTGGAGATGCCCTGTCTGATGGAAATGGCGACACCGGAAGACAGTGTTCTCATAGTCCAAGGTTTGTGTCCAATGGAAGTCCCCTATTTTTAGGTTGATCTGATCAGACAGCCCTTTGCTAATGTCTATTTCCGCGCATATTCTGCCAAAGGTGTGTATTCCTTTCTCCCCCCTTGAGGTATCCGTAGCCAGGAAGCGGCCTAAGGTATCCCCAATCCCTTGGAAGAGAGAGAAGTGCCATAAATGCTCCAGGAGGTTCGGAAGCCTGACCCAAATGGGAAGCTTAGTGATGACAGCTATAAAGGGGTCGAATTTTGGAAACTAAGGGGTAAGGAAAAGCCCTGCCAATCCCCAGAACCAAGGGCCTCCCGTTAAGGCTTTATGATAGTCTTCATTGAATGCAAAAGCCACAATGAAGAAGCCTTTCAAGCATAAGAAGACCTTGTTGTTGTTGGTCCCGTTGGAATGGATCCACTCGTACAGATCTGCAATTTGAGGCCATAGTCCATTGAATATGCAAATGATGGTTGTTTCTGTAAATGTTTGATATTGATCATCCAACGATGGATGGGTGATTTCAATGGAGGGATTTTCCTCCATTTTATCCACCAAGAAAGGCTTGGGAGCCTCAGCTAGTTGAGAATTTTTATTGGAAGGCTGAGCATGGAACACATCTTTATAGGAGAAATTAGGAGCCGAAGATTTCTGCCTAGGTGCTCCTCCTCTCAAACGTAGGGTGAGCACAACTGAAGCATCTCTTTCAATATTGTAATAAGATAGGGGCAAAGGGTCC
Source organism: Pinus albicaulis (assembly GCA_034641835.2). Classification (NCBI taxonomy): domain Eukaryota; kingdom Viridiplantae; phylum Streptophyta; class Pinopsida; order Pinales; family Pinaceae; genus Pinus; species Pinus albicaulis. Next base: position 814,545,761 of record CM076577.1, read on the forward strand.
TCGAGTTGTTTACCTTCATAAAGCAGTCTCTAAAGAGCTGAGGGTATCCCCAACCTAAGTTCAAGATCTCGTCGGAGGTCCTGTACTAGATCCATAGCGTGTACCAAGAACATCATCATTTTTCTTGAGGGAAGGGAGATCTGGATCTCATAGGAAGAGGGTGAGTGATCTATAGACCTATGTTCTCCGCTTCAAATTTATGTCTGGACTGTGCATGATCCTTGTATCCCCATATCCATAAGGCTTTTAGCTTTGATTGGGACTAGAGGATGAGTGTGTCCCTCCTGTATCTAGGTAATTTAAACCGACTGCGGTGCCCCTTCAAACCTGACCTACCAGTCCGTGATTCTGAGCATCTATAGCGCCACGACCGTGGTCGAGGTTGCAAGCTTTCCTACGCATGCTTCCTATGTCTTGTAGATGTTGTTAACTTGTACGAGACTGGCATCTATTGTCCCCACTTTGACACAGAAGGAGGCAACAACTTGTGTTGTCCCTATCACTGCTAGAGCTCCAGAGGCGTAGGCTAGAATAACCCAGAGACCTTCATCCTGGATGTCGTCGGTGGCTTCTTGGAGGGAAGGAGCCCGGAGCCAGAGTGGATTCGAGAATGGGGAGCCGCGGGGAGCTATGGCTATAGAGACCTCAGGATCTCCTGGATGTGCAGTGGTGACGGTGGTAGAGCCGAACGAGGTTGAGGCTGTAGCAAAATCGGCATTGGCAGCCAGGCACAGAGAAACCCTAGGGGAGGCCATATTTTCTCTCATCTATGTTTCACACCTAAGTATCACTTCTTGTTTTCAACATTCTATATATATATATATATATATATCAATCCAAATTATCATTTTCAATAATAGCCTTTTCTTGACATATATTATAGCTTATAATTTCTGAATTAAATATAGTTAATGCACAAATATAAATCAAATGGCTAATAAATAATAATATACATCAATCCATAATAAGCAACACAAAACTTACTTTATAATACATCTATAGTTTGGGAGAATAAAAAATTTTATAAAAACTAAATAAACTATAATTTTATTTTTAAATTATTATTAATTATAAAAAGAATATATATACACACAGAGAACAAGATTCTTAACCATAGATATTTACCGAGAGATTTTGAAATGGATTGCTACAATATCATGGGCCAATACATTGCTTATCACTACTACATGCCCAAAAACCATTATTCCCTTCATATGTCCATTCTTAATGTGACATTTTTTAATTAATGAATTTAATTAAAACGGTAAAAGGGGAATAACTACTTAGATAAATATCAATCATTGATTTGCATATATTATTATGAATATTCTAAAGTATTTTATGAAGGTTGAATTTGTACCATCCACATAATAATTATTGATAATTAAATTTATGTTCGATAGGAGTACGAGGGGTTATCCTCTACCTCAATGAACACATGGCGATTCAATTTGCGTGAGGTATCAACATTGTGATAAACAATCTGAGAGAATATTTAACTCTTTGGCAAGGTCTCAAACTAGCCATATCGCAACAAATATGAAAGACCACAATTATTCGAGACTCAATGTTGGTGGTCAGGTAAGTAATAAAGGCTAGGGATTTTATCTCCGTGAACCTCTCGTCAATTTTCGAACATATCACCCTTCAAATTCAACATTTTGTGGTGATTTACTTCTTTCATGTATATCAGCATATGGATCTAGAAGAAGAAATATCCATGAAGTAGATAGATGGTTTTTCTATGAAGGAAACGAAATCACTAGTATTTGCACTAAAAAGATCCATGTATGATTTAAAGCAATCAATAAGGATGTGCTATAACAAATTTTATACTTATATAACTAGACATGGCTTCAAAAGGAGAAAAAAGACCACTATGTGTATTTCAAACTAGTTGGTGATATTTTATTTATTTTTTATTTTGTGTGGATGATATATTGGTGGTTGGAAATTATAGGAAAATCATCCCAAGAAATGAAAAATAAGTTTTCCTATAAATTTGACATGGAGGGCCTTGGTGCCAAAGAGTTATCCTAGGCATGGAAATAAAGAGATCAGGTAATCCAAGCGAAGTATGTAGAGACAATACTGTATAGGTTTAGTATGCAATAATTTAAATAGGTAAAGGTCCTTATTCCTATAGGTGTAAATTCCTTGTTTCAATCATTATCCCATGGCACAAGAATAAAAGCAGGAAATTTCTCATTTTCCATATTCCTATGTGGTTGGAAGCTTTATGTGTGCAATGGCTTGAACTAGACTAGACATTGCACATGCAATGGGAGTATTGAGTAGGTATATATAAAAACGAAGGAATGAACAATGGGAAATAGTGAGGATGGTTTTTAGATATTTGTGTTTTGTTGTCAACTATGGATTATGATACCAAGGAAGACCATGATTGAATAAAGAGTTGGACATACATGTATTTATTGATACAAAATGGATTGGAGATATGTATTGTAGAATATATACAAGTGGGTATGTTCTAAACATATTTGGAAGAGAAAAAGGAAATTTGTAATGACAGTATGTGATACCCTTGTGCTTTATTTTTTAATGACATGACTATTTTTAGATTATCATGATTATTGTTTAAACTTAATGGTTGTGGATTAGGATTTGAATTGACTGATTATGTTGTTAAATTTTATACCATGAAAAATGTTGTGTTTTTGGGAAACTATAGGAAAGAGAACATGAGTAATAAATACTTCTTGTTATTACTAAGATAAATCATAAGTTAGGTTAAAATCAATATAAAATCATAGCGTGAGAGAAAGGTGTGCTTTAAAGGAAATCTGAAAGGCCTTTTCCTAATAAAAAATAAAAATCCTAGGTAATTAAAGGGGTGCAGATCCTCAAAGAAGGTGCCTCTAGGAAATATTTGTTGGGAAGAAATTATGAAAATACCACTAAGGAATATGGAAGGGATGTGATTCCTGTAGGAAAGAAGTATGACCTTGGGGAGAATTGTTGTTGGCAGCTAATTGCTTGGGAGGAACATGCTCTCTCCCACAATTTTCCCAACAAGTTATATTGGTAAGATAATTTTGTTGTGGAATTTAGTATCAGTTAAGTTCATGTGAGATATTTTTTGATATATATATATATGTATGTATGTATGTATGTATGTATGTATGTATGTATGTATGTATGTATGTATGTGTAAAATTATTATTTCTCATCTCGAGTAGGAGGTTAATGATATATGCCTGTCTGTGTGTGATTAGATGTTGAATGAAGAAATTATATTTATTTTTTTTTCTCGGTAAAACTAAATCTATTTATAAAACAAAATAGTACAAAACTGCGCTAGTTTCAGCTGTGTGAGCCTGAGAACTGGGCTTGATGTCCAAGCTTAACCTTAGCAACTGAACTGCCCAGAGTGGGAAACCAGTTCTTTTAGAATAAAGTCTACCGCCCTTAGAAGGGAAACCGGTAAAATAGTAAAAGTACTATGATATAACAAGAAACAGTAAACTAGAGTAGCCTACAGCTTTTGCAGCTAAATATAAACTCAAAAAACCAAAAAATTCTTCCATGAGGTCGAAAATCTGTACCAAAGCCAGCTGAGGGAGAGCAAAGTCACTGTTCGGGAGTAGGGGACTCCGGTTCTTCTACGATCCGGCAACCAAACTCAGCTTCTCCATCATCGCTGTCCTTCTCTGGCGCACCACTCTTGCTGAAGAAGTCCACCTGCAAGTTTTCCATTCCAGGAATGGAAAGGCTAATGCCCACGGGCTCAACAGGGGCTGGAATGTCCAAATTTGCATGTGAAGGCTGCGGGTCAAGCGGAATAGGAGCAGGGCGGGGCGCCGAAGCAGGATCAGGGATGGGGGATTCTTCGCACACTGTGACAGTGATGAATGCAGTGAGAACAGGCTTATTTAAGGAACAATTGAAGTGGAATTCCGCCCTTTGTGAAGACTGGCGGAGGGCTGGGTTGGTGGGCAAATCAGAAGCAGGAGAGGCAAGCTGAGAGTCAGGCAGAATAGGCTGCAAAGGCAGAATAGAGTGAGTGCTTCCCGGAACGGAGTGAGAGCCTCTCTGATGCCCAGAATCTGAATGCAAACTCCAGTCAATGTCTTCCTCCGAAGAAGCCGAGGGTGAGCTAACGGAAGGGCGAGGGCGAGAGGAGCGCCCTCTGCTCACACCGCGCCTGCAGCGCATTCTCTGCCTGAGCCTAGGCATCGAAACCGCACGACGCCAGGAGTGCTTGGGGAAGTCAGGATGCCACGGATAGCTCTGAAAATCAACATGAGAAGGCAAACAGAAATTGAGATGACAGTAGCTGGTCTGGGTGAAGTGGAAGCCTGGAAGAGTTTCCAAGCATCCCAGAATGGAGCAGCGTCGACTAGTATGGGTGAGCTCACTTGGAACAGCGCAAGCGGGGGGGAAAATTCCACAGACAGGAGCAGGGGGCCTACAAAAAACACAATGAGTAGAAGAATTCTCCAGAATGAACTCCATAGCCAGATGAACCAGCGAGATGATGTAGATGACAGGCGCGGCGAATGGTGTGAAAGCAGAACAGGTTGGCAAAGTTAATGTGCTAGTAATGGCGCTGTAGGGGGGCATATGGCCACAATAAGCGAATGCCCTTAGGATCCACCAAGGGACGGAAGTCCCATCAGTCCAAGCCAGCATCCACGCTGGAATGAAATTATATTATAGAAAACATGTAGAATTTTTATGTATGATATAGATGCATTGGAATGATTTGTTAAATAATAGAGTAGGGATTGGCATTGGAATTAAGCAGAGGGGGTGTTAATTGAATGATTGAATTGTATTGAAGTGTTATATTACAGAGACATGAAAGAACAAGATGTTTGTAAGTCATTGACCTATTGAGAATAAACTAGAATGTATTCCGAATTAGATGGATTATATTTCAATGATGAATTAATATAAAAAATTAAATAGCAAAAGAAAACATGGTATTAGCTTCATGTGGGCATACTGATAATTATTAAATTCAATATCAAAGTTAATTACAGATAAATCGAAACATTGTGTTCAATAATTGAATAAGGAAACATTAATAGAAATGATAATATGTTTAAATTTATTACCAATTGCATGCATATTGGATTTAGTGATAGTTCCTTATAATACCCTCTACTTATTCAAACAAGAATCTAGAAAATCTATAATTATTTTATGTTTTTGAAAAACCTAAATTGTAGAATGAGAGATGTTCTCATATAGCTTGGATATGAACCATTGGAAACAATTATCCATATTAATAAAAATAGTCAATGACATAAACCATTTGGCTAGTGAAAAAGAAAGAAAATTATTTCTTCTAACAAGCATAGCGTATTTCTGCAGATATAGTTAAAATAATTTACAATAAAGATAAATTATTTTAATGGTTTTCCCATATCCTTAAGGACAGTGAAAAGAAAGCATATAACTTATTGGAGAAATATGGGTTATGTGAACAACGTGTGGCTATTGTAACTACACAATCTGTAACCAAGAATATGATATATAACAATTATTGATGCATCTGAAAGAACCATACATACAAAATAGCCATTGTCATTATTACAAAATTGAAATATACACTCGGAATCATATGAAAACTATATTACAAGTTCCATTAAAAACAATATTTTCCATTAGAGAGTGTTTACCAATTCGGTACAAAAAGTGAGGGGTCATTAACCCACTCAACAATTAATTAAAAGCAGAAGAACCATGATGGTCCATTCAAAAATATATTGACATTGAAATACATGAGCTATGCTAGGCATGGTGATAGTGGCATAAATATTATAAAATTCCCATTTCAAAATGGGGGCTAACAATCAAAATATTAAAGGAGAAAATCGACAAACGTGCTAGTTCCAACCTATATAACAAAGTTTCCTCGGATTCAGGCCCTCATGTGACCAATACGGAAAATTAATTCAATGAATAAGAGGCAGGGTGAAAGTAGCCTATATTTGTATCAAAACAAACCAAATGTGTGAGTAAATGAATCAGAAACTTAAAGAACAAACTTAACGAATGCAATTTTGATATTGCGCTATAAGAGCGAGTCAAACTATTTATACCTAAAATAGAAGGGTTTCTAAGACATCTACCAGAACCATCTGCAGACGATAATATTTCTAAGATCGTATTTTCAAGCATATTAAAAAATGAATATATATATATATATATATATATGACAAACAAGAAAGAACAAGTTGATTATTAATATTTCTCTGGTTAAAACCCTAATAACAATATTAAAAGAAAATTAACCAATTTGGGTCAAGCACTAAGCCAACCTACTAATCTAAACATCAGAATAAACTTTAAAAAAAACCTAGAAGGATTTTGAAGAGGAAACCATGATACAGAGAGGATATATCTTTGCTCTTGTTAACAGTATGCAATAGAGGTAAAATGGGTTTTTCACAAGAGGATATGGTGAAAACAAAAATATAGTAGAGAAATGTGAAAGGAAATTACCTGAAATGATCAAGATAAGTCATGAGAAGAATTACCTCCATTTCCTCACAAAAAAAAATTAATTTGATAGTTTTTTTAAAATTAATTTAAAATACATCAATATTAAAACTATTTTTTAGATAAAATATTGGTGAAACCCTATTACAAAATACAAAAACGTTCTAGTACGCAATTTTTTTTGGTTTCAAAGTTAACTTTGTTTTTTCTCTTTATAAAATCTCACTCTCGAATTCGACTTGCGGAAAGAGATTACCAAATAAATATTTATTTGGGAAGGCTGGACATAAATCGTGTAATTTTATGTCAAATTGTTCCCAGTAACCATCAATTAAAAAAAGGGAAAAAGAATGCGGCGGTTTTGATACATAACTCTGCAAAATGGAGATGAATCACAGGCTCCAGAGATTATAGTTACATAACATTACAATATTCACGATACAATGTTTATTTGGATCACGGGAAGATCCATCCAACAAATGAACAAATGTTGTTACTACCATGAAGACATTAATGATTCTAAATGAATGGATGATGTGCGTAAGGGTAGCTAAAATAGATGGTGGTGATGTTTTTTGCCATGAGCTTCTTTTGCCATCTTCTTGGACTCATCCCTCTTGTGATGTTCATGAACGGCATATCCCCCTGCTCCGACTGCAACTGCGGCCGCAATCTTCTCATGTATCTTATGCCTCTCTGCGTGTTCTGGATCCTTCTTTACTTGGTGCTTCTCATGCTGCACACATGTAAATTTTACATTAATATACAGATTCACGTATGTAATAAAAATCATAGAAAATTTCTATCATTCGGGTTTTGGGTGTATTGTAGTTATCAGCTGACTACAAAATACAAAAAACAATACTCAATTGTATATTCCATTAGATACGGTTATCATCACAGAATTGTATATTCCATTAGATACGGTTATCATCACAGAAGACCAAAAGTACACATTACTCCGTATATGGATCGATTTGGCAGAAAAAATAAAATTAATTAATAAAAAGATATATAGAGTACCACTGCAAACGCTCCGGCAGCGGCTGCTCCCATTTCCCCCAAATGTTCCATACGCTTATGATGCTTCTCGTCTTTCCTTGCCTTGTTGTATTCAGATTCATTAAACTTATGGGGGACGTTCTTGCTTTCCACCTCTTTCTGGTGCTCATGTTTCCTGTGAACCATCTTTTCGAATGATTAGAAACAGAACTGAATTCGATCAATATTGAAGAAAATGCGCAGAATGGTTTCTATACAGTCGCAATAGTTTAACGCTCCGCAGATGAGATGAGTTGGGGAAGGAACATAGGCGTTGATATATATATAGCGGGCGTTGGATAGAAGCCTTAACCATTAAGCAAAGAATAACGTGTAGAAACTGCAGACGTCTAGAAGCCACAGGTAACACAATGGACAGTCAAGCCAGAGGACCAAGTCGACGAAAGTTCGATGGACGGTGATTTGATATGTTGAGTGTGAAGGAATGGCACAACCAGAGACATAATTAATAATTGGTTAATCGAAACGCGTGGGTGCAGGTATGAGGAAGGCGCAGTGGAAGGTCTAACGGGTGAGCGTTGTTTTAGAATAGACGCGCTTTCTAAAGTCGTTGTCCTCATCCATTGCTATACTGGGGTCTTTGAAATGGTTTATAATTAAAGGTGGAATGGCGGTTAGAATTTTTACATTGAAAAATATATAACTAGCAATTGCACCTGATGTTGCAAAGTAAACGCTGTAAGAATTAAATTGAAAAAGAATCATGACATATTAAAATCTATTATAAAGGTGCATACTGTGCCATTAACTTTTCCTCTTGGATGTGATAGATACTCTAGCATTGACTTGCCATTAACTTTTCCTCTTGGATGTGATAGATACTCTAGCATTGACTTTTCCTTGACTTTTCCTCTTGGATATGATAGAGCACAAATAAATGCAGATTTTGACATGAAGATGTCTTCTAAAAAATTAAATCTCTTTCCATTCCTTAAAAAATTAAAATATGGACAAATTTAATCTCTAAATACATGATAAATCTTGAATAATATATCACTGATAAAGTGATGCCGTCTAACTTAGCCTATGATACACTCCATCAGTGAATAGGTAGAAGAAGAATTGGTTGTATTTATGGTAGTTAGGTTGAAAGAGATTGTAGATGAATGACCTAAAACATTTCAATTGTTTAATATTTAGTAAAAAATACAAAAAAATACACCGAACAATTAGAAAAATAAAAACACAAATAAATATTTAAATACTAAATTAAAAAAAAAAATTAAAAAAAAAAAATATATATATATATATATATATATATATATATATATACATCTTCTACTGTTGCATCTTTGGAATGCTCTGCGCAACCATGACGCTCATCTTTTTGCTTTTCATTAAAACGAGGCTGCCATGGCATGGGTATTATTAATATATGTATTAGACGTTGTATATCATATGGAGAGGAAGAGAGATAGGAAGAGAGATTGGTAGAGGTTAGAGAGTTAGTTATGTAGTTAGGTTGAAAGAGGTTGTAGATAAATGGCCTAAAACATTTCAATCGTCTAACATTTCATCTAATGGTACAAAAAGGTACACAGTGGCATTTAGGAGAGTTGTTTTCAAATAAATACGCCTTAAACATATATAGATTTTGTGTAGAAATGTTTTTCACATATATAACATCCATTGATGTTTAGAACTAGCGTGGTTTATTTTGAGGAAAAGATGTGTATAAATAGGAGAATGAGAGAAATGAATGGAAAGGAAATGATAGAGAGGCCAACCAAGAAATTCAACATTATGACAAGATTATGAAAGTAAAAAAAATCTATGCAACATATGACAAGATTCTTAACTATGAGGATTTAATGCCACTTTATCATGGAGATTCTTAATCTATCATAGACTTCTTTACAATACTATAAACCAATACTATAGTTAATTAAAGGTGTAAAAAAGCATAATTACTTTGAAAATAAATCTCAACATTTGATTTGTGTATACTACTAAAAATATTCTAGAATATTTTATGCAAGTTTAATTGCTACTATCCACCTAATAATTATTGATAATAAAATTTAAATTCTGAAAACTCTATTCTAAAATAAACATGCCTATAAACATAATTACATCAAATACACTTAAAAAATACCCATCTCAATACTATTTATATATTAAAATTGTATATATTAGTGTATAAAATATTTGACTAATTAGTCGATGTGGGGGAGAAAAAAATCTAATCAATGGTCTTGAAGATGACACTATTTACATACCTTTCTAGTAGTCATATAAATATATAGGATGATATTGTCAGACATTTACTACAAACTTCGAAGATGCTAACTACCACGATAATCATCTTCATTTCAGCAAATATTATCTCTTAAAAATAGTCACATGTTGTGCTTCAACTATATTAGTTTCCTACATCTCACATTTCAAACATTGAAAGCCCTCATGTTGTGCATGTTATTGTGCTATAGAATAAACTTTTTCCTTTGTTCGTTTTGATGCTATTTTGCTGAAGCATCATAGTTTTCTACATTTATTATTGCGCTCTTTGGACTACTGAGATTTGTGAAGAGTGCTTGGATTCAACCTTTAGTTAGTTGTTGACATTGCAAAAATAAGTTGCCCAATTAAAGACGATTGTCTTCATCTTTGAAGAATAAGCACCAATCTATTCTGAGTATGCCTTTAACTTTAAATTTTGGTGTTCTTTGTTCAAACTTGTCTATCTCTAGTTGGTTTTTAGTCTTTCTTTTTCCTATCAATGGTTATTGGCAGGATTAAGTCACTAAGTTGTCTAAATTTACTATGTTTTGGATTATAGATTTTTTTAAGAAGAATCTAATTAAATTACTGGTTATCTAAATATACTATGTTTTGGATTATGGATTTTTTTTAATGAAAATCTAATAAAATTATATGTGATTTCAAAAAAAATTTATAAAATTTTAAAAAATTAAATTTGAAAATATACCAAAACAAATTCTCAAAAACACAAATAACTTACAACTTTGATACGACTTTGAATACACTCAAGGCAACAACTTTGAATACACTGGAAGGAGTTGGTTGGTCGATTGACAAGGTTGATCCCAACTTGTCTTATTCTTTCCCTTTTCTTTTTTTTAGGCTTGCCATGAGTGCTCTTCTTTCTTTCTTTCACAACGCCTACGCAGTTCTGATCGGAAATCCCCAACAACAAAATAGCGTAATCTTCTTAAATGATCTGATCCATCATTTAAAAACTTCCATATCGATTACTCGATATAATTCCCTTATCATTGATTCAAATGCACCCTTCGAGTCAAAAGCAATAATTGAATTAAGCTATCAACATCGATCTACACCCCATGGGACACATAAACCATCATCATTAATTAAATAAATATCCAATATTTCAAAACTAAAATAAATAAATATCCAAAACCATAAACATGAAACATCATCATCATGATTTAACGAATAATGGAACTGTATTCCGGAACTAAGATTACACTAAAATTTGTGTTCCCGGGGGCGTACGAAGGGTTTAGAGAAACCGTGCCACTGACCGTTTCCTGTATCAAAACCCAAACCCTAGAGCCCTATGCTACTGGCCTTAGGAATATGTATATGTATTACGTTACAACCAAAGAGAACATAGATTCTCTGGTAACGGTGAATAAATTTAGAAGGGGCACTGTCAAATTCATTAACATATGGTGCAGCTATTGGGATTATAATCCTCTATAACAACAGTATATGGGTAAGGCAGGTAGCTGCTTGGATTCAGATACACTACTTGTATAAAATAACTTGTTACGATACAACATTTGCACTGGAATTTAACTGTAATATTTGACCTTGTGGAATTCCATTTCCACGGCACAGTGGTCAATATAATATAGAGATGACAGAACAAAACCATTGCGGACACGAGAAGGGTTTTACCTGAAGGGTTGAGACTCTCCTTGCGTCGAACATTCACCACCTATGAGGAAAATTTTTTACCAAACCGATGAAGGATAACACCATCACAAGCAAAGAGAAAACGCTATCATTTCCAGAGATAAAACTCAAGAAAAGAGATCTCAAACCCAATAACTGTCCACAACTTCTCCAATGCAGAATGGATCAAGCCATAACCGTAGAAAAAAACACTAAATGAGTGCCACAATAGGAGGAAAACATCAAATAATTTAACCTCGGTGATGGACGAAACCCTACGCAGGAACCGCTCAGAAAACCCTCGAGCACGTTGAGTCAAATGAGCCATGGACGGAGCGAGATGGGCATGTAGTTGCCAACATCCAACTCCGACAGATCTCCACCATCGAACGCGCGAGCCAAAACTAATTTCGCAAACTTTTAAAATGCACTTTTGAATGCATAAATGGTTTCAATACCTTAAAACCAAATCTAGACTCTTTAACTTTGTGTATTAAACAAGATAATTCTTAAAAATATCTACTAGATTTTGAGAAAATTAACCAAAAAAATGTCTCACCATTATATTAGTTAGATTAAATGCATAAAAACGTTTAAATAGATTAAAAAAAAATATAGAAAACAAAAATGGAAATAAAGGAAGAAAAGACCCTGACTGAAATCCTTTAAACCCTTGTGTTTCTTGATTAAAAATTGTTGTACACAATGGTGGTGGTGGCCGCGACAAGTGCTCACTGCAACGGGAAAACTCTTTTAGGTGGGAAACGATTCTCCTCTTTCCAACAAACGATGGCTTATCTTTCTTTGAACAGTCAATAATATATACTCTGATGGAGGCACTCTACACAGTGCAGAGGTTCACAATCGATTTTTTCTAGGTAATGAATAGAGGTTTTTTTTCCTCCCAATACAACGAGGCGAGTCTCTAAGACATTTGCCAATCAAGGCTTCCAAATGGCAGCTACCACAACTCTACATATTGTACAAATAAGGGTCGTTCAGATTTCACTTCTTATGAAGTTACTTTTTCATGCATCTCAATTTGTTAATAATGCAATAGACACTTCCTAATTTCGTAAAAGTTACATCAATATAATTTATTAAATCTAATTTTGCTTAATTTATAATAATGATAGCAGTATAAAAAATAATGATCTATGGGTTTTATTAATGTACCTATTTATTACATAACTGAAATAAGATTTAGTGTGTCTTCCTTTAACTTGTTAAAATATCCTATGTTAAAACTATCTCAGAAACAATGTTTCTCTATATTAATAAAGGAAAAAAAACTATTTTAACAAGCAGTTTCTATTAAAAAAATATTATTACACTAAGTATTTCAACATTGTATATATATTGTAGAAAATCTACATAAATTCAAACTTCTAATTGTAATATGCTAAAACAATAGAATTGAATCTATTTTATCGATTGTAGAAATCAATAAACGATCACGAAATAAAAATAGTATATAAGAGAAAAAATTTCAATCACACATTACAAAATGATTTCTTCAAGAAAGGCACAACTAAAAAACCTCGTTATCGGTATATTGCATTAGTAAAAAAATGAGAAGATTACACTGCTTTTCTCCAACCTGAGAAACCTCTACACTATCTCTATGTGTCTCACTACTTCCTAGACAAGCCTAGGCCAATACTTAACCAATTTTCTGCCTTCCGGGATCCCTATTTCCTTGCGTTGTTTCCTTGGGTAATTAGCCCCTATCAATTAGGAAAGTTCTCATCCACAAATACATAATTCATCTAAGGCCTTCCTCTGACTGCATGCACCAGCTGTACAATTTGGATGATTATACAATTGATAGTACACTTCCGTTGAACTCCAATCGCAACTTGGTCTTTCTCTCATATGACATGCATGAGTTATTTATGACTAATTTATCAGTTATCAGATTGATCGCTGCATGTGGTTCAAGTTCAAGTTCTGCACTTTGACCTATCACTAGTTCCTCCAACAGTTTGAACTAGCTAAAATGACTTTAACTCATATAAACTGAATTAATTAATTACAACTCAAAATAAACTCAACCACGGCTCCTAAAAAGTAGGATCCACTCTACATGGCTCAAGTTAGACCCTCAACATGAATTAACGGAACCAACTAAGTCAAACTAACTTAGTTATCTCATACAAGTTCCATGTGATGTGGAATTACAATTTTCTTCTAATTTAATTCAAGGGAAAATTAAATTAGAATCTTTCTTGGTGCCATCTTCAACACTCCCTCTTAGCAAGAAAGGGATTATCTGATACCCCGATCCTGCCTCTATGGAGCTCTAATTTTCCTCTTAAGTGTGCCTTCGTCAAGATGTTTTCATCATGTTCCTCTATAGGATTGTACCTTATCATCATGATCCTCCACACATAATATCTGAGATGGTGGTACTGGATGTCGATATGCTTGGACCTGTCATGAAAAAATGGATTAACTGAGAGTTTGATGCAACTCTAGTTGTCACAGTAAATCACTGTAGGATCCATTTGTTGACCAAGAAACCCAAATAGTATCTTCCTTGTCCAGATAGCGTCACAAGTTTCTTGACTAACATCCATGTACTTTGCTTCTTCTGAATTGAGTGAACCTAATCAATGCTTCTTGTTATACCAGGAAACTGTTGCTCACCAAATACTGAATATTTCGCCTGATGTGCTCTTCTTTTTTGATAAACTCCCTGCCCAATTTACATCTGTAAAGCCTTGAAGCTTCACTCCCTCTACCCGTCTGTACCAAAGACCAAACTGAGTGGTGCCTCTGAGGTATCTCAACAAATGTTTGGTTGCCTTCTAATAGGGCTTGGTTGGCTGAACCATTACTTGACTAAGTTGGTTAAACACATAACACATGTTCAGTAGTGTGTTCACCAAGTACATAAGTGAACCCATGAAAAGCTGTCTGTAAATGGTAGCTTCTAGCACTTCACTTGAAGCAGCATATTCCTTCCTCCAATTTCCTGCTAGAGGGGTCTCCATGGGTGATCTAAAGGATCCTAATGATGCTCAAAGTTTTAGAAAATGCTCAAAATTAAAAATTATCAAATGCAGATGAAACCGAGATTAATGTGTAGTGCTCATCGTTCTGATTCCAAGCAACTTGAACAGGAAAAAACATACATCGTATGAAAAAATTATGCAAGGTCAAAGTCAAGGTCCAAACATGGTAAAAAGTCAAAGGCCAAAGTCCAAGTCAACACTCGGGGTTCCGACAGTCAACAGTCAACTTAGGGTTCCAGCGGTCAGACTTCCAATCTCATGGTTCTGATGGACACATGGCATCTCCAAAGCTCGACAAGTTTCATTGCATGGTTGGTTGATTTTGGACCAATCCTCAAGCGACACATGGCCTTGTGAGACTAGTCAAAATTTTGTTTAGCAGATCGATGAAATGCACAAGATTCGATCCCACAACCTCTCATAAACAAATTTGACACTGTACTGTTAGGCTACAGAAATGGTTCTTGTAGTGTATATGCCACTGTATGTATTTTACACCACAGGGAGATGGGTTGTTGTATAGCACAACAGAACCCTAGAATTTTTCTTTAAATAAGATGTGATGGATGGTGGATGATATCCATAAAGTGCCATAAATGGGGTCATTTTTGTTGCAGTATGGAAGGAAGTGTTATACCACCATTCAGCGAGAGGTAGCCACTTGACCCATTGTGCTTTCTTATCAGATACAAAACAACAAAGATATCCTTCCAAACATTTATTCACTATCTCTGTTTTACCATCATATTGAGGATGATAAGATGAGCTATGAGCTAGTTGAGTACCCAAACAAGAAAATAATTCCGTCCAAAAATTTCGTGTAAAAATGGGATCTCTGTCACTTACAATAATCTTCGGGTTTCCATGTATCTTTTGAATTGTTTCCATAAATGCGGTAGCAACTATACTCGCTTTAAATGGATGAGACAATGCACAAAAGTGTGCATACTTGGTAATTCTATCCACTACCACCATGATGACGCTCCTTCCTTTAGAATTAGGTAAACCTGTGATAAAATCCATTGAAATCTCCTCCCAACGTTGACTTGGAATAGATAAAGGTTGTAGAAGACCCGAGGTCTTAATTGTCTCAACTTTATTTTGCTGGAAAACCAAACATTCTACCACAATTTTTGAATATCATATTTAAGGCCATCCCAAAAAATTCTTTCTTCACCCTGTGGTAAGTTTTTAAAAATCCTGAGTGTCCTCCTAAAGGAGAAGTGTGCAATTCCAAAAGAATCTTTTGTTTTAGTTTGGAATTCTTGCAAATATATAAGCGATCTTTGTACCATAAGGAATCATTTTTCCAACTAAATGTATCAGATGTACTAGGATCTTGCTGCAACTTTTGAATGAGTGTCCATACATCTTTGTCCTTATTCCATTCATCTCTTACTTCGGTTATCCAATCTGGTTGGATAATAGAAATGGCACAAAGCAATGCTTCCACCTCTTCATTCTTTCTTGAGAGTGCATCTGCAACAACATTAAGCTTTCCTTTTTTGTAGATTATTCCAAAGTCATAACCCAACATCTTTGTGACCCATTTTTGCTGCTCTTCTGACGATAGTCTTTGTTCCAAAAAGTGTTTAAGACTATCATGATCAGTTTTTACCTTGAAGTGTCTTCCCATTAGGTAAGTTCGCCATTTCTTTTGTGCATGTAGTATTGCTAACATTTCCTTCTCATAAATAGGTTTCTGTAAATACTTTCCTTTGATTGGACGACTTTCAAAAGCAATGGGTCTTCCTTCCTGCATTAAAACTGCACCAATTCCATTTCCTGAGGCATCACATTCCACAATAAAGGTTTTTGTGAAGTCTGGCATAGCTAAGACCGGTGCTAGGCACATCGCCTCTTTAAGATGTTCAAAGGCCTTAGTTGCTTCAGGAGTCCATGAAAATGCATCTTTCTTCAATAATGTTGTTAGAGGTGTTGCTATTCTCCCATAATTCTTAACAAACCTGCGATAATACCCTGTTAACCCGAGAAATCCACACAACTGCTTTATGGTTGTGGGGACTTTCCATTCCTTAATGGCTTTAATTTTGTTAGGGTCTACCTTAACACCCTCGTGAGATACAATATGACCCAGATATTCCACCTCTTGTACTCCAAAGAAACATTTGGATGTTTTTGCATAGAATTGTTTCTCCTGCAATAGTTTGAGCACCCTATCAACATGTTGAACATGATCCTTCCAAGACCTGCTGTAGATTAGTATATCATCAAAAAATACTAGCACAAATTTTCTAAGGAAGGGTTTGAAAATGGAATTCATCAACCCTTGAAATGTAGAAGGTGCATTGGTAAGGCAAAAAGGCATGAACAAAAATTCATAATGACCCTCATGAGTTCGAAATGCTGTTTTTGGAATATCTTCAGTCTTCATTCTAATTTGATGATACCCTAAACGAAGATCCAATTTGGTAAAATAAATTGCTCCATGTAATTCATCCAATAATTCATCAATCACAAGAATGGGAAATTTATCTTTAATAGTGAGCTTATTGAGCTCCCTATAATCCAGAAACATGTGCCATGATCCATCCTTCTTGTGTACCAATACTACAGGAGTAGAGAAAGAACTTTGACTAGGTTGAATTATACCCGCCTCTAACATTTCTGCAATCATATGTTCAATTTCGCTCTTTTTGACATAAGGATATCTATAAGGCCCGATGTTTGGAGGAACACTTCCTGGAATCAAATGAATAGCATGATCATGATCACGAATAGGTGGGAGTCCTTTGGGAGTTTCAAACACCTTGGAATGATTGTCCAAGACTTGTTGGAGATTTGCAGAAATAGATGATTTTGATGTTGAACTTATATATATTCATGTAATGTTTCATTTGTTTTTTTCTTTAGCATCATTTTGCTGACATTATAGCTTCTTATATTTCGTTCGTGATACCCCGTAATTCGATTTCCTTTCCTTCCGAAAAAAATTTCAAGAAAATTTCTTGAAAATTAAAAGCTACTATCCCTAAAGATTGTAACCATTGTACTCCTAGTAATTTATAAGCCTGATATTATGGCATTTTCCAGAGAAATTTATAGTTCCTCCATTTTCAACCTTCACTTGACATTCTGGTACTGGGTATATGAAACAATTCAATTCCTTGGCCACCTTATAATGAATAAAATTATGGGTACTACCCGAATAAATCAACACTATTACCTTTTTCTTCTTGATATGTCCTTCTATCTTGAGAGTTTAAGGAGTAGTAATTCCTGCCAATGCATTACATGATATGGTCGGACTCATTTCTTTCTTCTTCTAGGGTTGGTCTCCGGTGTATATCCTCTTCTTGTTCATTTTCTTCTTCCTTTTCAAAATCTATGTAAAATTATTTCTTCTCAGCACACTTATGACCTTTAGTGTATTTTCTATCACAAATGTAGAAAATCCCTTTTCATATTTTTTTCTTCCAATTGTTGTGGTGTCAACCTTGTAGGTTGTGGAAGTCTAGGAGTAGCAACACTTCCATATTTATATATGTGAGTGGTAGGCTTCCTTGTTGCCATAATTTTACATTCAATTTTTCTTGCCAACTTGAATTCCTTTTCCAATGAATCAGGTTCCCAAACACGAACTTCAAGTTGGATGTTATCCTTTAAAGTCCCTATGAGGACATCAATCATGTATTCCTCTAGAATATCAGTTACCCTTATATTCAATTTTGGAAGTCCTCAATGTGCTCCACCACTAAACCCTTTTGTTTGAGATTTATCAGTTGGCTAAAGAAGGTGTTGATTTTTGTATCCTCATAATGTGCTATCATTTCCTCCGTAAAAATTTACCAAGTCACAATTTTTTTACGAGAGAAAAGCCATTCGATACCATACAAATGTATTTTTTTTCTAAATGTAAAGTTGCAATGTGTACCTTTTGTGTGTTTTGCACATTATTGAGATCAAAATATTGCTCCATCTGTAGTATCCATGTTACGAGATCCTTGCCATAAAATTTCCACATATCCATATTTGGAATATGGTGGTTCTTCAATCCAACAATAGAGTTTATGAAATCACGATTAACATTTGTTTTGTCCTCATCATGAGTTTCTTCTACTAGCTTTTCGCCATTAGAAATCATTTCTTGTATCAACTTTGTCAAACCTTCCATGTCTGCTTTTAGATCATTCTTCATGTTTTCCATTTTTTCATCGATCTTAGCTTCCATGTCATCGATCTTAGATTCCATGCCATCTATCTTAGATTCCATGCCTTTCTTCAAACCATCTATATTATTCTTCAAACCATCCATCTTTGCTTCCACGCCTTTCTTCAAAACTTCCATTTCATTTTTTGCTGCTCTTTGCGAGAGCGAAATTTGGTGCACTTGCTCTTGTAATTTTGATACATTATGTTGCATTTCTTCATCTTCATGAGTCATAGTAGAGCCTTCTGAAGGTTTAATGGGTGTTGAATTATTTTTACGGGGAATTTTTTAGAACCCAATACTGATATCTATTCTACAATATGCCCTTGTAATCAATTCAATTTTATTCTTCAAACAAGACTTATGCAATTCGGAAAAAAAATTACACACCTTTTTCTTGCTTTTGAGGAGCTCGATATTGAAATTGAATTATCTCTGTGATTGTGGCTCTTCAATATCTGAAATTTGGCACTGCGTTAGCCCTATAAATTCTCTTTCAAATGCCACAGGTCTGACCTGATTTGGATTCTCCAAGGCAAAGTTATGTCCAATCTCCCACAATGACCTAATTATGGACTGGTTCAGTAGAGCGAACTTTTACGACTTGCCACGTGTCACTGTTTCATCCTTTGGCTCTGAAATTGATAGAAAAGAAACTACAGTCTGTGTGATCACGACCACTTTTTATGGCACTCCAATCCAATGCTCAGAGAGAGAGTTATAAATATTTTCCCACGATCACCTCTTTGCAATGAAATTTGGGAGCCTGAAAAAGCACTACCTTCCACAGATCATATCTCCGAAAATATTGCGAACCAAGATCTGAAATTTTGCGACAATTTTCCTCAGGATTTTGGATTCGTACCCTAATAATTTCAGATTATGAACCTTCGTAGAAAAAGCGTTATAGAAAAAATGGCATGATGACCTGTTTAGAGCAGCGAAACCCTTGAATCCAAAGCTCTGATACCAAATGTTGTGCAACCAACTCCAAAAATAGAAGAAAAGAGATATCAACGCCTTCAAAATAAGCCACTTCGAGGGGGAAACCTCCAATACATTACATAAATGAACAATTCTTGGATGATACAAATGACCAAAACTTCCTTCTATATATAGGAGTCCATGGGGCCATAATGTAATCCTAGTGGGGCCACAATGTAATCCTAGCCGACCTAACATTAATAATTTAAGGGCACAATAATAAAAATATTGGGGTTATAGGGGTAAAGAAATAACAATAAGGGGGGCTACACTAACATAATAAAGGACTACACTATTAATATAGGGACCTAAAAATTATCCTCCTCAACATTTGCTTCTTCATTGTGACTGTCATTTTCTTCCTCATGACTGTCACTTTCTGTCTCATCATTTGTTTCTCCTTCCCCACTGTCTTCTGTCTCTTCTCCATCATTATCACTTTCTTCAATTTCATTTTCCTCTCCTTCATTACTTGTTTCTTCCTCTTGTCTGTCATTGTCTTCTTGACTGCCATGTTCCTCTTTGTCACTTCTTTCTTCATGTTTTTCAACACTTTCTTCTTGCTCTGAGGCTTTAGGAGAAGGTGAAAGAGGGAGGTTTTTTGGGGAGAGGACTCATATGGAGAGGATGAATCATGGTCAGTAGGGGGTGATGGAGGAGTGGAGGAAGGTGGATGGGATGATGAGGGTAAAATTTGCAGAGGAAGAGGCTGTGGATTTGTGAAAACATCATGAGTGATGAAAACTTCCCATGGGATACCCTGTTGCTCTAATTGATGCAACACAATCATTTTGATAAGGGAATGGTGGAAAAAACTTTGCATTTTCTGTGAAGGATGTCTCCTTTTCACAATGGATGACATCTTATCAATACTTCTATAAAGATAGTAGGGAAAATGTAGCAACTTGGCCCTAGTGAAATGCATGAGTAGTCTTATGTGGTAGGAATATAGCCGAGAAAACCTACCCTCACAAGTGAAGTACTTCATGGTGACTTTCATTAGAGGGGAATATATTTCCAAGAGATGGGAGAAGGGAAAGATGGTTTTGCAATCAGCTTGATACCTTGGTTTCAAAAAAGGCTGGTAATGGCTTAAGTCAAAACTCTCATGTTTGAACCATTTTTCTCCCATGCAAGGTATCCCAGTGGCCATGGCAATTGTATTGGGGGATAACTCAAAATTTAATCCAGCTAGATGTACTTGGTGGTTATGGAGGTTTAGGATGAAAATTTTGGTCAACTCAGGGTGAATTTTGACTCTTTGTACTTTTTCATAGAAGTCATAACATCCCACCTCTTGGAAATTTGAAATTGTGGTAGGGGAGGTTGTCAACTCCTTGGTGCTTGAAGGCTCAAATATGTTTGATCTCCCACCCTTCCTCTGTTGTTCTCTAGGCCTTTGGCTCCCTCGCCCCTGTCAACACTGCCTTCTCTAGGAATTTTTTTCTTTACCCTTGGCTTTAAAAACAAACCTTGAAACTACTTGTGAAATGATATGAAGGAGCTGAGGGAGATGGTGAGGAGACAATAGTGTCAAGTTTTGGTAGTATGAGGGCTAGTTTTGCAAATGGAGAGGTTATGGAAAAATAGCTACTTCTTAGCATAGAGATTGAACATTTTCTTCCTCTAGGGTTTCTAGATTTATTTTTAATTTCACCCTTGAAAAAATAGCATGAGATGAGACAGAGTGTCTAAATTTTTTTTATAAAAGCTATGAGGATGCCTAGCAGAGAATTTGACAAGCTCTGAGCAATTTAGAGGCTCGGAAAAACTTTTAAGAATATTCTGGTTGAAAGCACAACACAGGAGGGTAGCGCGTGTGAGTCAGGTCGACTCTGCATGAGGTGTTGAGCAGCCTCTAAAATTCCAGGTGTGTAGCGTAGTGTAGCGTCGAGCGGTCTCTACACGCAGGTGTTGGGTCGGGCTTGAAAAGTCCCTGTGCACAGTGTGGTGGAGAGTCGGGTGGCCTCTACACGAGGTGTCAGGCAGCCTTTGCATGAGGTGTTGGGTCACCTCTACACGCCTGAGCGTGTAGTGCAGTGGGGTGTTGGGTCTTCTGTGCAGAGTCTGCACACACAAGAGTGTAGCGTCAGGTTCCTTCTGCACGTGAAAAACACAACACCAAGCAGCTCCTGCACGCTGTCGGGCTGTCTTCTGTGCAGGCTTGAACGACCCCGCATGCATCAGCTCTTGAAAGGTTGGTCGAGCGGTCATGCACGTGACAAACGCGTAGCACACCGCTACAGGAGCACAACACCCAGTAGAAAAATGCACTATGAGAATAAACAGGAGCGTAGCACGACTCAATAGGAGCGTAGCGCAGGGTTTCTTTTGCCCGAAACCCTAATTTCTTTGCTTGGAAGATTTTCTCTCTTTCTTGCATATGAAAAATGAGTTTGAATGATAACCACAATATTTTTATTCCCTTGTAAAAATAATTAAGACCAAAAACCCACTTTACTAATGTTTTTCTTTTGGTCCTTTATCTCTTTTGCTGATATTTCCTTTTCCTTTTGCAGGTGGTGTTTTAAGCATAAAAATGGCCTTTTGTGGGTGATATTAAAAAGTGATTTTATTCTCCTTTGGCCACTTCTGCTTGCTGTTGGTGCCATAAAACAATGTTTTCATCTTCTTACACTTCTTTTGGAGTTTGGTACCTTAAACACTCAACAATAGAGCTTATGCTCCATTTGATTTCTTATTTGACCTTTAACCTCTTGCTTTCCTTCTTTTGATCATTTTGTAGACCTGTGACTGTACTTTGAAAGTTTAAGTAGCCTTCATACTGATACTCTTCTTAATTTTGTCCCTTTGCTGTAGTGAAAACCCCTTTTATCGTATTTTAACCATGGAGGTCTCCTTTCAGACATCCTTTGAAAACCTTCTGACATTTAAAATGGAGTTTTATGACCTTCATATCACTTTTTGCCTACCTTCCTAGACTTTTATATTTTTAGGGATTTTTCCTTTTCCTATTTATCATTTCTAGAAACTTTGGTTTCATGTTTGGTGGTGCTGATGTATCTCTGTCTTTTTTATCTTTTGCATGGACATCTTGCTAGGCAACACCTTATAGCCAATCAGTCATAAAAGTACTGATACTCTTTGTTTACTTGGGCATGTTGTTTCTCTTCTGCTGTGAATGTCCTTGAGGAGTTTGGCTTCTCACCTAGCCTCTCTTCTGCTGATAACCATCATAAACCATTCCTGCAGAAATGTTTTAAGATAGGCAACTGTCCCTTTACATACTTTATGCTTTGATCAAGGAGGTTTTTCTTGGAGGCTTTTATACCCTTTCGAAAATTATGAGCATAACCTTCTTATCATTTGATTCCATCTTTGGGCACCTATAAAGTAGTGAGTTGTGGAAAACCAAAGTAATGAATAACCTAGGAGACCTTTCATGACCATTTTGGAGGCCTTTTGGACTTGGTCTTTGGCTGAAAACTTCAATCAAGGTTTGAAAGTGTAAAACAAAGTTTTGACCAACATTTATGCATTGCATCCTAGAAACTGATAACTTTGATTTATCTAAAGAGCCTATAAAGGTAGTTTAAATTCACCACTGCTTGAGGCATTTGGTGAATAGGGGAAAAGGTTAGCTTACGTGGCAATCCAAGGTGTAAATAGAAAGGTTAGGCAAGTAAAAAAAGAGTGGTAAGGTTAGAGTTGGAAAAAATAGTGGGAATAAGTGACATAAGTCCATGATTTGGTCTTCTGGGAGTGATAGATTGGCCATGCCTTGATAGAGTAGTAGAACAGTGAAAAATTTGTCTTAAGGATAATGAAGGCAGTGAGATTTTTATAACTCACAAGATTCATGAATTTTGTTTCTAGAAATCTAGAATAAGCATTTAGTCATCTACAAAGGCAAAAAATTACTGATGACTAACAGTGGCTCCACTTGGGGAGGGACACTCCTTTTCAGGAGGTGTCCAGAACTTCATATCTCTTGGTTTATGAAGACCAATGCCTTATCCATTGGGCAGACTTTCCTCTTTCATTTGATGTTGCTTCTTTGAATTTGTGATCTCAATAATCTGAAAACATGATTAGATCAACTTCATCTTTACCTACCCAACCTACTGTCCTAAAATTTTTTCTTCCTTGGGTGCACTTGAACTGGTGTACCCTTGACATCCTTTTCTTTTGAAAGCAAAAACAAACTATCTACTTCTACACTTATTTCTTCCAAGACTTCGGATTATGATAGTGAACTCTTCTTATTCTGTACCTAGACTATTTGACTGTCAAGATTAAGCAGTATGACAGACTTCATTCTCTAAGCTATTGACATGAAATTGAAAACATGATTTGAACCAAGATTAGACAATCTGATTCATCATGGGTTGTGGCATTGAGACAAGCTGCACACAAACATTATTTTCACAAAAAAAAAACTAGAAGGCATTAAGGGTTGGGTTTCATCATTAGTTAATCATCCCTATCCTTCTCTTTGGTTTAGATTTAAGCATGTGGAACTAGTATCTTTCATTCCTAATCTACTTTCTTTTGACGGGTCAAGCTTAAATGATTTGACCAAAATTCTTTCACTAGCTTATCAAGAATAAATTGAAAACATGTTCAGCCATGATTAGGCTAGATGACTGAACAAGACCTTATTTCAGAAAAAAGTAGTGGCATTTAGGCTTGCACACTTTCAGTATCACTATTTTTTGGGTATGGAGTTGTACCTTCTTTTCAAATCTGCCCTCTTTTTCTATTTTTTCTATGTTTTTGTGTTTTTCTCTTTATGACCTTTCATCAAACAATGATATGTACAATGAGTGAAGGCCTAAAAGCTAGAAATATTGACAAAAGTATTGTTTTAGTGTCTTGCCATTAACATGACCTCCAAATGCTTCAGCTCCATCCAACTCTTGTAAAAAGAAAGCATTGTTACCTCTAGATGAAATGATAATGAATGGCCCTTTCCACAAGTTTTCAAACTTACAATGTTTACCTTTGTCTTCTCTCCTTGAGTCCCATTTCAGCACTTTATCTCCAATCTGGAAATCATTTTCCTTGGTCATTCTGTCAAAGATTTTCTTCATATTTTCTTGTACTACCTGTGTCCTTTTGTAAAACTCCTCTCTTGTCTGTTGTAAATGGATAGTTTGGTTCAACCTCGTTTGCATGTCATTCTCTTCTGATTGCACTTCTTGCAACAGTTTAATCACCAGGACTCCCAAAGATGTTGGGAAAATGGCATCCATGCCATACACTAGTTGATAGGGAGACATACCGATTGATTTCTTCGTGGTTAGTCTATCAGCCCATAATGCATGTACTAGTTTTCCATGCCATGCTTTTTTATTTTGTTCCAGAAGCTTCTTAATGATATTGACCAAGATTTTATTAGAGGACTCAGCTAGCCCATTACCTTAAGGGTAATAAGCTGTGGAATGTCCTAATGTGATGTGATATTTATAACAAAAGTAAACCATTCTTTTGGATGTAAAGGCAACAACATTGTCTGTGATGATATTTCTAGGGCAACCAAATCTAGATAGGATGTTGGTCTCAAGAAATTTGATAATGACTGAATCAGTGGCATTCTTAGAGGGGATGGCTTCTATCCACTTAGTGAAGTAATCAATGTCAGTGAGGATCCACTTGTGCTGGGCAGAGGATGTAGGGTGGATCTCTCCAATGAAGTCTAAACCCCATTATTGAAAAGGAGCTTCAAAAAAGATGGGATGCAAAGGTAAGGGTAAGAGTTTTCTCTTGCCATAAAAAATTTGGCACTTATGGCAAGTCATGACCAGTTTGTGGGTGTCGGGGTGTTGGAACAGGGTCTCCTACAAAGCTGCGAAACTGGTCCATTTTGTATATTTCTAATTATATTTAGTATGGAGCAGGGGTTTTGGGGTGGGTTAAAGCCCCTAAAGTATTGTAAATGGGTCAAGGGTAGACCAAGAGTCCACAAACCATAGTTTGCGGACCATTGGATGCATAGGCTAAAATAGTATAATTATTTGAACCTTTTTGAGTTGTAAGACAAGCTAAGAATGATAAGAGATTGCTGCTAAGTGCGAATCGATAGATTTGTTCAGGGTTTTTGGGTAAGGACTCCTGTTTTTGTGTGCGCGGAGGGCCTCTGTCCTGTTGTGTGCGAACCTTGTTGTTGTGTGCGCAGGTTGGGCTTTTGGGGTTTTGTAAGTAGATCAGAAAGATTAATGAATGCAGAAGTATTGTTGCCTATCTGAATCCACTGGAATTACTGTGATATGAATATGTGACTTCTTGATTAATTAGTATATGTTGCTGTATTGGTTTAAGTTGCAAACATACTTGTGTACTTATTTATGCTATGATCTGGGTTTGTTCTACTTGCTTCATACAAGAATATCTGAAATAGCTGTGTATTGTTATATGAATTCTTGATCTGTTGATTTCTATGAGTAATATTGCTGTTATGCACGTGGATGCAAAAGGAATCTAGGCTCTGTGATACTGGATCGGGTCACAATCAGGGTGAACGTAGCTCTGCTTGACTTACCTACCCTCTCCCAGGGTGCGGAAACCTGGTTCCAGCACCCACCCATACTACTTCGGGTGACTTTGGCTTGCGCAAGTATGTCACTGCCGAAAGGGCCAGTAGTATAGGGGTTTTTTGGCAAACCTTGAACATCGAAACCTGGGTCAGGACCCCTCGAGCCAACAAATGGTTCCGTTGCTGGGACCTGGAGCTTTTTGAGAGAGGGATCAGGTAATGCCAAGGACGTACTAGAAGCCAAAGAGAAAGGAAATTGATGAATGGCTTGAACAGTAAGTTCAATAATTTTCCATAAAAGAAAACCGCAGTAAGAGGTTGATCACCGAAGAGTGGAAGAATAAATACATTTTCATAGAGATCTACGAGATCTTCTTTGTAACGATTGCAATCGAGCTCTAGTGGCTCACAAGACTGGTATAGTTCCATAAGTATTGGAAGGATGAGCGGATCACAGAGTGGACCCCCGAACTAATCCAGTAGCTAGAAAAGACTGATAACACCATCACTCACACAGTGGACCATTAGGTGGACATTGTGTTAGGGGGATTTGTGAAAGAATTTTCCATTGATCAGTTTGTCTCCTACTCTGAAGCAAAGCGAAGATTCTTCATGGGGTTCTGAGGTAAGTTTTTGAAGATGTTGCCATTGCTGATCAAGATATTACTATGCAAAAATAGTATTCTGTGTAGCCATACTGAGTGAATGACCTCTGATCTAGACGGGAGCACAACACGGAGTGGAAAGTACTATAGGGCCAACCTAGAGGGAGATTGATTAGTATACAGTCCAGAAAGGGAAGCATCTTCGCAGAGTCCTCTAGCCACACCACTTTCGAATCAGCTTAGAGGTAAGAATTCACTGACCTCTCCGCTACCAGAAGACGACATGGATGCGCACATGAAATTTACGACCTTTAAGGGTGTGGGGGATGAAGACATGGATCAGTTCTGGTTTTTTGCAGGATCGGTATGGACTGCGCAGAACGTGGCTAGTGATGCAGTGAAAAGGGCACAACTATCCCTTTGTTTCGAAGGAAGAGCTTTGGACTGGTACATGGGTTACATCGGCCAAAACACAAATGCAACCATTGAAGAGATTAAGAACGCCCTGAAACAACAGTTCAAAAAACCTAAGTCCTACTCCCAAATCATGGTTGATCTAAATGATTTCAAGCAAGGACCTTCTGAATCTGTGTGGGAGGCCGATCAACAACTAAAGAAGGTGATCGGAGAAGGGGGATTCCAATATGATGACAAACATCACACATAATGGTTTATTGCTATGTTGTTGCCTCACCTGCGTGTACCTATGGGGCACCAAACTTTCAAATCACAGGAGAAGGCCTTGGAAGGTGCCATGAAGTTAGAAGTTGCACCTCGGGACGAGACTCAGCTGGGCGTCCAACAGATCCAGGGACAACTGGAAGTGGTGCATGTAGAGATCCATAACATGCGAAAGGAACGAAGGGCAGAGGCTAGCCCCGAAATATGGTGCATACGATGCCGGGTGAATGGCCATACCAAGGATAACTGTCCTCTATTAGTAGATTATGTGCAGGCTAGGGGGCCTAGCCCATTGCGCCGTAGGGAAGCTGCGGGACCTAGTGGGCCAACGCTCTGGTGCAATGATTGTCGCGTCGCATGGTTGCACGATACTAACCACTGACCTCACCTTGCTGCATACATTCCAGAGGTAAAGAAAAAATGGTGTAGGTTCTGCAGATCGATGGGACATGAATAATAGAACTGCCGGAAATATGTTTTGATGATTGATCGAGGAAACTTATATAGAGTAAAATCAGACCCTGTGTCACCAAGGACACCCGTAGGTATAGGTGGCTCCCCATCAAGGGGCAGGGGAGGAGGATGCGGTGGAAGTGCAGGACAAGGACGAGGTCATCTAATCTGCTATAACTGTGGAGAAGCAGGACACTTTGCAAGGGACCACCCGAACCCCACTAGGAAATCTTGCCGATATTGCAGACAACTGGACCATGCGATTGAACATTGCCCGATCTTGATAGCGAAATTGCAGGAAAAGCAGTCGACACCTACGCAGAATGTGCAGAGAGTTAAGGTTGAGCTGCGAAACAAAGATCCGAGTGTGAATGTGGTGACACGCAGTGGGATGGCTGCCAGGGGGCCTGAGGTGGAGGCTGCGATGGAACCCTTGATCCATCAAACTGCTATCAAACAAGAAGGCCTAGACCTAAAAAGGGGGAAAGAAACATTTATCATAGCTCGCAAGGACTTTACTGAGATAGAGGCAACTACTGCTCGACCACCTGCGAACCTCAAGGCAGATGAGCAGGCTGAGCCCTTTTTGCAGGCATGTATGAAACTGCTGCGCAAACCAAAGGCTGTGGAGAATATTCAGGAACTAATAGATAGCCGCGCAACACGACCTGATCTAACCTCGAAAGTCAAGGCTGTGCACAAGCTATACAGGTATAAGAAACGCACCGGAAGAGAAATGACATTGTTTGCGCAGATCGGTGACTACGAAATGAGCCAGGTTATTTTGGACCTAGGGTCGGATGCGAACGTGCTACTTAAGAAGACTTGGCAATGAATGGGAGAGCCTAAGTTGGAATGGCCCACGATTCAAATGTGCATGGAAAATCAGCAGAAATCATCCCGCTAGGAAGGTTGTCTAAAATTACGGTGGATATCACAGGAGTAAAAGCCCGAGCAGACTTTGAAGTGATAGAAATTGTAGAAGATGCAGACCCCTACCTTGTGCTCTTGGGATTGGACTGGGCCATAGATATGGGTGGTATCATCAACCTCAAAAAGAGAAGCATGGTGTTTGAGAATAACGACACAAGGGTGATAGTACCATTAGATCTTGCGGAAGGTGAATGATATACAGAGCTGGTGCAAAATGAAGAGGAGATGGACCACATTTACAAGTTGACTGTGTAGGAAAAATATTGGATCAACCCCATGGAGGAAGGCATACTCTGCTGGGAAAAGGATAGTGAATTCTTCTCTGACTCTGACAGGGAGATGGAGAATTGGAAAAACTGGTTGCATGATGTCTCAGCGCTGCGATGTCGTCAAGTCACCAGGGACTTCTGCTACATTTCCCTGGAGGTAAGAGACCTACCCTACTTTTATGGTTCTGGTAGCATTAGGGAATTTTTGTGAACATTCGAAGTTGAGGTTCCCAGAGAACGGAGGATATGGGCCCTTAATCTAGCGATGCGTGCAACGCCTGCGAGATGGTGGGAGACGCACAAAGGGGCGTTCCAGGATTGGGAGGCATGTCGGGATATGATGATTCTGCGATTTGAAGCCCTGACCTGCCTACGGGTCAAGACATTCCTTGGATCAGAAGATCCACGTGAATATCTATCGGTATGGGAAAAATAGTGGTATGACAAGATGTCTAAGGAATGGGTTCACCTATTGATTCATGACCTAGGGCCCATTCCATCTGCATGGTACTTAGATGCGGAGCTCCATCAATGCACCTGCCACTGGGGGACGTTAAAAGAAGATTTCTTGGGAACATTTGGGTTAGTAGGCCAGACCATAGCACTTGAAACATCCCTGCGAGACATTGACACTAGGGAGTGGGGCGTATTGCACCTATTCCTCGCACCAGAATTACCCACATGGGAAACACAGGTACCAAGCATGATCAACTACTGTAGCCCAGGCCCAAAAGATACTAAGGATGATCTGTGAACTGCGTTTAAATTGGAATTGGAAGGGGTGCGCACGACTACCGAGCTGCTTAGGCTACAAGAGGGATGCAATAGGACATATATTACATTGAATAGGAACATAGAAGGCATATTTATCATATCTGCGGCAACTCTTACAACAAGGAAACAATTGCGGTTACTCCTCGGCCATGTGGGGTATTACAAAAAGTTTTTTTGGGAATGCGTGATACTTATAACGTCTCTGAAAGACTCGTTCCCGCAAGTGATCCGGTGCGGTTGGGAGGACACCTGTGGGGAAAACATGAAAACATGTATTTGGTTGTAGAGTACCTTAGGAACAAGCCTATGTTGGGAGGGAATGAACAAGAGGCATGGATGTTTAGTCCAAGCTCATCAGGTACGCAGAGTGCACATAGGGAGTGAAAAGTGATAGGGGGAACAGTAAAATCAGGTAAAGAGGAAAAGTTACCGTTAAGAGGAGCAGGTGGTTGGCACTTAATGATGCGATTGCTTGAGATTTTTTACCGTTTACTTGATGGTAAGCTCTGAATGAAACTTACCCTACCATTGAACGACCATAGGCACTATAAAGTAGGACAGCTAACTCAAACAATATTTCTATATTATGCCCGTAACCTGTATGTAGTTTTTTTATGCTGTGCGATTTTTTGGGGTTGTTGCATCCTGCTCATGGCAAAGCGACCCACTCCTGCTGCCGATAGGCCCCCAGAACCAAGAGTCTTTGTTCCCACTAAGATAATAGCTCCTAGGCCCGTGGAAGCTTCGGTCCATACAGAGCTCGAACAAGAGGTAGTCATTATTGGGTCAGGGGATGAAGAAATCGATAGGATAATTGCACTCTAGCTCCCTGAGTGGAGGAGTGGCCTCAATCCTGGCATAAAGAGCACCAAAGGGACCTACGCCACAACATTACCCTCCATTATCGACCCCAAGAAAACCCCAGAACCAAGCG
Organism: Pinus albicaulis; assembly: GCA_034641835.2. NCBI lineage: Eukaryota > Viridiplantae > Streptophyta > Pinopsida > Pinales > Pinaceae > Pinus > Pinus albicaulis. Next base: position 814,576,493 of record CM076577.1, read on the forward strand.
CAAGGGGCACGAGCATAGCCGCGGAAAGGAACGCACAGCTGCAACAGGTCGCCAATAAGGATGCCGGGGCCGATTCGCAGCTGGCACTAAGTATGCCAGGGAAAAATAACCCAGCTACCACCTCTCTCCAGAATACAAAGTAGCCAGGTGAGCTTGGTATTAGGCCCCGAAAAAAGCAGCGCGCCCAGCACTAGGAATATGATGCGATGGTCACACTGACTGACGGTGACATCGAACAGATCACAGATGCAATTACATTTCCCACAGAAGAAAGATGGGCAATGATAGAGACACAACAGAAGGTTGAAATTGACACCTTCCATAACGAGCTCCGTGCCCTCTAGGGGAAGGCAGTTACACTATAGACCAGCGTAACTCAGAAACGGGCTCCCTTGGCAATTAGCAGTATCGTGCTCACACCGAGAGGAAGCCACCTCTGCTCCTTACCTAGCACTGCCCTTATAAGAACCCAACTCGAAGTCGATACAAGGGTCCAATTGGACCTGGCTAAGTTTCCCACTGAGGCATTACAAGGTCTCCATGCCGCCGTAATCTGGGAGACCCACTAGCGAGACTTGGAGGTACATCAACAACTCGGTATGGCCAAGCGGGCCCTCAAACAGAAAGACGTAGAAAAATCCCTTGCTATATTGCATCAGGTGGAGCTTGAAATGGCAATCCACCAGCTCTGCACAGAGGTTCTGGATGGAGTCTCGGTCACAGCTACACCTCAGGCCAAGGTATAAAGTATGGTTGCAACAATAAAAGCGTCTCGGACATAAATGCAGACCATCAAGGCACAAATGGAGAAGCAAATCTCCGAATTACAGGCTACATTGCAGCCTGCCATGCCGCTGGAGGTTCGAGCCCAGCGCGCTGTGCTGGTGGCCGAAGCTACAAACTCCATCTCAGAGAAAATTGCTCAGGGCACCAAGTTCCTCAAATCATCCATGCAGCTCTGGACCCTGGTCTAGTTCAACCCGGTCCTCCGAAAGATCAATCAGGACTTACAACAATAGGAAGAAGCTTTCACACAGGTCGAGGCTACCTTACCCACCTTGGTGCCTACGCAACGGTTAGCACAGTTTCGGACCAAAATCACTCTCCTAGACGTGATTGAGAAAATTTGGTACCAGAAGCACGTCCTTGAGGAAAAATTAAAGCCATGGGATGCCACAACCCTCCAGCTCTCACACGATGTTGATGGCACGGTCACACAACTCAACTGGACACTGAAAAACGTCACTACGGCCGCCGAAGGGCCAACATCCCAAAATCTGGTAGACCTAGCACAGAGTGTCGCAGCCCAGAGTCAAGAGGTGCTGCCTCCACTAATCACCGCCCTCACCACACTACGCGCGTAGGTGGAGAACGTACCATCGCCGTGACTCGGGTTGAGTCACAAGATTGTGTTGGGGGACTGTTGGAACAGGGTCTCCTATAAAGCTGCAAAACTGGTCCATTTTGTATATTTCTGATTATATTTAGTATAGCGTAGGGGTTTTGGGGTGGGTCAAAGCCCATAAAGCATTGTAAATGGGTCAAGGGTAGACCAAGAGTCCGCAAACCACGGTTTGCAGACCATTGGATGCATAGGCTAAAATAGTATAAGTAGTTGAACCTTTTTGAGTTGTAGGACAAGCTAAGAATGATAAGAGATTGCTGCTAATTGCGCATCGATAGATCTGGTCAGGGTTTTTGGATAAGGACTCCTACTACTGTGTGCGCAGAGGGCCTCTGTCTTACTCTGTGCAGACCCTGCTGCTGTGTACATAGGTTGGGTTTTTGGGGTTTTGTAATTAGATCAGAAAGATTAATGAATGTGGAAGTATTGTTTCCTATCTGAATCCACTGGAATTACTGTGATATGAATCTGTGACGTCTTGATTACTTAGTATATGCTTCTGTATTGGTTTAAGTTGCGAACATACTTGTGTACTTATTTATGCTGTGATCTGGGTTTGTTCTAATTGCTTCATACAAGAATATATGAAATAGCTATGTATTTTTATATGAATTATTGATCTGTTGATTTCTGTGAGTAATATTTCTATTACGCATGTGGATGCAAAGGGAATCTAGGCTCTATGATACCTGATCGAGTCACAATCAGGGTGAACGCGGCTCTGCTTGACTTACCTACCCTCTCTCAGGGTGCGGGAACCTGGTTCCAACACCCACCCATACTACTTCGGGTGAGACTTTGGCTTGCACAAGCAGGTCACTGCCGAAAGAGCCAGTAGTATAGGGGTTTGTTGGCAAACCTTGAACATCCGAACCTGCATCAGGACCCCTCGAGCCAACATAGAGAAAAGGGTGGGCCAATAATAACTGGCTCTAAGATTTTGTTAGCTGTGGTTTTCCAGTAAAGATGGCTCCCACACTCCCCCTCATGCAGTTCATGCATGATCTTTCCTACATCATCTTCAAGCAAACACTTAAGCAATATACCAATAGGATTATTCCAATACAAAATTCCATCTAAAATGCAGAAATTCAAAGCTTTTTTTTTTAGGAATCTTGCTTTTGTCTTTGATAAGGTAGTAGGAGTATTAAGATAAAATAGTACATACAGGATATCAGCATACCAAGATGAATTCATTAGGGGAATTTTGAGGTTTAAAATGGGCCTCCTAACGAAAATGTACAATCAAAATTCACTTTATGAGAACCAATCACATTTTAGGGGATGACATCATCCCTAATGGTTGAGGTGGCATTGTTTGAGTTAAAGGTACTTATATGTCACATTCTCAATGGTGGATAAAAACTCATGGTTAACCATGGTAGTGCTTTAATTACTTTTAAAGTAAAAGTAAAGTACTCATAATAAATGTCATTTCACACTTTTTGAATAAAAATATATTATTGTCATTTCATATTTCTTGAAAGAAACAATGCATATACCTATACATTTATTATATTATATTACTTTATATTATTTTTATATACTATATTAATTACATGTTATTATACAATTTAAATAATATAAATTTTAATTAATAACATATAATATAATTAAGTATTTATAACTTTATATTTTTATTTTATTTTAAGTTATTTAAGTACAAAGGACAAATGCATTAGTTGTTCAATGATAATGACTTTTTCTTGAAAAGTTCATTCTTATTTATAGTCACATCAATACAAGTTTTTTATTAATTTTATTTTGGTACAAATTTTGAATTGAATTTAACTATGTTTACATGGATTGTGGTGCAAAAAATGAATTGAAAATTAATAAATATTATTTTATTGGTTTAGTTATTATTTTATTATTTCCTTAGGAGGACCATTTTAGACCTCAAAATTCCCCTAATGCAAGAATGCTTCTTCAACATGGGGAGTTGTGCATTCTTCTTGTTCTTCTAAAGTGTCAACTAAATTCATATTTAATGCTTGGAGATTTGATTCAGCCATAAGTTTTGCAAGCTCTTGTTCCTTAACCAGTTTAGTGGGTCTGATTTCTAAGTCATATTCTAAAATAATAGAAATCCATTTTCCTCTTTTACCATCTGGATCTTGATTTAAAATGTCTTTGACAACTGTGTGAGGAATAAAAGCTATGACATGAGAATGTAAGATATAAACTCTAAAATCTTTCAATGCTTTAATCATTGCAAAGGCCTGCTTTTCCATGATGTTGTACTTTAGGGGAGCATCTCTAAGGGCTTTGCTGAAGAAATATATGGGTTGTTCTTTCCCCATTATGTTCTTTTGTAACAACACTGTAGCCACGGTATGTTTAGAGGAAAATGAGAAAATGTAGAAGTCTTTGGTGAAATAAGGTCTTATCAGAACTGGTGTTTGGGCCAGTGCTTGCTTAACCAGTTCAAAAGATTGTTTGGCTTCCAAAGTCCACTTAACTCCTATTTCCTTTTTTAGCATGTTTGTAATATTTCTTAAAATTTCAGCAAGGTTAGGGATGGATCTCCTCAAGAAGTTGATTTTCCCAATGAAAGACTGTAATTCCTTAATGTTTCTAGGATTGCTGATTTGCAATATGATTTTAATCCTTTTGGTGTCTATTTTGATTCCCTCTTCAGAGAAGATGTGGCCTAGGAGTTTTCCTTCATGGAGGCCAAACAATTTTTTCTTGGGATTCAAAGATAGGCCATATTTCCTACATTTTTCAAAAACCTTTCTCAAGTGGACTAAGTGCTCTTCATCAGTCTTAGAGTAAACAGTGATGTCATCAAGGTAAATGACTATAAAGTAGCCTATGTTTTATAAAAAAGCTATGTCCATGGCCCTTTGGAAAGTGGCCCTTGCATTCATCAACCCAAATGGCATTTTGACATACATGAATGTACCCCAAGGTGTGGTGAAGGCAGTTTTGTGCTGATTGCTCGGGAATACTAGTACTTGACTGTAACCGGAAAAAACATCAAGTAGTGAGATTCTCTTAGATCTAACTAATTTTTGAAGTATGTGATCCATTTTAGGCAAGGGGTAGTTATCTTTTAAGGATGATCTATTCAGATTTCTGAAGTCGATGCAACGTATAATCTCCCCGGTTTTCTTCCTAACTGACACAAGGTTGGAAACCCATTCTGAGTATATAAGGGGAACTATGATCCTGACATCATACATCTTTTTAATCTCTTGTTCAACTAAAGGTAGTAAAACAGGGTTTATTCTCCTTAACTTTTGTTTGAAAGGTTTCTGATTTTCTTTAAGAGGGATTTTATGTTGCATCATGCTTGTGTCATATGATTTGAGATCTTGATATCCCCAAGCAAACACATCCTTAAACTCCTTAAAAAGTTCAATATATTTCTATTTTATGTGAGGAGGAAGGGTCTTGGAGAGTTTAATCATTTTGGGTTCCTTTATATTTCCTATGTTGCATTCCTCAACATTAGTCTCGGTAGATTCTATCTTTGGTTTTTTAGCCACATCATTAAAGTCGAACAGTTCTTCTAATGGTGCAAGCCCTCTTAGTAATGTGTCATTTTTTCATTGTAAGACTTCCAAGTCCCTTTGGTCTAGATCTTCAAACATTTCAGCCTCATAAGGATGTGTAAGTAGATTTGTATCAACAAAAAAGGATAACTCTGTTTCATGATCTTTTTCTTTAGCAAAAACATCTTTCTCAAGCTCTAAGCTAGGTAATGTAAATTCATTTCTAGATTGCATAAAATCATTGATTTGTTTATCACCCTCAAACACTTTCCAATGGTTAATCTTGTCAGGCACTATAGGACGATTTTTGACTTTAACAATGTATTGTTCGCTAGCATGTGGTATTTGAAAATTGCTGGCAGAAAAGACAAGTTCATTGGCAAGACTGTTTTGGGCTCTAGGAATGTAAATGAGCTCATATTTCTCAAAATTTTTGAGGATGTCTAGGGCTGCATTTCTGTACTCTCTTAATCTTGGATTCTTTGTTGAGTACTCACCTTTGATTTGTTTAATGATAAGTTCTGAATCTCCCTGGACATATATTTTCTTAGCTCCTAAGTCTTCAAGCAAGTGCAAACCAAGGAGAAGAGCCTCATATTCTACGATGTTATTAGTGCACTGAAAGTCTAGTTTGTATGAATGGCCCTCATTAGTGTTATGTATCCAGACACCAGCTCCTGAACCAACCTTGCCACAAGAGCCATCAAAGCTCATGTTCCAAAGTGTTTCTAGTTCATGTTTTCCACTATGATGTTGTTCAGGGCTGTTAGAGTTCAAGTAGGCATGTTCCTCATTTGAGGGAGAGTGTGAGTGTTCTGGAGGGCCTAGTTCTTTCTTATTTTCTTTCACCTATTCACCAATGTCATTTTCATTATACAAGATGAAAGAGTCCAAATATGAATGGATGGAATAAACAGGGGTGTTTTTTGGCCTATCTAGGCTACTCACCATATACTTCATGTGGGATTCTCGGTATAGTCTCCTAGTTTGATTGAAGACAGGGATTGTGGAATATGACATGTCCATTTGGAGGCTACCTTGAATTTTGGCTCCCCATGATCTAGACAATAGCATGCCATACTTCGAGGGAATATCGACAACCACTATATCCATGACTAGACTCTTAGCGGGTATTTGCGCCAAAGTGATGCAAAGATCCTTGATTAGACCCAAAAAATTGACTCTACTCGAATCAAAAGAGTATAAGTCTTTGTAAGGTTTGGTTATTTCTAGGCCTAATATCTCCATCACCCCCTTAGGCATAAGGTTGTGTGAGGCACCAGAATCTAGCATAGCATTGTGTAATATTTTGTCATGTATGTTGAGGCTAACATAGAAAGGAGGGACAACTCCTTCTTGGTATCTTCCCTCAACTTTGAGACCAAACAACAGCTCTAGTTTGTCATTGGTCAAGTTTAGAGTGTCTGTATCGTTCCCTATGTTCAAAAATTTCAAAACTTGGGACCTGTATACTTCCTGAGTTACCAATTCAATGAGGGGTATGGTTATCTTGATTTTAGCAATCTCTCCTTCAAAGTTGAAAGGTGTTTGTGTCTTAGACATATTTACATCAGTTTTATCAGACATAAATATTTCTACATTTTTAATTTGCTGATTTTGATTTGGGGCTTTAGACAATAATTTTTTTTTAGGGCCACTAGTAAAGGTACTAGGGCAGCTTTTGATACCACTTGGTTGGCTAATTTTGTCTCTCTTAGGATCATTTTTCTTAGCCATGGTGTCGGTATTGTTTGTTGTCTTTTTAGGAGTGTTTTCAGGGGTTTTCCTAACAACAGTGTCTAATTTGTTCTTCTTAGAGTTATCTTGGTTTTTCTAACTCCTAAGATCATATTGCCTATGGACTTCCATTATGGCATTTTCCAATCCCAACACATAGTCTTCAGAGTCTTCATAGATTGTTTCATTTAGATCTGGGGAGAATAAACCTTGTTCTTCTTCTGTCAGAAAAACATCACCCTCTTTATTAGAGCCTATTAATTTTACATGATTTTCATCCGGTTGTTCAATATCTCTTTCCCCTTCATCTACATAGTTATCTTGGAAGGGTGGCATGATTTGTTGATCATTTTCCCTTTATCTGATTTGGTGTAGGTCTCTTCTAAAGTTCTGATTCTGGTTTTTGTTTTTGGGATTTGGTTGGTTATCCCTAGAAGGTGCTCTTTCGTTTATGCTTATTCTCTAAATAATTCTCTCCATGGTTCTAGGTAGGTTGTCAATCTTGGAATCAGATGAGGAGGTTGAGGGCATGGTTTGATCTTTGTAGGTTACCCTCTTTTCTGATCTTAGCCTAGATCTCTTTTCATTTAATTGTCCTCTACAGTACTTATAGCTCCCTTTTGCATGTCTTCTAGAGTTAGGGGCTCTCTTTCTCTTAGATGATAGGCCATGTCCGGGTCAAAACCTTTTGGAAATTTAGCTAAGGCCAGGTCTAGTGGGGGTTTCATATGAGGTGGGAGGGCATTGTAGACACTTTTAAACCTGGTGCAATAATGTTGGACACTCTCCCTCGCATTCCTCTTAAGATTTTTATATTCAGAAAGGACATGGAGGGGGTTTTTCTTCATTTCCCACTTGTTTATGAAAATTTGGTAAAGGGAAGGGAGATCATGTATCTTGTTGGGAGTCAAGTTCTTAAACCATTTTTTAGCTTCTCCTCCTAGGCTTTGGGCAAACATCCTCACCTTCATGGTTTCCATTTCTAATTCCATATAGTCAAAAGAATCATTTATTCTATCTACATGATGTTGGGAAGTGGTAGATTCAGCCCCAGTAAAGTGAGGGATTCTGGACTGGTAGTCATTTGGCAAAGGTACCAAAGGTTGTGGTAAAACTAGGGGAGCATACAAAGATACCATGATAGGAGCTAATGGTGGATTTAGAAGCAGAGGGTTTGTGAGGGGAGGTGTAGGATGAAGTGGGGTGGTTTGCATAGCGGTGGTATGGATGAGTGTGGTAGAAGTTCTTGGACTAGCAGACTGATTCTGAGCAGATTTGGTATGGAAAGAGCTGAAGTGGTGGAGAAGCTAAAAATAAGGTGCGGTAGAAGGAGAGGCTTCTTTACTAGAACTCTACTAAAAATATATGGGCTTGAGGTTAGTATGGCTAATCTCACTGTGTGAATTGGTTCTGAAAAGGTTTCTCATATGGTGCAAGTCAAACTGAGGATCTTGCAAGGAAGTGAGTTGTTCAGGTACAAAGCTTGCTTTATGAATGGTCCCCACAGTAGTTAAGTTTCTAGTTTTATAATTTTGCCACAAAATCCTTTCTGGGTCATCAACTATAGTAGGAGGGTTTGGGTCTAGATGAGATCTAGTACTGATTCTTCGCGAAGCTAGATTTCAAACTCAAAATTTAGAGAGGCTGAAAGTTTTTGAACTTTTTTGAAAAGTTTACATGTCTTAGTTTTTTGCTAAACTCACACAATGTGTGACTAGATCTCTAAACTTCTCGGGGCTGATTTGACACAATCCTAAGGGAGTCTATGGATACTAGTAAAGTGAGAAGGCCTACTGGAGGCAAGTGGAGTCGCCAGGTGGATGTTTTTAGTTTGTTTTGAGAATGTCTGTCTATGGTCCACCACCAATAACTAACAAAAACCAATCTAGGAATATTTTGGGGTTTTCTGAGTTCTCTTAAGTAACTCTAAGATTTCTACGAGTGTACTACAAATGGGTCATCATTTTTCTAGGATGGTGAAACAACTAGGTTCTACTCTATGGCTGACAGCTTGAGTTCTCTATGATTTGAAAAGGGTTTCTGAAGTCCTAAGGGATACTTATATTGTCACTGAATCAGAGGTTCCATCATTATCACCATTATGTAAGTGATAGTGACGAGGTGATTACAAATCACAGGATTTCAAAGTTTAACTGAGGGTTAAACGAGTCTATAAGATTTTCTTAGGCTACTATGTACTCGGTCCCACTGTGATCGCCATTATGTTAGGGTCCCGTGATTTAGCAGATTGGTAGACCAAATGCATAGGGTAACATCAGACCAGTCATTGGAGTCCTAGGACCTAGCCTTCCTAGACTCAAAGAGGGCTCTCTCTATTGTGTGCGAAGGATGTAAACTTGTTTGCTTTAGATGGTTGATTTTAGGCTAGTTGTTAAGTATAGGGTTTGTTTGTTTGTTTGGTTGGGTAAGATGATCAAGTAGGATAGGTGGAATGAGAGGTTATCAAACATTGGGCTATGGAGTCTATGAAGTCATTGATATCTCAATAGTAAATCGGGGTACATCACAGGGAAAGGAAAGGGGAAAAAGAATAAGAAAAAGAGAAAAGGCTCTATAGTCAATGGATCTTTAAATTTTATGGGTGAGTTGAGATGAACATTAAGTTGGAGAAACAAGGTAGGGAAAAGGGAAGTTAGGAATCCTTTGTCAAATACCTATGAACAAGAAGGTCCTAAAAACTGATAAGCAAAGATAGTAATCATGAGATAGGGCACACCATTTACTCAATGACAATACTTAAACCAATAAAAATTCAAGATACACAATTCCAATGAAATTTAGAAGGCGATAAACTCATTTAACTTCTAGTGATTCCACCTTCAAGCTTTAGAAAACATTTAAGATCAAAAATAACTTTAATCCATGAAGAGGGAACTCCTAAACATCATAAACCAAGCTATAAATAACTTTGAGGCAAACTGATAAGCATGTATAAAGGGCAAGATTGAAACAAGACCTCTATGGCTTAACCTAACAATCAATACATCAAAGAGAGATTTCAAGACAGAGTCTAGATAGCATCAAATAAGCAGGGCTTACCATAAATAATATTTGTAAACTAGCATATAAATCTAAAGATGAAATAAATAAGATTAGGTGGGCCTAAGGAGCAACTAATAATTCCTTAAACTAACCCAACAGAGGAATACATAAAGACAATAGCAAACAGGAGGATTGAGGTGCCTCAAACAACATTTCTCAACCTATACTTTTCTGAGCTATTGCAACATAGAAATATGAACAAAACGATAAAACTAGGAAACATGAACAAATCTAGAGATACATCACCATTAACTAAACTCAGGGATCCTGCAAGCAAGCCTTCATCATCATCAATCAAGGCAAATCATCCACAAGATCCATAACACCAAATTGTTCTTTAACCTCAAAGAACCATGTATTGCTCTTAAAACTCATGAAATTCCAACATTCACAATGACTCCTCATGCTATATTTAACAAGCAAGGAGGAGAAAAACCTAATAGAGTATCTAGAAGTCTATTTTCTAACAAGAAGTATCTCTATTGTCCTTGAGGCCTTGCAAGGCCCAAGGCACAAAATATTTAAAATAAATATATTTTCGCCCATTTTTAGCAAAGAAATTTACCTTTAGGCTCTAACAAGCCTCCTGAAACTTTCCAAGCTTACATTTTTTACTTTTCAACCTCAGGAGCGCAACACTGTGTTTTAAAATGAATTTCCTTGCCAGGGGCATAGCGCAGGAGCAAAAAAAATGGGTCTTCTTGCAGCAGTGTTTTGAAGGCCTTCCTGATGTTAGAAAAGGCTTCGTGATGGCTCGTTAGAAATCCATTGAAGTCTACTTTCCATATCTACCATTTTTTCTCTGATCTGACCTCTGAAACATATTCAAAAAGTGAAAATTCCAAGACTATTAGGAGCGCAACACATGTCCTGAAAGACAGGCAAAATGATGAAAAAATGGATGTTTTTGACCCTTTTGGAGGATCAAAACAACTCCAATTGATATGAAACTTTGTGAGAATATTATATGAGTGATGAGGGACCCAAAAATGCAAACCTATTCTCCTGAATATGCTCTAAAAAAGAGTGTAGCACCAGGTGTGCTGCACTCTTGGCCTCAAAATTTGCAAAACACAAAAACTTGTCAAAATTATCCCAAATTTGGTGGAAGTATGCTTCATGGGTTTTGGGAGACCTGTAGAGAAGCTTGAGCCAAAATACCAAGGTTAGGTGAGCTCTTTTCCTCCTTTAGTGCTTATATCTCATTTTGGGCCTTTTTGAGGTTTGCCCTTGCAAATTGGTTTCTTTGGGCATAATGCTTAGTCATTCTTCTTTGTAAATCCAAGTATTTGTTAACCTTCTCCAACTTGGCCTCAAGGTGTATGTTGGTCCTCTCAAGCCATGATTCCCTATCATGTTCAATTTCCATTGCAAGTAGTTCATTGAGAGAAAGTTCTTCTGCTTGGGCTGATTCTTCTTCCCTCTGCTTTGCCAATGCTTTCTTTAGACCCATAGTTCTAGGTCTCCTTCTAGTTTGACCTTCTTCATCTTCAGTTTCCTCATAAGCACCCATGAACTCTTTCAACTTCACCTACGCTCCTTGAGCTTCTTTCCAGTACTTGAGTGTTGTAGCTTCATAGATTGCTAATTGTGCTCCCAACTACCTATTTTCCAAGTCGAGGACATCATTTATACTCTTGGCCCTATCTAAATGTGCTTGGAGGTCTTTGATTTGTGCATTTATATCCTGGAGGAGCATGCTTTTAATTATTGCCTCATTCTCTTCATCACTATCTAACTGAATGATCTCAAAATACATCTCCACCTCATGGTCTTCGACTTCTTCCTTTACCCTTTGCTTCCCTTTGTCCAACAGCTGAGCTGAAGTAGATGGAAAGGTCCCTTGCCTTTTGGAGGCAACAAACACTTGCCTTGATCCTCTTTGATAAGTGAGAGGATAAGTATTAACATGTTTCATTTCATCATTGGTGACCTTAATATTTCATTTCTCCTTATTAATGATCCTTGCATGTGTGTCTTCTTCACTTTGTTCTTGACTGCCTTCTTGAGAGGCACTTTCATTTTCTCCCATGCTAGCATCACTGCCCTAATCTTCATCATTGTCATCCTCTTCCATGTCTTCTGCATTATCATCCTCTATGTTTGCAACATTATAATTTATATTTTCATTTTCTTTTTTGTCATGGTTAGAGGTGTCTTCATCACTGTTTGGTGCATTTTCATCCTCTTGGCTACCTTTTGAGTTCATGGGATCACTGCTGTCACTATTGTTAGGACTATTAGTCATTAGGTTTTCTTGATTACTTTCATGATTGCCATTAGTGACTTCACTACTTGGCCCACTGTCTTCATTGTTTGGCTCATCAAAATCTGCCTTTGTTTCTTGGTTGTCATTTTTTCTTCCTTTTCATCTATCTCGTTGCCTTTGTTTCCAAAATTTTCCTCTTCATCTTGGCTTGCATCTTGATCACTGCCATGATCTTCTTCATTTTCTGCTGTGTCATCTTCTTCTTCATCTTGAAGCTCACTCCCTTGGTCTTCTTGTTCACTTTGTGGCTTACTGTCTTTGTCACTACCCTCTTCCTTATCATTGTCTTTTTTGTCCTCTTCTTCGTTGTATAGCTCACTGTTTTCATCTTTAAAATCTGCCTCTGTCTCTGTATCTCCAATGTTATCCTCCTCATCATTTCCCTCTTCATTGTGAAGGTCATTTTCTTGCTCATGACTGTCACTTTCTGCCTCATCATTTGTTTCTCCTTCCCCACCATCTTCTGTCTCTTCTCCATCATTATCACTTTCTTCTCTTTCATTTTCCTCTCCTTCATTACTTGTTTCTTCCTCTTGACTATCATTGTCTTCTTGACTGCCATGTTCCTCTTTTTCACTGCTTTCTTCATGTTTTTCAACACTTTCTTCTTGCTCATAGGCTTTAGGAGAAGGTGAAAGAGGGAGGTTTGTTTGGGAAGAGGACTCATATGGAGAGGATGAATCATGGTCAGTGGGGGGGTGATGGAGGAGTGGAGGAAGGTGGATGGGATGATGAGGGTAAAAATTGCAGAGGAAGAGGTTGTGGATTTGTGAAAACATCATGAGTGATGAAAAATTTCCATGGGATACCCTGTTGCTATAATTGAAGCAACACAATAATTTTGATAAGGGAATGGTGGAAAAGACTTTGGATTTAATGTGAAGGATGTATCCTTTTCACAATGGATGACATCTTATCAATACTTCTATAAAGATAGTAGGGAAAATGTAGCAACTTGGCCCTAGTGAAATGCATCAGTAGTCTTATGTGGTAGGAATAGAGCCTCGAAAACCTATCCTCACAGGTGAAGTAATTCATGTTGACTTTAATTAGAGGGGCATATCTTTCCAAGAGATGGGAGAAGGGAAAGATGGTTTTGCAATCAACTTGATACCTTGGTTTCAAAAAAGGTTGGTAATGGCTTAAGTCCAAACTCTCCTGTTTGAACCATTTTTCTCCCATGCAAGGTATCCCAGTGGCCATGGCAATTGTATTGGGGGATAAATCAAAATTTATTCTAGCTAGATGTACTTGATGGTTATGGAGGTTTAGGATGAAAAGTCTGGTCAACTCAGGGTGACTTTTGACTCTTTGTACTTTTTCACAGAAGTCATAGCATCCCACCTCTTGGAAATATGCAACTGTGGTAGGGGAGGCTGTCAACTCCTTGGTGCTTGAAGGCTCAAATCTATTTTCTTTCCCACCCTTCCTCTGTTGTTCTCTAGGCCTTTGGCCTCCCTCGCCCCTGTCAACATTGCCTTCTCTAGGCATTTTGTCCTTTACCCTTTCCTTTGAAAACAAACCTTGAAATTTCTTGTGAAATGATATGAAGGAGGTGAGTGAGATGGTGAGGAGACAACAGTGTCAAGTTTTGGCAGTATGAGGGCTAGTTTTGCAAATGGAGAGGTTATGGCAGAAGATCTACTTCTTAGCATAAAGATAAAGACTGAACATTTTCTTCATCTAGGGTCTCTAGATTTCTTTTTAATTTCACCCTTGAAAAAATAGCATGAGAGGAGATAGAGTGCCTAAATACCTTTTATAAAAGCTATGAGGATGCCTAACATAGAATTTGACAGGCTCTAAGCAATTTAGAGGCTCAGAAAAACTTTGAAGAATCTTCTAGCTGAGAGCACTGTACAGGAGCGTAGCGTAGGTGAGTTGGGCTGACCCTGCACAAGGTGTCGGGTAGTCTTTGCACGTCCAGGCGCGCAGCGCAATGTAGCACTAGGCAACCTCTACACGCTGGTGTTGGGTTGGGCTTGAAAAGGTCCAGTGCGCAGCTTGGTGGAGAGTCGTGCGACCTCTGCAAGAGGTGTCAGACAGCCTCTACATGAGGTGCCGGGTCGACTCTGCACGCTCGGGCGCGTAGCGTAGTGGGGTGTCGCGTCTTCTATGTAGAGTCTACATGCACAAGAGCGTAACATTGGGTTCCTTCTACACGCAAAAAACGCAGTGTCGGGCGGCTCTTGCACGTTGTCGGGCAGTCTTCTGTGTAGGCTTGAATAGTCCCGCGTGCAGCAACTCTGTCAAGGTTGGTCGGGCAGTCGTGCACGTGACAAATGCGTAGCGCACCGCTACAGGAGCACAACGCCCAGTATAAAAATGCATTGTGAGAAGAAATAAGAGCGTAGCGCAGGGTTTTTTTTGCCCAAAACTTTTCCCGAAACCCTAATTTCTTTTCTTGGAAGCTTTTCTCTCTTTCTTGCATACGGAAAATGATTTTGAATGATAACCACACTATTTTTATTCCCTTGGAAAAATAATTAAAACCAAAAACCCACTTTACTAATGTTTTTCTTTTGGTCCTTTATCTCTTTTGCTGATATTTCTTTTTCCTTTTGCAGGTGGTGTTTTAAGCATAAAAATGGTCTTTTATGGGTGATCTTAACAAGTGATTTTATTCTCCTTTGGCCACTTTTTCTTGCTGCTGGTGCCATAAAACAGTGTTTTTATCTTCTTACACTTCTTTTGGAGTTTGGTACCTTAAACACTCAACAGTAGAACTTATGATCCATTTGATTTCTTATTTGACATTTAACCTCCTGCTTTCCTTCTTTTGATCATTTTGTAGACCTGTGACAGTACTTTGAAAGTTTAAATAGCCTTCATACTGATACTCTTCTCAATTTTGTCCCTTTTCTGTAGTGAAAACCTCTTTTATCTTATTTTAACCATGGAGGTCTCCTTTCATACATCCTTTGAAAACCTTCTGACATTTATAATGGAGTTTTATGACCTTCATGTCACTTTTTTCTACCTTCCTAGACTTATAGCTTTTTAGGGATTTTTCATTTTCCTATTTATCATTTCTAGAAACTTTGGTTTCATGATTGGTGGTGCTGATGTATCTCTGTCTTTTTGATCTTTTGCATGGACATCTTGCTGGGAAACACCTTATAGCCAATCAGTCATAAAACTACTAATACTCTTTGTTTACTTAGGCATGTTGTTTCTCTTCTGATGTGAATGTCCTTGAGGAGTTTGGCTTCTCACCTAGCCTCTCTTCTGCTGATAACCATCATAAACCATTCCTGCAGAAATTTTTTAAGATAGGAAACTGTCCCTTTGCAGACTTTATGCTTTGATCAAGGAGGTTTTTCTTGGAGGTTTTTATACCCTTTTGACAGTCATGAGCATAACCTTCTTATCATTTGATTCCATCTTTGGGCACCTGTAAAGTAGTGAGTTGTGGAAAACCAAAGTAATGAATAAGCTAGGAGACATTTCATGACCTTTTTGGAGGCCTTTTGGACTTGGTATTTGGCTAAAAACTTGAATCAGGGTTTGAAGGTGTAAAATAGAGTTTTTACCAACCTTTATGCATTGCAATCCTAGAAATTGATAACTTTGATTTATCTAAAGAGCCCAGAAAGGTAGTTTAAAATCACCACTGCTTGAAGCATTTGGTGAATAGGGGAAAATGTTAGGTTACGTGGCAAGCCAAGGTGTAAATAGAAAGGCTAGGCAATTCAAAACAGAGTGGTAAAGTTAGAGGTGGCAAACATAGTGGGAATACGTGACATAAGTCCATGATTTGATCTTCTGGGAATGATAGATTGGCCATGCCTTGATAGAGTAGTAGAATAGTGAAAAAATTATCTTAAGGATAATGAAGGCAGTGAGATTTTTAGAACTCACAAGATTCATGAATTTTGTTTCTATAAATCTAGGATAAGAATTTAGTCATCTACAAAGGCAAAAAATTACTGATGACTAACAACTGCCATTGTTTTCTCAAACCCCAAAATTCCCAACGACTTGACCATAGTGTGCTTCCCATATCATCATGGCACGCTCGCTTGAAGGAACACAAAGGTGTCCCAGGTGACACTACATTGCATTTTGGAGGTGAAACTTTGGAACTTGTGTATCCCCCGAGAGTACCTTGTATGTGTGAACGAATTCTAGATCACTCTTTTAGAGAATCAGCTAATCAGAAGTCTCGTGCCCATAAGAGTTGAGAACGATGGTTAGCGCCATGATCGATGGCTGGTTGAGGTAGTCCGCAACATTATTGGTGCTACGCTTCTTGTACTTGATGTTAAAATGAAAATATTGCAGATATGTGGACCACTTTTGATGGCGACCATTCTGAAATTTCCCTTGTGTTTGTATGAACTGTAGGGGTCAGTGGTCTGTGTGGATAATTTTTTCCTTCCCCAAAATTTAATGCTTCCATTGTCGACAAGCTTGCACAATGGAATACATTTCTTTGTCATAAGTGGGAATCTTGCGAACTATATCAGACAATGTCTCACTGTGATATGCCATTGGATGCCCCTGTTGAGTAAGAACTGCCCCAATAACATAGTCAGAGGCATCCATCTCGATCTCAAATGGTTTTTGCAAGTCTGGTAATGTGAGCACTCGGGTAGAATAGAGGCAATGTTTCAATTCTACGAGTGCCTTATGTTGAGATTCCAACCAAAATAATTTTTCCTTCATTCCTCCCTTGGTGACTTGACTCAAGGTCCAAGTGATATGAGAGAATCCCAACATGAACCTACGGTAGACATTAGCAAGACCCATAAATTTGCGAAGCTCTGTTAGAGTGGTTGGGGCTGGCCAATCTCGAATGACTTGGATCTTGGTTGGATCCACATGCACCCCCCTTTCATCAATAATGTATCCCAGATATTAAACCTAGGTCATGCCAAAAGTGCACTTCTCCAAATTGGCACACAGCTTGTGTGGCCATAGTGTTTGGAGGACTTGTCGGATGTGGTGGAGGTGCTCTTCCCAAGTCTGGTTGAACATCAAAATGTCATCCAAGTACACCACTACAAATGAGTTGGTGAATGGACGCAATATGTCATCCATCAACCTCATGAAGGTTGCGAGAGAATTTTTCAACCCAAAAGGCATGACCAATCATTCGAAAAGGCCCTCCTTGGCTTTGAAGGTAGTCTTCCACACATCAAAGGGTTCAATTGGTACCTGGTGATACCCAAACTTCAAGTCGATCTTTCTAAAATATTTCGCCCCTTTGAGTTGGTCCAAAAGGTCATCAATTTGTGGGATCGGGTACCTATTTCGGACAGTGATATTATTCAATGCCCGATAGTCAATACAAAGTCTCCAAGTCCGATCCTTATTTTGTACCAACACGATCGGGCTCCCAAAGGGTGATGAACTTGGCCAGATGCCACCTTTCTATAGCAGCGCTTGAATCTACCTCCTGATTTCATCATTCTCCAGAACATAGTGCTGATAGATCGGTCCATTGGGTGGCGACACACCTAGGGTCAGATCAATGGGGTGCTTGACCTGACAGTGTAGAGGCACCCCTATGGGTGAGGTGAAGATTTCCCCATACCCCTCCACAACCTTGTCCATTTGTTGTTGTCATGCAGAGGATCCTTGTATGGAGGTCGTGGCCACGATCTTCTTCTTGCCTTGGGGGCAGATCATTAGGAAAAAAAATTTCTTGGTTTTGGAAATGAGCTTACTGCATTTTTTTTCATTAACCAAAGATATGGTGGCAGGCGGTGGTACCTCTGGTATCCTGTACAGCTTGTTTCCCAAAGTAACAATAACAACGCGAGGCTGGGACTAATACAGAGCATGTCGCTTCCACAAGTATGGTTGGCCTAATAATACATCAAAAACATCAAGAGGAGAAATTTCACATAATACCTCATCTGTGAAGGGCTTTATGCTGTAGGGACTACCACGCTAATGGCTGACGTGGAGATTGTGTCCTTGGTGAAGCCACCTAATGGTGTATGGTTGTGGGTGTGATGTGGTTGGCAAGCCCAAGCGCTTCACGATGTCTTCTAAAATGTGGTTCTTTTGGCTCCCATTGTCGATAATGAACTGTAGCAGGGAACCTTTTACCCACATCTGGGAGTGGAAGAGACGCTCATCCTCCTCTGGATCTTCCAGTTCCTTGTTTTGGATCTTCGTAGTGGCAAAAATGGCGTTGGGCTCCACATAAATAATTTGTTTCCCTTTGTCATTCCCCTTGTTAGGTTTTAATTCAAAGTTGGAGCATGCATCTGATTCAGAAGCCCTCATCTCAGCCACCAACGATTGATTTGCTCGAAACTCACGTGTTGTGAGTGGAGCTCTTATGGAACTCACACCACTTTCCCATGTCCTTCTTCGAATTCACAATTTTTCTTTGCTTGCGGCTTTGACAGGTTGTCTTGGGCCACCATGTCTTGGCTTTGTCATTTTTTCTGTGGTTTGGGGGCACCTTTCCCTTGCTTTTGATTCGTAGATCCAAAGTCTCACTTCTTCTGTTTGAATTTATTCTCAATATTGGCAGCATACCAGTATGATGTACCAAGCGAGGAGATGTCAAGGAACTCCCTTTCCTCCTGAATATATATGTGCAGAAAACTGTGATATTTTAGCACCAAATTTTTCTCGGAATATTTTATACCCAACTTTGTGTGCAGGGTATGGAACATATTTGTCATCTCATGCACATCATGATCCCTTTGTTGCCGAAGCATGGTCCATTGTATGTACCTGTCCTCATATCTCCCCAGGGGATAGCATTGTTCCTTGATGGCGTCTCGGAAAGAATTCCAAGTGGGTACGACTAAGAACAGAGAGGGTTTTGTCTCATCCTTTTTCTCACAGTAGGTTTCCCTCCATTCCTTGACATGGGGGGTAGCTTTGAGGAGTGCAAAAATAATCTTCTCCCGGTCGGAAAATTCATGAACCAAGAAATATCCTTCTAATAGATTCAACCATCAATCTATAAGATATGCATCTATTTGACCCGCAAGTATGGGAATGTCAAAGTTTACTTGTACCTTAAAGGGATTCGCACCTCCAGAGTGGTTTTTGGATGCAAAGGCACCGCTGATGGGTAGTCATTGAAGGATCTGGGCAAAGTTATCCATCATTGCGTTCCTTTGTTTTTCAAGGACCTCCTCGAGAAATATTTTGATAGGATATCCTTCTCCCTCATCTTTCTTTTCATCCCCATGGGCGGCCGTCAGGGTTTGCGAGGTTGATCTTGCAAAGGTTCAACCAAATCGAGCCCTAACTCCTTATACCCCGACCTCGTTGGGGACATGCAAAGAAGGATCAAGAAAAAGCAGACCGCTCTGATACCACTGATTTGTATTTATGCAGGAACGCAATACAATACACATATAACCATAAATACAAAGATGCAGTGGAAATAACACTTCATTTCATTAATATCAAAGAGCTAAAATTTTCTTATAGGAAAAATGGGAATAAACTAGCTAGGGCGTTGGTAGCTTATCTCTAAGAAGAAATGTGGCGACTACAGGCCTCTAAACTCTGTGTTACAATGAGGCTCGAAGGCCTATATATTATTTAGAAATAATGGAAAATCATAAACATCCAAAAAACTAATCCTAGGAGATGAAACACCATACTATGGGCCCCATTGGGGTAAATTGGTACATCAATTTCCTGGGATTGTAAATTTGGCATAATATCTATGTTTGACGCACATGATACATCATTATAAAGATCTATCCGAGAACTACAACTGCTGACTGCGAATATGGAATCCAGAATTGAATCACATTTTCCAAAAAAACGATGCCTAAAAAATGTTGTTTAGGGCCTCAAAATGGCTTCGGAAGTTTACGACCTAAAAAACTATTAAAAATAGTAAGGTGTGCCGAAACTAAAAAACTGAAAGAGACAATGGTGGGGCCCCAAGTGGTATAGGTGGGTGGCTACCAATATCCACCTGGATCAAGTAGGTGACTATATATGAAAGAATATATATATACATATGTAGAAATCATAGTTAGTAAAGTAACTGACTATGATCAAACTTGTGATCATATATGATGAATTAAGGTCCTACTTGGAGAATGAGATAAATGTAAATGCATATTTAAATTATATCCTATTAGATAAATCTGATATAGTAGGTTCTAGACTTTGAACTTTGTAGGGATATAATAATTAAATTACCTCTTCTAGAAGAATTATTTTACAAAAATGCAGGAGTAGAAGTTTAGGATAGACCATATAGTTGGTTATATTATATATTTATTCAATCAAAATTAAGAATGTTTGTGTGTGGCATAAGTTTTTTATTTTATATTTATTGTTTGAGATAATGCCTCAATTATTATGCTTACTTAGTTTGGATTGGGTTGTTGAGGAAGTTGAGAGATTCTCTCAACTTCTCTATCTAAGATTAGAATTAGTTCAACTATATGTACGTATGTAATCTCTATTTATGGGGTGGACAATAATTCAATTATCATTTTTTTTGTATGTGATTCCTGTGCATCTCTGCACACCTGTGTTCTTAATATGGTATCAGAGCACTGGCATTGATCATCCCATCTGTCTCTCTATCCTATATGAAAGCAGTGATTTTTATTTTTCAGCAAACATAGTGGCGCACCAGGTAGCAATCACCTGATTAGAAGTTAGCAAACACATTAATTCCGAATTGTGTTGCTAAAGGAGGCCAAGTTTAGATCCCTGAGGGGCCAAGTTCTATTACCCCCAGCAAGCCGAATTCATTATTCTTTCTGGAGGACAAGTCAGTCAATTCTTTAGGCAAAGTTTCTTCTGGTGGCAGGTCGAGATCCACTGAGAAAATATACTTGAGAGGGGGCCAAGTTCAGAAGCATAACTCCAGCTTGAAGAGGACAAGTTTCCTGTCCCAATTAGTCATTCCTAAGTCATAGAAATTGCTACAGGCAGATCGTAGGGATGAGTTGCCTCATCTTCACACAGCTGAAATTTCTGAAGAAAAAGTGTTGAATCATTGGTTCAGAAGAATGATGAAATTGTCAATACAAGGAGAGGCCGAATTGCAATCATCATAAATTTTAGGAGAGTCAAATTAGCATCTTTAGGGAGACCAAATTTCCTTGTGATATTCAAATTATTTTGAAGGATCAAATCTCTTCTGTGGCCAGGCCGAATAGTACTGAAGTATTTTTCTAAAGGCTAAAGCTTTTCTTTTCAACATGGAGCCTATTGTATTGGAAAAGTTTAATGGCTTTAATTTCTACACTTGGAAGGTAAAATTTCAGCTGCAAATGATGAGTAGAAAGCTATGGAATATTGTAGAAGGCTCAGAAAAATCACCTACAGATGCTAGACAGTTAATTGAATGGGAAAAAAGAGAAGCAAGAGCCAAGTCTATCCTTGGACTATCACTTGCAGATTCCCAGCTACATATAATTGACTTACAAAAATCTTCTGCAGCAATATGGGAAGAAATGAATAAGGTATTTGGGGCAAAATCTGTTAATGCAAATTTTTTCTTAAAGTTACAATTGTTTAAACTTCAAATGGATAGCGAGACATCATTTTCAACACACATAAATGAGTTAAGAGCTTTGATGAGACAGTTGTCAGAAATTAATTCTAAAGTAGATGATGATGATGCAAAGGAAATTTTATTAAATAGCTTGTCTTCAAAATATTATAATGCCATATTTACTCTAAGTAAAATGCCACATCAATCACTTGATGAAATGATAGCAGCTCTTATGGCAGAAGAAAAGAGGATAGGTGGCACAGAGGCTAGTTCACATAATGAACTTGCAATATATTCCAAGGGAAGGGTGAATAAAAATAAGACTGAATGTTTCTATTGTCATAAATATGGACATACAACATTCAATTGCAAAATTCGGGCTCAAGATATTTTAAATGGAAAACTGAAAAAGTTAGCCTATGCAACATTTTCAGAAGATTCACCTGATGCAGATTATTCAAGTGAGGATGAACCTCCTGATCCATCTCTTAAAATTTTCTAAAAGCATGTTTTGTAATGTGATTTGCAAGTGTGTGGTGTGGTGTATAGTGTGGGGTTTAAGCTTATATTTGTTGTTGTGAGATTTGTGTAGTACAAAACCAATTATTGAACAATTTAGCATAATCTAAATTAGTCGTTCTCGATGTTCTTCGGTGCTGAGAGAACAATTGGCTAATTTGATTGTGTGAATTTGTTATATGCTGATGGGTCTTGTTGTTCCTCGAGGCTTCAAGAGCATCGGTTACAGGTTATACAATGAGATCCTTGTGTGTAAAGGTCACTTTGTGAGATTAATTGCTGATCATATTCTGTACCTAGAATATTTTCCTATAGACTGTTGAAATTTATTCTTCGGGGTTATTTCACAGATGGAAATATTTCCATAGGGTAGTTCAGTGTCGAGACTCTTCTTTTGGGGTTTCAAGAATCTTTAATCTTACAAACTCAGCATTGATGGTCAGAAGCAGGTGTACTTTAAATGGGTTGAAAGGTAAGCTCGAATATTTGGAGAAAGAAAGAGCAGAATCCAGAAGACCACAGAGTGGGTAGAGTTGTTGATGAAGACCAGCTAGACAAAAACAAATACAAATTTTGTAATTGTGATCTTAGTATTGTAAGTTTTCTATAATGTAGGCATTAAGGGAGGGTGTTTGAGATAATGCCTCAATTATTATGCTTACTTAGTTTGGATTGGGTTGTTGAGGAACTTGAGAGATTCTCTCAACTTCTCTCTCTAAGATTAGAATTAGTTCAACTATATGTACGTATGTAATCTCTATTGATGGGGTGGATAGTAATTCAATTATCATTTTTTTTTGTATGCGATTCCTGTGCATCTCTGCACACCTGTGTTCTTAATATTTATCATTGGGATGCATGTTTCATGAAATAAGATTTATTTGTGTAGATAAGTCTCTCTCGAAATATTTCTATATTTTTACAAGAATACATGCATATTTGGAAGTGTATGACAAATAGAAAGAAATTAAAATGAATTAATATAAACATCCACTAGGCTATTTAACTATGAATACGATGGTATGTATAATGAAATTTTAGTTATTATTTTTATGTAAGGAATCATGGAATATAAATGTTTTTCTATGAACTAATAAACAAATTATAATGTCTGTGAGATTAGTAGAGTGGATTGATTGGTTATGACAATAGTTGTTCAATTATTCGATAGAAATAGTATAATAGTGAGTAATACTATCAATATTACATGAGACTAGTAACTTTGTTAAATTTCCTAATTAAGTGGATAATAATTTTATTATTCCTTCGTAATCCCATTAAATATTCCCAATACAAAATAAAAATAAAAGGATAGAAGAATTCAATAACATGTCATTTATATAAAATTTACACAAGAGTGAATAAGTCAACTATCAAATTCAACGGTATAAAAGTTAGAAGATAAATATGAAATTATCATATAGAAGAGAAATTTCAATAAAATATACAGTATAAGAACCCTATATTGAATACCAAATAACAACTCTAGAAATTATTGTAGTATTGAATGTTAATCAACTACAATACATATATATAAACCATGTGTGTGTAACCTTTGCAAGTAACTAAAGGAACTGGAGAATCCCATGGTAAGTATATAATTCAAATATATTACAAAGTAAAGGGTCTATACTCAATTGAAAGTAAAAAATGATGATTTAAAGTAAATGAAAACCATATATTAAGTAAATGCAGGTGCATAGCCTAAACAAATATAAGTGTTTACAATGTCACGGTCCTAAGCTATAAGAACACAGTTTGAAACCTTGTATTATTTGAATGAAAGAAAATAGAAAAATAATGAAATCAATTTTAAATCACACATCCAAGTATATTTCTACATTATAGTAGCTTAAGACAAAGGATGAGTAAATTAGAAGAGTCCAAGATAAATTTGAGTAAAATACTAAGATAAATAGAGACCCTTGGAATGTATGTAGTAAGCTATTTTCCCTTCTACAAACCATACCAACCACAAAAATAATTAGTATCATGAAGCATAAATTAAGAAATTGCAAATGGGTATTTATGGATACCAAAAAAAAATTATGGTTTACACTGTTGGATGCATACCTAAACACCATACAAAAGCATATCTTTCTGAGATCTACTAGTGCTAAAGATTATGCCAATGAGTATGGAAAATAATAAAACCCAATTATTTTGACAAATATTTCTAAGAGAAAAATTTGCTCTTAGCCCATGCTAGTAGAAATTAATGATTTAATAAATAAATTGATAATCCTTAGAACTATATTATAAAAAAATCATTATCATACTCAAATGAAACCTCAAACAATTTCCATGCCACTCATGAATGATCCTAACAAGGTCCATACTGGAGATGCTTTATCTGTAATATATAGGTTGAGAATCAAATCAAGAAAATACATATGACCAAAATTTTAAATAAGGGTATTTCCAAATTAACCCTAAAGGAGAAATAAAATTACCTTGTAAATTCCCCTAGTCACCGCATAAACAAGGAACAAACTCCAACACAAAATTCTCCTTCTTTGTAACCAAGAACGATGGTTAAATTAGGATCAGAATAGAGAAAATTTTTAATGAATACAGGAATTTTTAGTGCAATGGGTGAGTTACCTTATATTAACAGATCTAGTATCAAAGCTAGAATTTAAATTGAGACAAAGTGCATGAAAGAACCCATACAATAAATTATATCTATTACCAGAGAACAAGGATGGAAAAACTAGTAAGAAGCATTAGAAATTACAACAAAGAGGTAAAGTAAATAGAAGAAATTATATTCATACCATGATATTAGCGAAATTTTAATTAAATACCTCTTCTCCAGAGTGAAGGATGAACACTCTGATTTATAACCAAGTTTTCCGCCAAAATATCCAAGACACTTTACAGAGTAGCAAAGCCGCACCATGGCCATGTAAACCAAGTTAAAGTAGTGAAATGAGGTTATAAAATGGCGTTAAGTGTTTTGAATAAGCTAACAAACCCCGCAATTAGATCTAAACTTTCAATATAGGTTTTTGGTAATGCGACTTTCCCCAGTGCATGTGAAGATCACATGGAGTGGGTATCGTGGAATTTAACAACACCACCAAGTATAAAATAGGTTCTAGCCCTTAATACGACCCATATCCCATGTGTGTGAGTGGATCCAAAAGGGTGCAGTTTTAAAAAAAGAATGATGATTTAATTTGGTATATGACAAATATATCATGGCAAGGTTCAAATTGATACTTTGGATAACTATGTTGGTTTTGAACATTGCCAAGGTATAAAATTTAGGATGAGGAAAACATATTAGTATATAAGGGTTATTCTCTTAGTTATAGAAGCAATTTTAAATGTTGCTTGTTTATAATTTTCTTGGAGTCAAGGGACCTTGAAAAAGGTAAATAGGAACAAAGGAGAGGCTAGTGATGTTGGTTTTAACCTTGTACATAAATTATTTACAAACAAACTCTTTAAACAGAAAAATAAAAAATAGCAAGGGCATAAAACATAAAACAAATATACACTAATATTTTCCTGTGGATCCCAAAACGGTGACTACCAGCTTGATTTTTCATTATATTCATTTCAATGTTACAACACATATATATACATGTCGAAGCATTAATAACTCCGAATCCATTAACCCTGGCTTAGAACATAACTGTAGTTCCCATACCTGGATCTACAAAATACTATGGGATGAAAACCATCATGCCCAAAATCATGTGCAAACGCATGAAAAAAACCATAGGTAGGTCCTCCCTCCTAATAAAGCTTCCAAAAAAAAATTTGAGTCCCTATTGTGCCCGACGCAAGCGTAGGGGTGCTGGTTGCCCCCCTCTTACCCCCCGCTTCTTGCATGAAGCTAGTCGTGGAAGAATATAACACAAGCCCAAAATTCTCCCACTCGTTGTTTTCTTTCCACATGGGGCCACATGAGAGCTCAATCATTGGTTCAACCTTGCAATGCCCATTGTTTCTCTACACCAAGAAAACTTCTTAGTGCTCACAGACTTCATCAATTCATCTTCAACATTCTTCAAAGTTTCCACCTTTACCAAGAAAAACTTTTTTCCTTAGCCATATCTCTCACAAAGTGATACTAAACATCGATGTTCTTTTTATTTGAATGATAAGAAGGGTTCTTCGCCAATATAAATTAACTTTGGCCATCATAGTCTATCCTTATAGCTCACCGCACTAACCCCAGACTTGAACACAATCTCGACAACCAAACTACTTCCTTGATTCCATGAGTGGCTTCCATGTATTTTTCCTCTGTAGTTGAAAGAGCCACTACATATTCTCTTTTTCTCATCCAAATAATTTCATGTCCAAATAGGCTAAACACATATCCATCAGTAGATATTATTTTATCTAGATATCCATCCCAGTCTGCATCAACAAAGCCATAGATGTCCAAAACTTTGTCTAATCCTGGTCTTCTTTGGTAGCACAGACTATAGTCACTAGTTCCACACAAATATCTGAAAACCCACTTCAGTGTTGTCCAATTCTCCTTCCCTGGTTTTGACATAAGCCTGCTCAATACTCTCACTGCATGTGCAATGTCTGGTCTAGTACATAACATTTAATACATAAGACTACCCACTGCACTTGCATATGGAACAAGGGACATGTCCTACCCATCTTCTTGTGCCTTGGGACACTATTCACCAGATAAATTTACACCTACAAGAATAGGAACCTTCACCAGTTTACTATCTTGCATATTAAATCTCTACAATATTGTCTAGACATATTTCCTCTGGTCTAACCACAGCTTCCACTTTTCTCGATCTCATTTAATTTCCATGCCCAAAATATAATTTGCAGCACCAATATCGTTCATGTCAAATTTGGAGGACAATTTGGTCTTCAAATCCTCGATAATTCCTTTTTCATTTCCAATCAATAACATATCATCCACATACAATATCAATTAAATAACACGGTCACCAACCAAATTAAAATACACACAGTGATATTCTTTACTTCTGGTGAAGCCAAGTACGCGTATATATGTATCAAATTTTTGATACCACATCCTTGGAGATTGTTTTAAACCATACATATACTTTTTTAACATGAATACCAGTTATTTCTTACCCTTCACTGTAAAGACTTCGGGTTTATTCATGTAGATCTCTTCTCCCAGATCCCCATGAAGAAAAATTGTCTTCACATCCATCTATTCTACCTCAAAATCAAATGCGGTAGCAACAGATAAAAGTAATCTAATAGAAGTTAACTTGGCAACAGGAGAAAAAATATCACCAAAATAAATTTCCAGCACTTGGGAATAACCTTTTGCTACCAATCGAGCTTTTTATTTCTCCACCTTGCCTTCTGTATTCATCTTCTTATTAAACACCCATTTTCTTCCAATGGGGTTCCTTTGAGATGGAAACTCCACCAAATCCCATGCCTCATTTAAGTGAAACTCTAGAAAAACCTAACCTAATTTACTCTATCCTATAATAATATACTTTAATCTAACCTAACCTAGCCTAGCCTATCGTAGCCTTGCCTAGCCAGACTTGCTTAGCCTTACCTAACCTAGCCTTGCCTACCCTAGACTAGCCTACTCAATCCTAGACCCTTGTTATCATACCTTAGTCTAGCCAGCCTACTCTAACCTTGCATTCTATACCTTGGCCTAGTGTAGGCTTTCTTAGCATAGCCTAGCCTACTTTAGCCTGAGCTAGCATACTCTAGTCCATCCTAGCCTTGCCCATGATAGCATAGCCTAGCTTATATTATTCTAACCTAGCTTATTATAGGCTACCGTAATTTAGCTTAGGCTAACCTAGCCTAGCCTACTCTACTCTAGCTTCGAATATCCTACTCTAACCTAACCTTATATAGAATAGCCTAGTACTCTAGCCTGTCCTAGCATACTATAATCTACTCTAGCATTGCCTAACTTTCTCTAGCCTAGCCTATACTAGCATAACCTAGAATAACCTACTTTACTCTAACCTACACTATCATAGCCTAGTCTAGCCTACTCTACCTTATCCTTCCCTACTTAAGTGGTGGTTACTTGGCCTATCCTACCCTATCCTACTATAACCTACTTTGTCCTAGCCTAACCAAACCAATATTATCCTATTCTATTATATGTTAGCCTAATCAACATTATCCTATTCTAGCCTATCCTAGCCTAGAGTAGCCCAGCCTAGGCCAGCTTAACCCATCCTAACCCAACCTATCCTAGCCTAGCCTAGCCTACTCTAGCCTACTGTAGCTGATCCTAGCCTAATATAGCCTACTCTAGTCTATCCTAGCATAGCCTAACCTAACCTACTCTAGTGTAGCTTAGCCTACTGTAGCCTATCCTAGCCGATCCTAGCTGAACTTAATCTAGCATAGCTTATCCTAGACTACCCTTTCCTATCTTAGCCTAGCCTAGAGTATCCTCGCATATCCTAGCCCATCCTACTCTATCCTGGCATAACCTAGCCTAGGCTACTCTATCCTAGCATAACCTAGCATAGCCTACTCTATACTAGCCTTGCCGAGACTAGCCTAGCCTACTCTAACCTAATCTGACATAGCTTAGCTTGACCTTGCCTAGCCTGACATAGTCTAGCCTATCTTAGCCCAACGTAGCCTAGCTTAGCTTATCATACTCTAGGATACTAGCCTACTCTAGCTTATCCCAGCGTAATCTAACTTTCCCACTCTAAGCTAGCCTAATTAACTCTAGCTAAGCCTAGCCTAGTTTAACTTACTTTAACATAGCCTAATCTATCCTAGACGAACTTACTCTATTCTATCGTAGCCTACTCTAGCCTAGCATAACCTACTCTATCCTAGCATAGCCTACTCTATCCTAGACTAGCATACTTTAGCCTAACCTACTCCAGCCTAGGTTAGCCTAGCCTACCCTTGCCTACCCTAGCTTAATCTACTCTAACTTTTCCTAGTCTACTCTTTCTTAGCCTAGCCAATTCTATTCTAGTCTAGCCTACTACAACCTAACCTACTATATCCTAACCATTATAGCCTAGCCTAGCCTAGTCTTATCTTCTATAGTCTAGAGTAGCCTAGCCTAGCCTAGTATTATCTTCTGTAGCCTAGAGTAGCCTAGCCTAACCATCTCTAGCCTAGCCTAGCCTAACCTCCTCTATCCTAACCTTCCCTAGCTTACTCTAAACTAATCTAGCCTAGCCTATCATGGCCTACTCTAACATACTGTAGCCTAGCCTAACATAGCCTAATCTAACCTACTCTAGCCTTGCCTAGCGTAATTGAGCCTAACATACCCTAATCTAACCTACATTATCCTAGCCTAGCCAACTCTATCCTACTCTACCTTACCCTAGCCTACCTAGCCTAGCCTAATCTGCTCTAACCAACTTTAGCCTAGCCTACTATATCCTAGCCTAACCTAGCCTACTCCAACCTACTCTATCCTAGCATAACCTACCATAGCGTACTCTAACCTACTCTAGCCTATCCTAACCTACCCTAGCCTACTCTAACCTACTTTAGCCCTGCCTACTATAGCCTAACCAACCATATCCTACTCTAGCATAGCCACACCTATCCTACTCTACACTAGCCCATTCTATCCTATCCTAGTGTACTCTATCCTAGCCTAGCCTAGCCTAACTTAACCTTACCTAACTTAGCCTACTCTAACCTACTTTAGCCCAGCCTAATAGAGGTTATAAAGTATCCTAGAAAAATCTATCCTACTCTAGCCTAGCTTACTCTTTCATAGTCTAACCCAGCCTACTCTATCGTAGCTTACTATGAGTTGCATTATCCTACCCTACTCTATCCTATCCTAGCCTATCCTACCCAACTTTATCGTACTCTAGCCTAGCCTAGCCTGACATATCTTATCCTAGCCTACTTTATCCTATCATAGATTAGCCTAGCCTAACCTTGCCTAGCCCAGGCTACTGTAACCTACCTTACCCTAGCCTACTCTAGCCTAACCTAGACTAGCCTATCAAGCTCTATCCTACTCTAGCCTAACCTAGTGTACCCTAGCCTATCCTATCATAACCTACTCTTTCCTAGCCTAGCTTAGCCTAGCCTAGTATAACCTACTATATCATATCCTAGCCTAGCATAGACTAGCTTACTCTAACCTACTCTAGCCTAGCCTAGTCTAACATACTCAAGGCTAGGCTAGCATAGTCTAACCTACTCTAGCCTAGCCTAGTTTAGCCTAGCCTAGCCTATTTTAGACTACCTTATCATACTCTATCCTATACTAGCCTAATCTACTCTAGCCTATCGTATCCTAGCCTACTCTAGCATATCCTAGCATAGCCTACTCTAGCCTAATATGTTAGCCCACTCTAGCCTAGACTAGCTTAGTCTAGCCTAATCTAGCCTAGCCTAGCCTACTCTACTACAACTTACTCTAGCCTACCTTAGCATATTGTATCCTCTCCTAGCCTAGCCTATCTTAGCCTACTCTATCCTATCATTGACTAGCCTACCCTATCTTAGCTTAGCCTAGCCTACTTTAGCCTAGTCTACTCTCGCCTAGCCTAGTTTGGCCTACTCTAATTTACTATCCTACTTTAGCCTAGCCTAGCCTAATTTACTGTAAGGTAGCTTAGCCTACTCTACTCTAGCATACTCTAAGAATTTATACATACATGATGTAGTTGAGACATTGACAAAAACACATATTCAAATTAATCCTAAAAAACATTTACATTACTACTTAATTTTATAATATATATTTTAATAGAAAAGTAATATCACTTTATCTTATAAAAATTCAAACATTTTTTCATTATATTATTATAATTAAAAAATATAATTATCTAAATTTTAAAATCATTAATTTAATAAAGAAAATATTTAAAAATAAATTAAAGTATATAATATCAATAAAAAAATTAAATACAACACAAATTATTTAATATAAAATATATGTATTAAAATATATAAAACCTAACCATTATAATTATGTAAAAATAAAATCTAACCTACAAAATCAAAAAATATAAATGAAAACATATTTATAAAATGTAAAAGCATATATCATATATATCAAAAGAGAAAGCCATTTAATCTAAACCATAGAGTTAGAGAAATTAAATTTAATAATAAACATAGAAAAAATTGATTTTGAAAATAACACACAACTCATTTTAATAATTATGAGATGTTCACCAAACTATAAGATGCAGATGAGAAAGCTATTTAAATAAAACAAAACTAAGCTACATTGCAATTTAACTAATTTAAATAAAACTAAACTAAACTAAACTAAACTAGGTTGCAATTTAACTCATTTAAATAGAGAAAAACTACATGCTCATTAAACAAAAATGAAAAGACATTAAAAGTTTTATGTTTAAAAGGACATGCACATTAAGCTACAGTTTTGGTGGATATCATAATTTCCTAAATAAAAGTATTGTGGATTTCATAACAATGTCCTAAGTCGGGGACACACTTGAATGCACAATAGGATAGTGGAATACATCGTTTGATGTTTCAATGCACAATGATAAAGCTTTAAGAAAAGGAAAGGTTTCATTAATCTAAAATGTATGAATCTAAAAGAGTTGACAGATAACACTATTGAACCACGTTGACTGGCAAATCACATATTATTAGTCAGAGAGATTATGTTGAGAATCTTGAGGGATTTACGATATTTGACATGGAGACACATGTGTAGATTCATGTTGGGCTCTATATATGTTATCATATTGGCTATCTAAACTTTTTATTTGCAAGTCACATTCATACTTTTATGACATATTTTGTAACTATTACTAATTTTTTTTAAATGTATTCATTTTATCTTGTGGTTAATTATTAATGATTTTTTGTATTTTTAATAATTAAATGAGTTTTTACTATGGTTTTATTAATGATAGTTTACTAATTTAGTTATGTGGCCAAAGTCATGTTTGACTATTTCTATCTCTATATCAGTTCAACAGTTCGGTACTTGATTCCGCACTTGCACGAATAGAGGGAAAAAAATAAAAAATTATAAAATATGTTTTTATTTTCTCTAGCATAGTAAATTAGGTGTAACATGGAACTAACATGTTTGTACAAGCCTTGGAATATACTCAGCTCACACATGGGGTCCTAGCACATGATTTAAGTTACAACAAAAACAATTTTGAAACTACTATGTTTTACCTCAATTTCCATGCATATGATGGTGAATCTAAAGAATATGGAAAATGTGTTTTTAAAAAACATAGCAATTTACTTGTATCTTAAATCATATCCAAAATTTCTATATGGGTTGAAAGTTATAGCTGGTTCTTTGACACATTTTTGTATAAAATTTCTGCAAAACCCAAATTAACAAAAGTATCTAAACAGTCAACTTCATGCACAATTTCCAAGGACATGGAATTGAATAAAGAAATTAAAAGAAAGATTTTATAGAAAATACAAGAAGTTAGGCTCCATAGAAACATCTCCAAAAAATATGTCATGGTCGAGAAGATATGGTTTGTTCTTTAACAACAATTTCTATAAAAGTACACAAAAATCAGAGTTTTGAGATTTTCCTCTAAAGTTGTAAATTCATTTTCGAGTTTGGGGGATTAGACCTTATCCTTTTTCAATGGATTTTATACATAAATAAATCCTCAAAGGGCAGAGGAAGGGAGGTTGTTCATTATTGTAATAGAGGAGATCAATGATTAGGTTTGAAGATGTGAGTTTATTTGTAACATAGATTTTTGATGTGAATAAATAATTGATGGTTGTTGAATTGTGGTACATCTTCCTAGATTGATATGAGATTTTCTTAGCAGCACTAACCTACTCGGAATGGCCCCTCAGTGTGGGTAAGTGTTGTTATGCTTCATGTGTTTTGTAGATTAGTCTTACATCTAGAAAATTAGTTTTACTTTGTAATGAATTTGTGTTAGTTAAAACTTAGATCTTTTCAGTTTCATGCTTTCAATTTAGTGTTTAGTACTTCTCTTTAGGATTAAGAAATAAATTCCATTTGATTGCATATTTTATTTTGCGTTTCTTTTCAATTTTAATTAGATTTGTATTTCACATAGTATTAGACTTTTTGCTCTATTTTTAGATCTGTAGGAGAATGTATTATGATCAAATTCAAATTGTGTTTTCTCAGATATAAGAGTCGAGAAAATTTAAATTGGTTTCTTAACACATTTCAATATTTCAAATTTCAATTTACATAATTTCCATACTTAATTCGGTAGTTATTTAGAATTTCAAATTCTAGCCTTTCTCCACTTAATTCAGTATTAGATTTTGTACTAAAAGATAGTATTAAAGAAATATGTAATTTGTATTTTAGGATTATTTAATTGATAGGCTCTATGTCTGCTTTGAATTTATTTTTTATAGTTTGTTAATGCATTTCTTGTAGTTTATTGCCTTGTTTTATTTACTTACTTCACATGTTTTTTCTCATAGTTTTCAACATTTATTTTTCTACGGTGTGTTTAATGGTTTTTAATCACTATAGGATTACAACCACTAAATTCTCAAGACCTAATAAGATACATATATACAACCACATGAAAATTGTTAATGGAAGATTGTGGTTCAAAACATGTTAAGTATTAGAGTCCCACAGTCCAGTCACAAGTGATAATCATTAGTGATTATTTCTTTTTAGTGTTAGCTATTAGCATAAGCTATAATAGGCTCTAATCCTAAATTTCATGTGCTTGCATCTCCATGTATTACAATCCTAGATTCTATAATTAAATGTTGGAATTAGAATACATATAATTCCACCTAAATTTTTGGTGTTGTTGTCGAGGAGATGCTAAAGGGATTAGAGCATAGCTTCTTTCACAAGTTTTCTGTGTGATTTTAGTGGCAGGAAAACTAGAGAGCGGAGAAGATGGTAAGACATGAGTGAAGAGTCACACATCCACTGTGGTGGGGTTACACCAAAGTCTAATTGTCTCTAATGGGGTTTCTAGTTTCTTTTTCATATGTGTAGAATTAAAGGTAGGATCCAAAGACTCATTTTTCCTTATTTTTCTTTGCAAGTGTGTTTTCCTTTAGATTGATAGATGGAAAGATGAGAAGCCTAATGTGTGTGAACATGTAAATTGGTGATAACAGGGTCGTAGTAGTGTGGTGGTGCTTCGAGTACATGATTGGTTTGATTTAATTTGTTTAAGTATGTTTCCTTATTATTTCTTTAGGATTTTTAATAATAATTGCACACACGAATCCATGTGCATGACAGGGATTAGAAACTAGTAAATAAATATATAAGGATGATCAAGAGTTTGGAAGAACTCTCTCAAATCCTAGCAACAATTGGGATATGTTCTTCTCCATTTATTTATACACTAAAGAAGAAGCTAAGACTTTGAGGGAAACATTTTTTCCATAGAACCTTCTTCCACCAAGCAGGGTAAATTTTAAGGATGGAAGTTTATCTTAAAGTTTATAAACCTTGGCAAATCTTACTAGTCCCTAATATGCAAATTGTAAACTTTTTGGTGATATTTTTGTAGAAATATTTAGATTTCCAATGATTTTATATTAGTTGATACAATAATTTGGCTATTTTTAAGGTAAAATAATTGTGTACTGTAAAATTTGGGCGAATCATTTTGGAAAAAAAATGAAATTGCCAAATATTTTTTTTGGAAAAAACATGGAAAATTAGCCCACCTACGAATATTAGCCCCTAAAATTTTCCTTGCCACCAAGGAAGGTATACATTCTGTGCCAAAATATTTAACTGAATATATCTGATTTTCCGAGTGTAAACGCCATCTAGAGGAATAGACAAAACCATTTCATTCTCAAAATCAGTGAGACATATATGCGAGTAGCATAAATATTTTATTAATAAGGCCCATTCCTACGTGAAGTCCCTAGGAAGGTTTAAACTATCTACGAACATCCAAAACTATCATTGGAGAGTGGTTTGGGCATGGTTGTTGATATGTGCAATTATGGAAAAACCATGTCGATCAATAATATCATGAGATAGAACATGACTATTATAACACTGATTCCACATATCCATTCACAGTCGAACCTTGGCCCCATTTTCAACTTCCAAGCTAGACCAAAGGATATTAATTTAAAGGAGTTTAAAAATGCATGCCAAACCACAAACATATTTTGTCTCAGATTGATCTGAAGATGAACCCACTCACCCATAAAATGTGGAACTATGTATTTTTTATTAATGACATAAGTCCAAAAAATGGAAGTATATAAGAGATGGCACCCACACATTATAGCCATATCCTTGGAGAACATGAAATTATTTCTTTAATCCCCATATCCCTTGAAGCTTTTGCACAAAAAGGTGTAACCATTTGACCCAAGGAAGGAAGAATATATCCTGATATTCGTCCCATTAGAACTTGAAACAAAACCTCTGAGATTTTTTCATAACACCTTTAAGAATCTAAACCAATGAGATCTAGTAGATTAGGATAGCCTTGAGAACAATTTTTTCTAAAATTAGTATACTAGCTCTAAAGAGCCACTAAAAGTTCTAGAACTTTAATATTTTCTGAAACTTTGCAATCATCCACTTCCATTCATCCTTTTAATATTAGTTATTCTTTCAATGAAATCATAAGTACTTAATACCTATTTATAGATCATATATCACAAATGGATACAAGGAAATGATATATTGAATCTCATGTTCATCTAGTTGGAAAATGGAGGTGGATTATTTCGACTCATTTATAACCACACCCATGGCCTTTCTTAAGGAAATGAGAATTTATTGTAGATTTTTGACATAATTGGAAACTCTATTGTAAAAGATAAGGAAATCTTCAACAAAAATAAGTGAGTAATTGATAGAAATTGTGTAATAGTTAGCCCTTTAAACTCACTTGTATTTTTTTCCTCAACCAACATACAAGTAAAGCATTCAACAACTAGTAAGAATAGAGGTGAAGATAAATGCCACCTTTGTATTAAACCATGTTGAGAAAATAAAAGAGATGAGGCAAAACCATTAATTATGATGACAAAAGAAACAAAAATCACACAACTCATAACCCAATTTCTAAACATACCTAGAATCCAACATGAGTTATTATAAGACATATAAAGAGCTAATTTTATCTATTGTATGCCTTTGAGAGATCAGTCTTTATAAAGGCCCATTTATCCTTCAATATTTTCATGCTATGAAGCCACTCTTGTGTTGCTCGTATGGCTTTAGGAATATGAATACCGCTCCAAGAAACAAAATTGTTCCTCATAAATGGACATAGAAAGGATAGCATTTATCCTTGGAGAAATAACCTTTGAATTTACCTTTTAGACAAAATTACATAATAATATAGGTATTTTCATCTCCACCATTTATTCATATAGCTCTACTCTTTACACACCAAATAACTTCCCTGGTGTCCAAAATCTCTTTCGTGCTCGATTCCAATCTAGATAAATGACCACTAGATTCAATATAAAAGTTAACTACGTAATTTGAGTTAGAAATCCTCAATTTGTTGTTTAGTAACCAACAAGACTTCCTCCTCCTTATTCTTGTCATTTTCATCCCACTCCTTCAGTAGGAGTTTGATATGTTTAATATTAGACTCAAATTGAGTGGTCATAGACAATTTTGATCATCCCTCAAAGGGATGGCAATTGGAACATAATATATTAGAGAAAATCACCTCATTTAGCTAACATTAATTCATGTTAAATGATATAGATGGTTTATGAGAATGGATTTTTATTGTGAATATAATAGGGGAATGGTTGGTTACACCACCATATCCCACCCATTTATGCAAGAGAAGGAAACTACGGACCAAAGCCTCAACAAAAAGAAGTTGGTTCAACATTTTTTCAATAAAATATTGCACTTATGCATATTCCTCCAAGTGGGGAAAATATGACCCAAAAAAATATAAGATATATTCTTGGAGTAAATGTATTACTAAAGAAAATGAAAGTGGATCAATTTTGGAATGCACACCCCAACATTTTTTCATAGTTAAGGACAAATGCAGGTCACCAACAATAATTAGGTTAACGACATTTAAAAGTGACTTCTTAAAAAAATCATTCTAGAGAGCCACATGGTCCTCATTCAGACCATATGTATTAATGAAGGAGAAAAATCACTCGAGCTTGACCGAGACACTAGACATTCCTATGATAGAGGAAAAACTCCAAACATTATTAACTTATATTTTACAAGAATACCACCCTATGAAAAAACCCCTCAATTGACCATTAAAATCCAAAGAATAAAACTTCCAAGCAGGAAAGATGAATTCTAATTTTTTTTTATGGACTCCCCATCCCCAAGAGTTCCTTGAAGGAAGATGACATCAATATGTTCCACCAGAAACAAACTCGTCAATATAATTATTTTGGGATTGCTAACCAAAATACTACAATTTAAAGAAATAACCTTCATTTTCCACCCCACTTAGGGCTAACAATGCTCTAAGCGCCCTATCAAATGATGATTTCCTATCTGTAGCCATTTCTTCACAAACCTTTGCTTTGGCCTGGAAGATATGGGGCTTCCTCCCCTACCATTCGATGGGATAATAGAACCTAAGATATGAACTAGCCCACATGTAAATATTAGGTAATATGTTGCTTGCATCAATAATTCCAGAAAGACCTCATAAAATTGACATGCTAGGAGAGGCGTAACCCAAAGAACCTGAAGGAATGGAACAAGTAGATTTTATATTGGATAAAGGAGTTAACAACTTCAGAGGAATAACAAGATTCATACCCATAGAGGATAAATCCCTCTCCATGCCAAAGTTTTGAAAAATAACTAACAAGTAAAGAGGTAGGAAGAATGGGATCATAGGTATTGAAACATGAGGTCACAATTGATTATATCAAACATGAAACCAAAAAAATGGTAAACCAAGAACTTGGGACACTAGAACCCCTCAGCCTCAAGATATGAGCATCCACCCACTCATTAAACAATGAAACCCCATCAACATCCACCACCACGACCTCAAAATTCTCTTTTTTGTGGCCTATTCTACGCAAGAGTGATTTTGAAATGGGTTTTTGTAACGTTGGAATAACTGTGGCATTATCAACACTTGAAAGGGTGATATGAAAACAACATAATTGACTATTTGGACAATTTCACAAAACATTCTCTAAGGTTGCTTTGAAGTGAATGAACGAGAGAATTTGATTTTTTAATGTGTCTTAAACATAAACTTGAAATTTGAAATTAAGCATTAACAACAGAGAATAAGAAGCAAAACACAAAAAACTTGATGACAGAGTTCGTCCCTCCTAAACTACATCTCTGAGTCATCTTCCAATGTTCGTCTATTGTATTAAAAATGCTCATAAAGTCTCTTTACATCAAATTCACCATTTCGGAATGTGCACATAGACATATGTGACTAATATCATCTTATAGCTCTCGACCTCACCTTCCCAACACAACTTACATATCTCAAAAATGCCCAATATTGACCAAGTTATGCCTCAAAAGGAATATTACATGCACTGATAAAACATTGTTCTAATCCTCACCTTACAATTGCATTGCGTTGGGTGCACTGGTTAATCCTTTTATAATGTCCATGAGAGGTGTTGGGGTCAAACCCAAGGGCCTCCCGGGATCCGATTCGACAAATATAGTGTTGTATTACAACCATATTGAAATATTTAGCATGGCGCATAAAATAATTGTTAACAAAGTGTTAACATTAGACCGACAGTGATATGCCCCAACCATTTTTAAATTATTCTCTGTAACTATAGTCTGATTGTGGTATAATGTTTCAACCCGTGGCATGTAGTTTCAATGGATATATATATATATATTTCGGCATTAATATCTGGTTCATAACCATATACCAGTGGATATATGTGGCATTTCAACATTAGACTTTGGATAACGGTTATTCCGTATGGTTGATACCTGTGTGCTAACTTTGGTGTCTTGTTTGGAGCGAGTTAATATGTACCGAGGGTTTGGCGGGCTCCACCAACTCTTTCCACCAAATGAAAACATTAACAAACTTAATTATAGTATTTGTGCCATGGATTAATAAAGGAACAACGTGTCCCATTGGCAAAGTTTTGTAGTGTTGGTTCGAAAGTTACGAGTTTTACCCCCAACCTGATAGTTTGAACTCTCTACTTAGTAGTCTTACTGCCACATGCCCTGCTATGAGAATTCCATGTGCCCCGTTGTTTGACTTCCACTTGGCCAGCTCTAGCCATTCTTTTGCATGTTTGAGAAGAACTTCAGAACATGTTTTCTCCCTCAACAGATGAAATTTTGCAAATCGAATATATCATTGGAATCAACGTGACGAGCTCTTTGAATTGGCATTGGTGTCACAAGAATATGAGACTGTAAAATCCTAAGAATTTTGAGGATTCTATTGGATCATTTCTATCCATTGGAAGCTTTTGGACCACAAAAAGTTTGGTTTGAAGCAGGCATGAGGTGAGGATACAACTCCCTCACCCTTCCAATCTCCATGCACCTTGTTTTTCTTGGATTCATGCCTTTGAGTCCCACTCTAAGATACTAGACATCTCCATGCCTGGAAGTGTGGACCTTCCCATGCTTATCATGACAAATTTTCAACTTGTAAATTCTTTCATTCATTCGAGGCCAATAGAAAAACCTTTGTAACTATTCCACTCTCTTACCTACACCAAAATTCCATGAAAGACGAGAAGAATGTGCTTCCCTGATGACATGCACTCTTTCTCCTTGTGGTATGTAGAACGTGCCAATATGGTATAATAACCTATTATGAACATGATAATTCACTTCTTCCACCCGAGAATCATGACTTAGTGATTCATAAACATCCTTTAAATTAGTATCTGCAGCATATTGTTCTATATAACTTTCATGTGCTAAAGAAATATTTTGAAAATTAATTGAAGCATTCAAAGAATGTATTGATAAAATTTCAGCAACTTTATTGGTGGTACATTTCTTATATTTGATTTCTAAGTGGAATTGCTGCAAAAACGCCATCCATCTATAATGTCGAGACTACTGCAACTTAGTTTGATATTGAAGGTACTGAAGTGGCTTATGATATGTATGAATCACTATTTATTTTCCCATTATATAACGTTTCCATTTTTAACACTTTCCTTTTTGTAATAACACTTCACTCATTGCATACCCATTAGCATCAATTTCTATTTCAAATGGTTGTTGAAGGTCTGGAAAAGCGAAGATTGGAGCTCTAACTATTTTTTTCTTTAAAGTGTTGAATTATTTTTGTTTTTGTCCTCCCCACTTGAAGGAGAATTTAGAACTTGTTAAAGCATGAAGTGGTGATGCAATAAAAGAGAAATGAGAAATAAAATTCCTCCAATATTGAACTGCACCCAAGAAAATTATAACTTCCATCACATTTTGTGGTCTTTGCCACTTAAAAATCACATAAATTTTAGTTGGATATATTTTTAGTTGACCACCTCCAACTATGTAACCAATATATACTAAGGAAGTTTTTCCAAATTCACATTTATAGAGTTTGAGATACAATTTCTCTCTTTGAAACACATCAACGACTTGTTTAAGATTATTTACATGTTCTTCCAAACTTGAACTGAAAATAAGAATATCATCTAGATATACTATGAAAAACTTATCAATAAAAGAATTAAAAACATCATTTGTCACTCTCATAAAAGTTGTTGGAGCATTGCATAACCCAAATTTCATAACCAACCATTCAAAAAGCCCCTATCTAGTCTTAAATGCATTTTTCCATATATCATTCTCTGCAATACGAATCTGATGATAATCACTGCTTAAATCCAGTTGAATCTCATGTTGTATTTCTTGTTTTGGAGGTAAAATTTTTGGTTCTTTATGTTATCACTCAGTAATTTCTCAAGGTTAAAGAAAGAAATAGTCCCAGGTAACCACAAACCTACTTTTAAACTCTAGGATCTAGCCTTCCTAGGGTTTAGAGAGGGTTGTCTTTGTAAGATTTAACTTTGTTTTGATTATAAGATATTAGGCTAGTTATGATTGTGCAAATGCTTTTGATTTGGTTTGTTTTGGTGGGGAAAAAACACTTAATGAGATGGATAGTGGGAAATCTAATTGTTCATTGGGCTAAGGAGTCAAAATTCAAGCAGACAGAACTAGGATCAAGGTCAAAAAGCCAAATGTTTTCAGGGCAAGATAGATAAGCCTTTGGAGATATTGGAAGGCTGTTTGGTGAGGTGATATGATTGGGATAAAGAGAAATGAAGGATTCTTTGATTCGGAAAAGAGTAGTAGGCAGAGGTCAAACAAAAGAGGAAGCAATTAAGGGTTCCCTACTCTAGAAATCAACAGAAAACATAGAAATAATAAACAGTAAAGACAGGGTGCTTTTAACAAATCCTGAAGTAATACTCTTATTTATTCATTCAAATTTAGAACACATAATGGATGCATGAAACAAAGAAGATAAACAATGACAAGTAGAAAATAATTTACTTCAATAACTCATCACATGAATCCTGAAATATGATGCTAATTAATTCGATCTAGCCTGCTACTCGAAATTTGAAACATAAAAGCCTTCAAGTCCAACAAAAATGACTATAGAAATCTTCAACAATTTATTTCACAATAATACTTCAAAGAGTGAAGTATTTATACATATTTTTTTACAAAATATTCCAGAATGCTTCTAGGAATTATCTAAGGAAAATAAAAATATCTTTACA
The DNA here is from genome assembly GCA_034641835.2 of Pinus albicaulis. Lineage (NCBI taxonomy): Eukaryota > Viridiplantae > Streptophyta > Pinopsida > Pinales > Pinaceae > Pinus > Pinus albicaulis. The sequence goes on from CM076577.1 coordinate 814,618,072, forward strand.
ACAAAATAAAGACAGTTGCTTAACAAATCAGCGAATTGTCCTATCTATCCTAAAGAAATAGTAATTGATTATGGATGAGGCGCGGCTGGCTGCCTTGGTGTCCTTCTTGCTGGCTTTAGATATTTCAAGTTGGTTTTGAAATCTGATCTGCTTATCTTATACTCTTTCACTGATTTTCTTTAATCTCTGATACTCTTTTTAAACTCGGATACTCTTTAAACCTCTATAAAATATCTTTACTGCTGTAAAAAATCTGTTTTGACTGCATTTCAGCAAACTGTTTTTTCTCTTTTATCTTTCTGCCCTTTTATCTTTCATAGTAAATTTGTTAATGACTGCCAATATTCTTCACTTGGAATTTGTATTTTCTTAAGATTTCTGAAGTTTTCATCTTCTTCCGTGTACCTGGAAAAAGTTGGTTTAATTACAAACAAGTGTCTTATCTCATGCTGCAAATAAAATAAGTCCTCAAAACTCCTGAGTAAAAATTTTCCTGTTGGAATTCTTTGTCCACCACCTAATTTTTCAACTTGCTCCTTGGCATATTCTCTGATATTTTTATTGTAATCCTCTTAAGGCATTAATTTGTCACTGATGACCAAAATATTAGGCAAAATTCTTTGCCTCAAATTCTCAAATTTGACCATAAACTTGGTTATGGTGATGTTCACATTCTCACATTTTTCCTCAAGATGCTTCATCAGGTTCTTCTTGGTGATGACTTTCTTTATCTCGAGGATAGTTTCAGTCCTGTCAGTAATTTCAATCTCTTCTAACTCTTGCCTGTTCTTGCTGTTGAGAAACTTTATCAGTTCTAAAGCTTGTTCTGGTTTGCTGTCAAGTTCCTCCTTAGTCTTTTGAATCTATTCTAATGCTGCTTTGAGTAAATCCCTTTGTTCAAAAATGACTTGAATAGAAGGCCATACATCATTGATGGCTTCTATAATCTTGTTCCACAAATGATTTTTCACATAGGAAATATGGTCTTTTAAGGTTAATTCCTTATGTAACTTCTTCAATTCTTAATTCAGTGTGATGGATTTCTTCTCATGTGTTTTGGAATTTATTTGAGCCAACTTGTTTGAATTTTCTAGATTGTCAACCATCTTTTTCAATTTGTTTATTTCACTTTTCTGAAGTGACATTTCTTCCATAGCTTTCACTAGCTTGCTAGATTCATCTGTAGGATGAACCGCTGTTGTAGATGACTCTGTAGCTGATGTCACTGGCACTACAGTAGCCAGTGGTAATTTGGGTGCCAACTCTTCTTCTAGAGTTGATGGCACAACTGTAGTGATCACTGGAATAACTATAGGAATTTCTTGTACTTTTGGAGTTTCTTTTTCATGAACAAGTTTATCCATTTGAGTCTCCATTTCTTTGATTTGGGTTGTCAACTGGAGAATAAAATTCATCATGTCATCCTTCTCATTCTGTCCTTCCATTTTTTCTTTAGCTTGAGGATGTTCACTTGATGGAATTTTAAGTTGTTTTCTTAATGCGGCAATGTCCTCATTTTTCTTCTTTACTAACTTCTCTGCTGCTTTGACATTTGTAGGGTCATATCCAACCTGCAAGACCAATTCTTCCAAGGATTTAATCCTGAGATATTTAGCATACAAGGAAGCTTTTTCCATTTTCATTTGATCTTTCATGTTTGTGATAGTGTTCTGAAGTTTCTGAACACATAGATTTAGTTGTAATAGTAGAGTATAACATCTCTGAACTCTGTCTATGAAATTCAATCTGATCAAGAGCATGAATTTTTTCTGTTTGGACTTCTAGGTCAATATTCTTGTAATCTTCCACTGCCTTTGGAGTTTTTATTGTTGGTTGCAATACTAACATGATTAATTTTTTGTTTGAATAATCAAAGGTAGACAAAAGCCTATTTTGGACACTTGGTGTTTGTTTTAGATACTGAGAGTAGATATCATTTTTTATCTCTTCATTCTTTAATTTGATCTGTTTATAATTCTCCATGATATCTAAATATTTCTTCTCAACTGTTTGTGAGGATGAAGCTTCCATGTTCTGTTGTTTCTCCATCAACTGTGTATTTCCATTATTAACCTGTTCTTAATTTCTATTCTCTGTATTCTCCTCATTTCTGGTAATAGTAGCAACATCTGTGTTGGTGTCTGGGAGATCTATTTCTTCAACATCAATGGTTACCTTCTCTTTACCTACTGAATCTGTTTTAGGCCTTTTATTATATCTAATCTTGAACCTAGTTTTAATAGTGGTTTCAGCAACATATGTTTCTTCTTCTCTTACCCTCTTGGTGGCTTTTTCTGGCTGATCTGCAGTTTGCAAAGTGTGACTAGTATCACTTTTCTTCACTGCATCTACTATAGTATTTTATGTCCACTCAGTTTGATTTGCATATTTCTCTATCTCTGGTTTTGCCTCATGAATGAAGGGTGTCAATTTACATTTAACCCTCATTTTACTTAATATCCCTTGTGGATCATAATTCCAAGGAAAGCTTTCTTCAAACCTATATTCCAATAACTGCTTAGCTGCTTTTGCCTCTACATATTTATTATTGCAGATGAATGGTCCCACTTGATTCTTCAATTTAATCTGTGTTTTCTTCTTTGCTGCTAGAAAATTGATAGAATCAGAGTTTAATATTTGCCTGATATATTCCAAGGAAAAAATCCTCATTGATACAAATTTGGGTAACTTGCAGGGTAACAAATTTGATCCAAACACTCTAATCTCAATGTGTTTTTCATACACGTACCAATCACTAGTCTTGGTCTACTCTGGCAGTTATAAAATCTTCTTCATTTCATCATTTATCCTAGGTTGTTCAGTATTTGTCAATATTTTTACCAATGGATGGATGAATAAGTCTGAAAATTCTTCATAAGTAAAATCTACATACTCTTTTCTGATCAAAGAGGTCCAAAAAATAACTGAAAGAGGATTCCCTTCTACATCAAGATTTTGAAGATTTACTGGAAAATTATCATCTTGAAAATACAAGAACATGTGGAAGAGGAAAGAAGTGTATCTAAACACTCCTTCAATTGGAAATTTAACCAATTGGTCATGAATATTATCAGCAATATATCCAACATAATCAAAGATAACAGATGGAGGTTGTCTTGGTGTGAAAGTGGAAAGGAAACCTTAGATGGATTCATCTATGTGTTCATCAATAAAGTACCCTAGGATGAAAGATAACATGGAAATTATATGCCTAGAACACTCTAGAAATTTTGAAGTGGAGTATGGAGGATTAATTTGAGGAATTTATACATGTAAAGGCATAAATGTTTGGAAGATCAGGTATCTTTTGGGAAAATCAAGGCCAATATATAGCTTAGAAAATGCTTCAATGGACAAAGGGATTGTTTGAGGATCAGGTTTAAGGTGTAACATTTGATTAATGGATTCAGCAGTAATGGAGAAAAGTAATTCTTTATTGGCATTGACTATTGCTCTTTGCTCATGCATATAATGATGATGGCATAACCTAATGACCTCTAGGCATGAGTGGGTAACTGGAACCACATATTTGGGTAAGTGTGATTCCCAAATTTTAACTTCTTCAACATTATCTAAAGATTTTTTATTGCTCCAGTTATGAAGTTCCAGCAAATTGAATTCTACAATAGGTTCTGCTATCTTATAATCAATATCTTCTAATGGAGTGTGCTCAACATCTACAACAGGGGGTTGTAGACAATTTATAACTATGGCTGTCTTAGAAGATGTAACTGGAGTAGGTTTAGGAATTTTTGAAGTTTTTTGGACTAGAAACTCTGCTTTTTTTGACTTTTTTGGATACTTCTGCAAGATTAAATAGTTTACAAATTTTTTTTTCACTTTGACAGGGATTTCTTGGATAAAAGTAGGCAAATATAGCCTGTCTCTGGGCTTTTCCTTTTAATTTTGGATTCTTCAATAGGATTTTATAGACTTTTACTAGTTTAAAACAAGAAATAAGGGTTTCCTGAGTATTTCAGTGAATAATTGGGTAAAATGTCTTTTAAATTTAGGCAAAGATGCTTAGGATAACTTTAGAAGGTTTCTGGGCTTAATTTGGGGTTTTTAAAACAATGCTCAGCATAAATAGGTTTTTTTAGAAATTTTGACAGGGTTTGGCCTATTTTTTGGATATTTTTAACAGGTTTCTTTGGTTAAATTCGAACTCTGTAATTTTTCTTTAAAAAGGTTTTTTCAAATTGAAACAGGCTTGATTTACTGGAAGAATACCTGTTGTACATAGGTACTAGATTTTGAAGATGGTTTCTGAAGGTTTTTTAGTAGATTCAATGGTATCTTTTTTAATCTCTGGAGCAATGCAAAGCTCCTTGGAGGTCTTCAAAGGGTACAGGCCAAAATTTGCAGTCTCTTGGCATAAAAATGGCAGAAATTTCTTGTTTTATAGTCGGGGTGGCTTATACAGAGTTTACGTGCAAAAAAGAGAGGAAATGAATGCATTTTTGATGGTTTTTAGGCATATTAGGTTAATCAGCGCCTGCTATAAATGGCGGTCAAGTTATAAAAATGGTGGTTTTTGGGTTCAAAGGGTGTAAAACCATGAGTGGTTATCACGTGCCATTTCGGTGGTAAGTTGTTTTGGAGGAAACCAACGCGATCCAGTGGGAATTGACCACATGGAGGAGGGAGAAAATCACAATACCACCCATTTCACGTAGAAATGAGATGGGGAATATCATGCAAGTTTATTTGCGATATGTATTGTTAGCCATCAGATCATGGGGTTCAATTGCGAACGACCCAGATCTGTTTGAAAATTGCATCGAGATTTGGTAGTGGGGTCGAGGTTTATTAATGCAACGAGGACAGGTTTAAACTTTATGAATAGGCGTTTAAACAAAGTTTAAAACTATATTATATGGTCAAGTGGGAGCATAAGATTTTTATATGTTTCAATTAAAACATTAGATAATGTTTCAACTAATACATATATGGGGGCGGGTTTAACAAATAGTTTTTCAAACGTTTTTGACATTTGTTTAAAACTATAGGGGGTGGGGTATTTGTTTTAATGATATGTTTGAACCAATGGGATTTGGGCGGGGATTAATTTATGACGTGGATTATTTAAACATTGGTTTAAATGTTAAAATAGAGGGTTTGTGGGTTATTTTACATATAAAGAGTTTAACACTATACGGGAGGGAATAATTTAGGGAGTTAATAAATAAATTAGAAATTAATATGAAAGAGGGATAATGTATGAAAAAAATGCATGTTTTAACACCAAGTAAAGTGAAAATAAGCATAACTTGTTTTTGTTGTATTTCTCCACACTTTAACTTAGGATAAATGCATTTTTAGGGTTTTTGAATGGTTTTTGAAAGGAAATGAAATTAGTTATTCAGGGTTTCACTTTTACTAAGTAAAATGGGTTTTTACTTAGGAAAAAGGGATTTATGATTATGAATGAAGGGTAAATGCTGATGAATATGGGTTTTGTGTAGGAATTCAATGTTTTTAACCAATCAGTCATCGAGCCTTGGGTTCGGTCCCAATAGAAGTCAGAGAAATGCTCTGAGCCTTTTTAACTTATAGTTTAGAATACTGAATAATTGTAGGGGAGGGGAAATTAGTGATTTTTGCCTAATTATGCTTTATTACATGCTTGCACAACTTGTTTCTACCTACCCATCTTTATTTCTAACATTTTTACTTCATTTTCATGGGTGTATTTAGGCTTGCAACCCTAAATCAATTTTATTTTCAAAGCATAAAAACTACCTAAGTCTAACCTTATTTCATCTGAGGGCTCAAATTACACTGTTGAGCTCCTCATTTATTTTCTATTTAATCTACTTATTTGTCAATTTTACATTGTTTGACATATCTTTATTCTCTATCTAAAACATGAAATTCAAAGCATGAAAAGTTAAGATTAAGTTGTTTAACTGATTATGGATTATGGCATTTATTGACAATCTGCACATAATCATTATTCTTGTAGTAAAGGAAATAGTAGTGGCATTTTGACTTGCTCACTTTCAGGTCTTATTTTTATCTCTTTTTTTCTTTTGGGGTCTATCTTTTTCTAAGTCCTTTGATCTTTCTTTTAGGACTTTTACCCTCTTTATTTATCTTTATTAATTTTCATTTTTCAAAATATGGGGAAACAACTTGCAGAAAGCAAGGTATGTGCATATTTACAAGAATATCAAAGTCAATTAAAAAATTATGAATCCTATTGTTATAGGATCCTAACAGTGGCTCCATACGGGGATGGAATTTCCTGGTGAAATGTCAAGAAATTTTAGATTAGTAGCCTTTGAAATTTGACTATGGTGACCCTGTAAGTATCTTTCTGATTTTTGCAATTATTCATACTTATGATATTTTATCTCTCAAAGCTGAGGGCCTTCTCTCCGGGCTTCAAATTTTTTAGGAAAACATCCAATCCAATCTAAACTTTTCAATATATATATACAATTATCAAAGTAAATGAAACTAACTATTTGTTAACTCAGGAGAGTAGTAGTGTTTCAACATTCTGCCATTTACTGGTCCTTCTAATATAATTGATCCATCCATTTCTTTCAGGTAGAAGGCATTATTACCTCTATATCCATAAATCACAAAAGGTCCTTTCCATAGAAAATCAAATTTTCCAAGTTTATCTTTGTCTTCTCTTCTTGAATCCTATTTTAACACTTTATCTCCAATGTAGAAATCATCTTCTTTAGTCTTTTTATCAAAGATTTTCTTTATCTTATCCTGGATAACTTGAGACTTGATATAAACTTCTTCCATTGTCTGTTGCAAGTGAATAGTTTGATTGATCCTTCTTTGAATATCATTTGTTTCAACTTGTAACTCTTGGATAATCTTCATCACTGGTACCCCTAGGGAGGATGGAAAAAAAACATCCATTCCATAAACGAGTTGGTAAGGGGTTGTACCAATAGATTTTTTATTTGCAAGTCTATCTGCCCATAAGGCATTGACTAACTTCTTATTCCAAGTCTTTTTGTTATCTTCTATTAACTTTTTGATGATGTTTACAAGGCTCTTATTTGAAGATTCAGCTAGGCCATTACCTTGAGGGTAATATGCAGTAGAATGACCTAGGGTAATATGGTATTTATAGAAAAAGTCAATCATTTTCTTAGATTTTAATGTTGTTTCATTATCAGTAATTATCTTTTGGGGACATCCAAATCTTGAAAGAATGTTACTTTCTATGAATGAGATGATGACAGTATCCGTGGCTTGCCTAGAGGGTATGGCTTCAATCCACTTCGTAAAATAGTCAGTGGCTGCCAAAATCCACTTATGTTGGGCTGATTATGGGGGGTGAATTTCTCCAATGAAGTCAAGGCCCCATTGTTTAAATGTCATTTTAGTAGATATGGGCTTTAAGGGCAGGGGTAACAGCTTTTTCTTACCCTCAAAGATTTGGCACTTATGATAGGAGGTCACATATTTTTTGATATCTGAAAACAAGGTAGGCCAGTAAAAACCAGCTCTCGGGATCTTATCTGCAGTAGTTTTCCAGTATAGATGTCCTCCACAGTCACTTGCATGAAATTCTTGTAGTACTTTGTCAGCTTCTTCTTTTAAAAAACAGTTTAATAAAATCCCACTTTGATTTTTCCAAAAAAGTACATTGTCTAAAATACAAAATCTTACTGCTTTAAGCTTTAGAAATCTAGCTTTTGTTCTTGATAAATTAGGAGGAACTTGTAAATTTAGTAATACGAATATAATATATGCATACCATGGTGAGTCTGAAAATGCTTCACTGATCTTTGGAGTCACCATCTCTTCCTGATCATCTATTTGGGCAATAAAATTTATGTCTAGGGCATGACAATTTGATTCAGCCATAAATCTGGCTAAACCTTGACCTTTTATCAACTTTGTGGTTTTTATCTCTATGTCATATTCTAAGATAGTGGCAATCCACTTACCTCTTCTTCCATCAGGACCATCCTGAGTAAGAATGTTTTTACAACAACATTTGGGACATAGGCAATAATGTGAGAATAGAGAATGTAAACTCCGAAGTCTTTAATAGCCTTTACCAAAGCTATGGCTTGTTTTTCCATGATATTGTACTTCAAATATGAATCTCTAAGTGTTCTTCTAACGAAAGTTATGGGTAGTTCATAACCATGGTCATTTTTTTGCAGTAAAATTGCACCAATGGTGTGTTCTGAAGCAAATGAAAAAATGATGAAATCTTTTGTGAAATCAGGACTTATAAGGACTGGAGTTTTGGTTAAGGCTTGTTTGATGGATTCAAAAGATTTTTTGGCCTCAACAGTCCATTTAAGAACTGTATCCTTTTTTAGCATGTTATTTAGTTCTCTAATTATATCAGCTAAATTGGATATGAATCTTCTTAAAAAATTAATCTCACCTAGAAAGGCTTGTAATTATTTTATGTTTCTTGATGGATTGATGTTAAGAATTTCTTATATTCTTGCAGGATCTATTCTAATTCCTTCTTTAGAAATTATGTGTCCTAGTAACTTGCCTTCGTCTAATCCAAACAAGGTTTTCTTAGGATTTAATGAGATGCCAAAATTTCTTCATTTTACAAAGACTTGTCTAAGATGATCTAAATTTTCATAGTCAGTCTTAGAAAATACAGTTATGTCATCTAAGTAAATTACCAAAAATTCATGAATTTCCTTTGCGAAGGCTATATCCATAGCTCTTTGAAAGGTTCCCCCTGCATTCATTAAACCAAAGGGAATTTTTACATACATAAAAGTGATCCAAGGAGTAGTAAAAGTTGTTTTGGCTTGATCCTCTGGTTGGACTAAAATCTGGTTGTATCCTGAAAATCCATCTAAAAGGGAAATCTTAGAAGATCCAACTACCCTTTGTAAAATATGATCCATTTTTGGTAAAGGATAATTATCTTTTAAGGATACTTTATTTAGATTCCTAAAGTCAACACATAATCTAATATCTGATGTTTTCTTTCCGGTTGGAACTAGGTTAGAAACCCAATCAGAATATCTGATTGGTGCAATAATCTATGCATCATACATTCTTTTAACTTTTTTTTCTATTGAGGGCATCAAAACAGGGTTGATTCTCCTTAAATTTTGTCTAAAGGACTTTTGATCTTCTTTTACAAGAATTTTATGTTGAATTATGTTGGTGTCATAGGATTTAATGTCCTCATAACTCCAAGCAAAAACATCTTGGAATTCCTTAAAAAGGGCAATATATTTTTCCTTTTCTTGTTGAGGTAAGGCTTTGGAAAGTTTTATCATTTTGGGTTTTAGTTCTGTGCCTATGTTGCATTCCTCAATGTCAGATCTAAGTGGCTCTATTTTGGGTTTTCTAGAAACATCATTTGAGTCAAATAAATATTCTAATGGAGTTAAACCTTTTGGTAAGAAATTGTCTTTGAGATTTAATATGTCAGATTCTTCATCAATTATCTCATCAATTTCTACTCTCTCTAATTTATCTATGTTTGATTGATTGAACTTAGTTGGTCTAGCAAACTTTAATTTATTTACATCTACATTTTCAAATCTATTTCACTATCTAAATCTTGATCTATGGTACAATCAATGTCTATCTTACAGTTTTGAAATTCACCTTTAGTATTCATAAAATTATAAATTTTCTGATCTTGTGAAAAAATCTGCCAATATTTGAGGTTGTCTGGGATTATTGGTCTGTGTTTTACTTCTACAGTATACATATGATTAGGTTGAAAAGGTAAATTACAAGTGCTAGCAAATGTTTCTAAAGAATGTGCTTGTAAATTTTTCCTTCTTGGTATTGCAGAGAAATTACATTCCAATAAATCATCAATCAAATCTAGTACAATCTCTCTATATTGGCCTAATCTATGATTGTAAACAGGATATTCACCTTCAATTTGTTTTACAATCAACTCTGAGTCTCCCATTATTTATATTCTTTTTCCTCCTAAAATTTTGATTATTTGGAGTCCTAAAATGAGGGCTTCATACTCAGCCATATTGTTTGTGCACTTAAAATTCAATCTAAAAGCATGGCCTTCTGCATGCTTTTTTTCTATATTGGTTATCTATACTCCTGCTTCTACTCCTAAATTGTTTATTGAGCCATCAAAATCTAAATGCCATAAAGATTCATGAAAGATGTTATCATTGTTTTGTGTTTTCTTTTATTCCTTTAGTTAAGTCTTGATTTCATTATCAGTTTCAGCATTACATAGGATAAATGAATCTAGGTCAGTAGGTGTAGCATAAATTGGGTAATTTATTGATCTTGTTGCATTATTTACCATGTATTTCATTAAAGTTTCCCTATATAACTTCTTAGGTTGACCAAAAGCTGATATAGTAGCATAAGACATGTCCAATTGTAGAGATCCCTGTAAATTTTCTCCCCATGAGCGAGATAATAACATTCCATATTTAGGTGGTATGTCAGCTACTACAATGTCCATAAGTATACTCTTACCAGGATATTGAACTAGTGTTACACATAAATATTTGATTAATCCTAGGCATTTTACTTTGCTTGAGTCAAATGAAAATAAATCCTTGTAAGGCCTTGTAATGTCTAAGTTCAGGGTTTCCATTATAGCTTTGGGCATTAAATTATGTGAAGCTCCTGAATCTAACATTGTGTTGTGTAAGATTTGATCATGAATGGTTAAAATGATGTAAAATGGAGGAACTAATCCATCTTGATGCTTTCCATTTACATCTGGGCCAAATATCAACTCTGGTTGATCATCATTTAAGTTTATGGAGTCTTGTCCATCATTTATGTTCAATGTTTCAGTAATGGTTGATTTATACAAGTCATGTTTTACCAATTCTGTTAGAGGAATTGGTATTTTTAGCTTTGCAATCTCAGTTTGTATGTTGAAAGAAGGTTGAGATTTACTTATTTGAATTAAATCTTCTTTGATAAATATAGTTTGTGTTGGTTTATATTGTTTTTCTACAGTTATATTTTCATTCTCAGTTTGAGTTTGTTTTTGTGAAGCATTAGATGTTTTTTCAGATTTAGAATTGCCAGAGGCTGTTTTTGCAGTAGCAGCTTTTGGATCTGCTGATTTTGGATCAGTAGTAGATGTTTTTGGATATAATTTTGTTGTTTTAGTAGAATCAGATGCTTTTACAGCAGCAAATTTTTGTAAATATTTTGTAGCTTGAGAAAATTCATCTGTTATGTCAACAATCTTAGGGCTTGGTGAAATTTTAGGATCAGAAACTTTTTGGGAAGAACTAGAGTTTTACCTATTTTCCCTAGGGAGAATTTGTAGAAATTTTGATGTTGGGACTTCTACTTTTTTATTATTTTCAATTTGTGCAGTTTTCTTAGTATAAGTTTCAGTATTTTTCTTACTCCGAAAGTTATATTGCTTGTGAACTTTGTTTATGGCAAAATCATAACCTTGTTTGTAATCAAAGGATTCCCCCGAATCTAATTGGAGTTGTTGGAGTTAAAATAACTCTTGATCTTTCTATGTGAGAAAGATAATGTTATTATCATATATTCCCATTAAATTTATGGTATCCTCATCCTCAACATTGTTTTGAGGACTCTCAACATATTTCTCTTGAAATGGAAGTCTTATTTTTTGGTCTGGGACCGATTCTTTTGATTTTACTAAATTTATGTTTTTTCTAAATTTGGGATTTCTGATTTGTTGTTGATTATCCCATTGAGGTCTTCTTTCTATGTTATCTAGTCTATCCATCATTCTTTCTAAAGTTTTAGCTAGCATATCTATTTTTGTGTCTGAACTAAAGGCTTCTTCTTTCATGATTACTCTCCTCTCATTTCTCAATCTAGCTTTCTTAGCTAAAATTTTTACTTCTACACCTACATCATCTGTTTGCATTCTTTCTAATGTTTCTGCATTTCTTTCTCTTAACTGATATGCCATGTCAGTGTCAAATCCATCTAGGAATTTGAGCAAGACAGAGTTAGGAGTGGGTTTTATATTTGCAGGTATTGAATTGTAAACATTGTTATATCTAGTGCAGTAGTCTTGTATTGATTCATCAGGATCTATTTTCATTGCATCAAATTCAGACAATATTTGTAAGGGGTTTCTCTTCTTTTCCCATTTATTTAAAAATAATCTATGGAGAATAGCTAAATCAACTATACTACCTGTAGTAAGGCCTTTAAACCATTTCTTTACTTCTCCTGTTAATGTTTGGGCAAACAACCTCATTTGTACATCTGATTCATCTATCTCATGGAGTTCGAAGTAATATGTCATTTTGTTTATGTGCTGCTATGCAGTATAATGTGTAGTAGCATCAAACTGTGGTATTTTACTTTGGTAATCTTGGGGCATGTCATGAATTTTTCCTAGAAGAACTAGGGGAGCATATCTAGCAGCCATAGCTTGAATTCTAGCTTGGCTATGAGGTAAAGTGGAAATACTTGGGGCTGAACTGGAGGAAGAGGCTGGTGAAACTAGATTATAAAATGCTGAACTAGAAAAAGTAGTGGAAGAACTAAAAGATGAAGTGGCGGTAATAGGAAGTAAAACCAAACTATATGAGGAACTAGCAGGAAATGAGAATGATGTGTTTGAAAAAGTAGAAGGTAAACTAGTTAATGAAATGGATGTAAGGGATGAAGGAAATAATATTCTAGGTTGTAAGGGTAATCTAGGGCTAAATGGATCTGTAGATTGGATGGCAGTAGAAACTATAGATGATGTAGTGGTATCTAAATGAGGAATGGAAGGTTTAGATGTATATGCTAACAATTGAGCTAATTCTATTGCCTCATCAATTTCTTTAAGAATAGTGGCATTAATCTCTTCAAGTTTGCCTTGATTTTTTATTTTATTTAATTCAGAGCTTGCTGCAATACTTTTATGTTTTGATTCCAAAAATAAATAAAAACAGGGTCTAAAATAGTAGTTCTTAAATTACTTTATGATTTTCTTCTGAACAAAGAATTTTCAAATTTGAAATCAAACTCTATATCTTGTAAACTCACTAATTCCTGTGGTAATGAATTAACTCCATTAAATGAAATTTTAACATCTAAATCTTCTATCTGTTTTTTTATTTTTGATAATTTTGTCTGGGTTGTCCACTATAACAGTAGGTTTAGGATCCGGGTTAGACCTGGTATAATAAACTTTCCTAGAAGCCAGAATTACCAATTTTTTGATAAAATGATACTCACAACTTATAAAATAGTCTTAAAGGCAAAGAGATAATGAAAAAGGTTTCTTTAAGACTTATTTTATGATTGAGGATTGGTTAGTTCCCTAGTATGTTATCACTCAGTAATTTCTCAAGGTTAAAGAAAGAAATAGTCCGAGGTAACGACAAACCTAATTTTAAACTCTAGGATCTAACCTTCCTAGGGTTCAGAGAAGGCTCTCTCTGTAAGATTTAACTTCGTTTTGATTATAAGATATTAGGCTAGTTATGCCATTGTGCAAATTCTTTTTATTTGGTTTGTTTTGGTGGGGAAAATCACTTAATGATATGGATAGTGGGAAATATGATTGTTCATTGGGCTAAGGAGTCAAAAGTCAGGCAGACATAACTAGGATCAAGGTCAAAAATCCAAATGTTTTCAGGTCAAGATAGATAAGACTTTGGAGATCTTAGAAGGCTGTTTGGTGAGGTGATATGATCGGGATAAATAGCAATGAAGGGTTCTTTGATCCAGAAAAGAGAAGTAGTAGGCAGAGGTCAAACGAAAGAGGGAGCAATTAAGGGTTCCCTACTCTGGAAATCAACAGAAAACATAGAAATGATAAATATTAAAGACAGGGTGCTTTTAACAAATCCTAAAGTAATACTCCTGTTTATTCATTCAAATTTAGAACAGATAATGGATGCATGAAATAAAGAAGATAAACAATGAAAAGTAGAAAATAATTTACTTCAATAACTCATCACATGAATCCTGAAATATGATGCTAATTGATTTGATCTAGTCTACTACTCGAAATTTGAAACACAAAAGCCTTCAAGTCCAACAAAAAAGACTATAGAAATCTTCAACAATTTATTCCACAATAATAGTTCAAAGAGTGAAGTATTTATACATAATTGTTTACAAAATATCCTAGAATGCTTCTAGGAATTATCTAAGGAAAATAAAAATATCTTTACAACAAAATAGAGACAACTGCTTAACAAATCAGCAAGCTGTCCTATCTATCCAAAAGAAATAGTAACTGATTATGGATAAGGTGCAACTGGCTGCCTTGGTGTCCTTCTTGCTGGCTTTAGATATTTCAAGTTGGTTTTGAAATCTGATATGTTTATCTCATACTCTTTCACTAATTTTATTTTATCTCTAATACTCTTTTTAAACTCGGATACTCTTTAAACCTCTGTAAAATATCTTTACTGCTGTAAAAAATATGTTTTGACTGCATTTCAGGAAACTGTTTTTTATGTTTTATCTTTATGCCCTTTTATCTTTCATAGTAAATATGTTAATGACTGCCAATATTCTTCACTTGGAATTTGTATTTTCTTAAGATTTCTGAATTTTTCATCTGCTTCTATGTACCTGGAAAAATTTGGTTTAATTACAAACAAGTGTCTTATCTCATGCTGCAAATAAAATAATTCCTCAAAACTCATGAGTAAAACTTTTCCTGTTGGAATGCCTTGTCCACCACCTAATTTTTTAACTTCCTCCTTGGCATATTCTCTGATATTTTTATTGTAATCCTCCCGAGGCATTAATTTTTCATTGATGACCAAAATATTAGGCAAACTTCTTTGCCTCAAATTCTCAAATTTGACCATAAAGCTGGTTATGGTGATGTTCATATTCTCACATTTTTCCTCAAGTGGCTTCATCAGGTTCTTCTTGGTGATGACTTTATTTATCTCGAGGATAGTTTCAGTCCTGTCAGTAATTTCAATCTCTTCTAACTCTTGCTTCTTCTTGCTATTGAAAAACTTTATCAATTCTAAAGCTTGTTTTGGTTCGCTGTTAAGTTCCTCCTTAGTCTTTTGAATATCTTCTAATGATTCTTTGAGTAAATCCCTTTGTTCAAAAATGACTTGAATAGAAGGCCATACATCATTGATGGCTTCTATAATCTTGTTCCACAAATGATTTTTCACATAGGAAATCTATCCTTTTAAGGTTAATTCCTTCTGTAACTTCTTCAATTCTTCATTTAGTCTAATGGATTTCTGCTCATGTGTTTTGGCATTTATTTTAACCAACTTGTTTGAATTTTTTAAATTGTCAACCATCTTTCTCAATATGTTGATTTCACTTGTTTGAAGTGACATTTCTTCCATAGCTTTCACTAGCTTGCTAGCTTCATC
Organism: Pinus albicaulis; assembly: GCA_034641835.2. Lineage (NCBI taxonomy): Eukaryota > Viridiplantae > Streptophyta > Pinopsida > Pinales > Pinaceae > Pinus > Pinus albicaulis. The sequence continues at coordinate 814,633,341 of CM076577.1, forward strand.
TGTAGGATGAACTGCTATTGTAGATGACTCTGTAGTTGATGTTTTAGATGATGTCACTGGCACTGTAGTAGCCAGTGTTACTTTGGGTGCCAACTCTTTTGCTAGAGTTGATGTCATAGCTATAGTGATCACAGGAATAACTGTAGGAATTTCTGGTACTTTTGGAGTTTCGTTTTCCTGAACAAGTTTATCCATTTGAGTCTCCATTTCTTTGATTTCAGATGTCAACTGTGTTAGGTAAAATTGACTCAGGATAGAGTAGATGTTGACTAGGGTAAATAGTAGTGGTTTTGGGGCACATGGTATTGTGCACCCATGGTTTTCAGCCCATGGTATTGCATGTAATGGAGCCTATAAAAGGTTGGGAATACTTCATTGTAATGTAGGCCTGGAGGTGAGCGGTGAAGGCTCACTTGGCCAGATTGGCCAAGGTTTTGGCCAATGATTAATGAATTTTCATTGGTTGGGTTTTGCCTCGGATTTGGGGTTTTCCCGAATAAAAATTTGTGTTTATGTTAATGATTTGTTGCTAAGATTTTTTGTTTATTCCTCTAAGTAAATTCTTTATTAATATTTCTCCAGTAAATTCCTAACAAACTGAAGAATCAAATTCATCATGTCATTCTTCTCATTCCGTCCTTCTATTATTTCTTTAGCTTGAGGATGTTCACTTGATGGAATTTCAAGTTGTTTTCTTAATGCTGCAATGTCCTCATTTTTATTTTTTACTAACTTCTTTGCTGCTTTGACATTTGCAAGGTCATATCCAACCTGCAAGACCAATTCTTCCATGGACTTAATCCTGAGATATTTGGCATACAAAAAATATTTTTCCATTTTAATTTGATCTTTCATGTTTGTGACAGTGTTCTGATGTTTTTGAACACTCATATCTTTAGTTGTAACAGTAGAGTACAACATCTCTGAACTCTGTCTATGAAATTCAATCTGATCAAGTGCATGAATTTTTTCTGTTTGGACTTCTAAGTCAATCTTCTTGTAATTTGCCACTGTCTTTGGATTTTTTATTGTTGGCTACAATACTGACATGATTAATTTTTTGTTTTAATAATCAAAGGCATAAAAAAGCCTATTTTGGACACTTGGTGTTTGTTTTAGATACTTATAGTAGATATCATTTTTGATCTCTTCATTCTTTAATTTGATCTGTTTATACTTCTCCCTGATATCTAAATCTTTCTCCTCAATTGTTTGTGAGGATGAAGCTTCCATGTTCTGTCGTTTCTCCATCAACTGTGTATTTCCATTATTAACCTGTTCTTCATTTCTATTCTCTGTATTCTGCTCATTTTTTATAATAGTAGCAGCATCTGTGTTAGTGTCTGGGAGATCTGTTTCTTCAACGTCAATGGTTATCTTTTCTTTACCTACTGAATCTATTTGAGGCCTTTTATTATATCTGATATTGAACCTAATTTCAGTAGTGGTTTCAGCAACATATTTTTCTTCTTCTCTTACCCTCTTGGTGGATTTTTCTGGTTGATCTGCAGTTTGTAAAGTGTGACTAGTATCACTTTTCTTCACTGCATCTACCAGAGTATTTTCTGTCCACTGAGTTTGATATGCATTTTTCTCTATCTCTGGTTTTGCGTCATGAATGAAGGGTGTCAATTTACATTTAACCCTCATTTTACTTAATATCCCTTGTGGATCATAACTCCAAGGAAAGCTTTCTTCAAACCTATATTCCAATAACTGCTTAGCTGCTTTTGCCTTTGCATCTCTATGATTGCAGATGAATGGTCCCACTTGATCCTTCAATTTAAACTGTGTTTTCTTCTTTATTGATAGAATCAGAGTTTAATATTTGCCTGATATATCCCAAGGCAAAAATCCTCATTGATACAAATTTGGGTAACTTGTAGGGTAACAAATTTGATCCAAAAACTCTAATCTAAGTGTGTTTTTCATACAAGTACCAATCACCAGTCTTGGTCTACTCTGATAACTATAAAATCTTCTTCATTTCATCATTTATCCTAGGTTGTTCAATATTTTTACCAATGGATGGATGAATAAGTTTGAAAATTCTGCATAAGTAAAATCTGCATACTCTTTTATGATCAAAGAGGTCAATAAAATAACTGAAAGAGGATTCCCTTCTACATCAAGCTTTTGAAGAGTTACTGGAAAATTATCAGCTTGAAAATACAAGAACATGTGGAAGAGGAAAGAAGTGTATCTGAACACTCCTTCAATTGGCAATCTAACCAATTGTTCATGAATATTATCAGCAATATATCCAGCATAATCAAAGATAACAGATGGAGGTTGTCCTGGTGTGAAAGTGGAAAGGAAACCTAAGATGGATTTATCTGTGTGTTCATCAGTAAAGTACCCTAGGATGAAAGATAACATGGAAATTACATGCCTAGAACACTATGGAAATTTTGAAGTGGAGTATGGATGATTAATTTGAGGAATTTCTACATGTAAAGGCATAAATGTTTAGAAGATTAGGAATCTTTTGGGAAAATCAAGGCCAATATAGAGCTTAGTAAGTGATTCAATGGAAAAAGGGACTGCTTGGGGATTAGGTTTAAGCTGTAACATTAATTAATGGATTCAACAGTAATGGTGAAAAGTACTTCTTTATTGGCATTGACTATTTCTCTTTGCTCAGGCATATATTGATGATGGCATAACCTAATGAGCTCTGGGCATGAGTGGGTAACTGGAACCACATATTTTGGTAAGTATGATTCCAAAATTTTAACTTCTTCAACATTATTTAAATATTTTTCATAGCTCCAGTTATGAAGTTCCAGCAAATTGAATTCTACAATAGGATCTGCTATCTTATAATCAATATTTTCTAATAGAGTGTGCTCAATATCTACAACAGGGGGTTGTAGAGGATTTATAACTATGGCAGTCTTAGAAGATGTAGTTGGAGTAGGTTTAGGCATTTTTGAAGCTTTTTGGACTAGAAACTGTTTTTTTTTTTGGCTACTTCTGCAAGATTAAACAGTTTGCAGAATTATTTTTCACTCTGACAGGGATTTCTTGGATAAAAGTAGGTAGATATAGTCTGTCTCTGGGCTTTTCCTTTTAATTTTGGATTCTTCAATAGGATTTTACAGACTTTTATTGGTTTAAAACAAGAAACAAGGGTTTTCTGAGTTTTTCAGTGAATAATTGGGTAAAAAGTCTTTTGAATTTAGGCAAAGAGGCTTAGGATAACTTTAGAAGGTTTCTGGGCTTAATTTGGGTTTTTTAAAACAATGCTCAGCATAAAAAGTTTTTTTTAGAATTTTTGACAAGGTTTGGCTTGTTTTTTGGATATTTTTAACAGGTTTCTTTGGTTAAATTCGAACTCTAAATGTAATTTTTCTTTAAAAATGTTTTTTCAAATCAAAACAAGCTTGATTTGCTAGAAGAATACCTGTTATACACAGGTACTGGATTTTGAAGATGGTTTCTAAAGGTTTTTGAGTAGATTCAATGGTATCTTTTTCAATCTCTGGAGCAATGCAAAGCTCCTTGGCGGTCTTCAAAGGGTATAGGCCAAAATTTTCAGTATTTTATCATAAAAATGGCAGAAATTAATTGTTTTACAGTCAGAATGGCTTATACAGAGTTTACGCGCAAAAAAGAGAGGAAATGAATGCATTTCTGAAGTTTTTTATGCATATTAGGTTAATCGACACCTACAATAAATGGCAGTCAAGTCATAAAAATGGTGGTTTTTGGGTTCAAAGGGTCTAAAACCATGAGTGGTTATCGCGTTCCATTTCGGTGGTAAATTTTTTTGGAGGAAACCAACGTGGTCCAGTGAGAATTGACCACGTGGAGGAGGGAGAAAATCACAATACCACCCATTTCGTGTGGAAATGAGATGGGGAATATCGCACAAGTTTATTTGCGATATGTATTGTTAGCCATCGAGTCATGGGGTTCGATTGCGAACGACACATATGTGTTTAAAAATTGCATCGGGATTTGGTAGTGGGGTCGGGGTTTATTAACTCGACGAGGACAGGTTGAAACTTTATGAATAGGCGTTTAAACAAAGTTTAAAACTATATTATATGGCCGAGCGGGAGGATAATATTTTTATATTTTTCAATTAAAACATTAGATAATGTTTCAACTAATACATAGATGAGGGCGAGTTTAATATATAGTTTTTCAAATGTTTTTGACATTTGTTTAAAACCATAGGGGGTGGGGTATTTGTTTTAATGATATGTTTGAACCAATGGGATTTGCGCAAGGATTAATTTACCACGTGGATTATTTAAACATTGGTTTAAACGTTAAAATATAGGGTTTGTGGGTTATTTTACATATAAAAAGTTTAATACTATACGGGAGGGAATAGTTTAGGGAGTTAATAAATAAATTAGAAATTAATATGAAAGAGGGATTATGTATGAAAAAAATGCATGTTTTAACATCAAGTAAAGTGAAAATAAGCATAGCTTGTTTTTGTTGTATTTCTCTACACTTTAACTTAGGATAAATGCATTTTTAGGGTTTTTGAAAGGAAATGAAATTAGTTATTCAGGGTTTCAATTTTACTAAGTAAAATGGGGTTTTACTTAGGAAAAAAGTATTTATGATTATGAATGAAGGGTAAATGCTGATGAATATGGGTTTTGTGTAGGAATTCAATATTTTTAACCAATCAGTCATCAAGCCTTGGGACCGGTCCCAAAAAAAGTCAGAGAAATGCTCTGAGCCTTTTTAACTGATAGTTTAGAATACTGAATAATTGTAGGGGAGGGGAAATTAGTGATTTTTTCCTGATGATGCTTTATTACATGCTTGCACAACTGCTTTCTACCTACCGATATTTATTTATAACATTTTTACTTCATTTTCATGAGTGCATTTAGGCTTGCAACCCTAAATCAATTTTCTTTTCAAAGCATAAAAACTATCTAAGTCTAACCTTATTTCATCCGAGGGCTCAAATTAAATTGTTGAGCTCCTAATTTATTCTCTATTTAATCTACTGCTTTTTCAAGTTTATATTGTTTGACATATCTTTATTATCTATCTAAAACATGAAATTCAAAGAATGAAAAGTTAAGATTAAGCTATTTAACTGATCATGGATTATGGCATTTATTGACAATCTGCACATAATTATTATTCTTGTAGTAAAGTAAATAGTAGTGGCATTTTGGCTTGCTCACTTTCAGGTCTTATTTTTATCTCTTTTTTTCTTTTGGGGTCTATATTTTTCTAAGTCCTTTGATCTTTCTTTTAGGACTTTTACCCTCTTTTATTTTTTTTTTTAATTTTTCATTTTTCAAAATATGGGAAAACAACTTGCAAAAAGCAAGGTATGTGCATATTTACAAGACTATTAAAGTCAATTAAAAAATTATGAATCCTATTGTTATAGGATCCTAACAATTTAAATAATTCTTCATAATAATATACTTTTCCAACCAATTTTTCCTTAAACTAAGAATCAAACCCTTGAAAAGAATCATACTTATCTTTAGGTTGTTCTTTAAAAATACTGAGAATATACCTTTTACTTGAATTTATTAACCTCTTCAATTATCTCGCATTGATTAAATCCAAGTTTTTCTTAATTTTGTGTGCCCTAACAACATATTCAATTCCATATTTACAGATATGATACTTATTTTCCTTTCTACGAAATATGGCATGATCTAGATCATAAATATATGGCCTACCCAAAACAACTCCACATATACCCAAAGGAATCACATCTAATTCAAGTTCATCAACAAAATTAGTAGTAATTGCAAACCTTAATCGACATTTTTTTGTGTCATGCATGTCAATATTCCCTTTTAATCATTCTAAAGGGTATGGTTTTGGATGATTTTTAGTTTCCAATCCCAATTTCCTTACTAGTGTATCAGAAACTAAGTTTTCTTCTGATCCACTATCGAATAATGTGTCTATCTTAGTGTGCTTGGATATTATTCTTATGTGAAACAATTAAACTCTATTATTTTCATCAATCACATTATAATATTTTGAATAATATGTAGAACAAGTAGAACTAGAACTAGCTTCAGAAGAAATACTTGTTAGACCCATAGCGGTAATCTTATTCTCGTCACCAGAGTCATATCCCAAATCTTGTTGGACTGCAGCATTAGCTTTCCTTTCACCATTCTTCTTAAGGAACTCATTTGGTTTAAGTTTAGGACGAAGCTTCCAAGGTTTGGAGTCATCATGTCGAACTCTCTGACAATGAGTACAAGTAGGCCTTTCTCCTTCCTTCTTAACTGTTGTCGATTTATTCCCTTTTAACTTGTTTTTCCCTTTGCCTTATTTGGAACCTTTCTTCTTTGAATGATTGAATGGATTCTTTGAAAATTTTGGCTGAAACAGTCTGCCACCTGATTCAATATGAATGGCTTGTACACACACTTCATCAGATTCAATTGGATTAAACATAAGGAATGTATGCCGCAAATAAGAATGCAAACTTCCAATATACTTTAAAAAAATTTCCCACGTGTTTAATGGAACATTAAGTGCTACTGCGTTTTTCCTGAATTCTTGTGTAAAATCTTGCACACTATGTCCTTTACCTTGCTGTAAATGTTTCCAATCTATTACAACCTATTGAATATATCCTAAAGGATAGATTTTCTTTCTAAGAGCTTTAACAAACTTAGACATGAAGAGATAATTTTACCTTTTTGCTTCAAATATGAGTGAGTTTCACTTTCCCACCAAATGAAAGTTGTTCCCCCCATTCTAAGTGTAGCTAAATGATTTTTTTTAGATTCATCAACAACATTTTGAATCCTACAATACACCTCAAGTTGATTTATCCAGTTGTCTAAATTTGTAGGATTAATTTCACCATCATATATGGGAAATTCAAACTTCACATCAAGCTTCAATAAAGGATATTTATTTTGCTACTTTTGTGAGTCTGAATCTGAACTTGATTGATAAGAGAATAAAAATAAGAATAAGACGAAGATGGAGGAGAAGGAGGTTCATTACCATCATATTTTTCCTTTTTTCTTTTTTTTTTCGTGCCTTTAGAAGATGAAGTTGCATATATAGTATTATTTTATTTATAGAGTTCTGCAATATTCCGTTGCATATTAAGGAACATTTGTTGAAATTTATCCTTGACAAAAACCTTTGTTTCAAGAGTTTCTCCTTCATTTGACTCTCCCATCTCCATCTTTTGAAAGACTTTCCTCTTTCCAATCTTTAGATTTAACTTCTCAAGTTTCCCTTCTCCACATCGCAACTTGGATCTAGTCAACATTCACATCGAAAAAATTCTTCTTATACATGATCAACCTTGCTCTGATACCAAAAAATGATCTGAAAACAACATAAAACACGCATTTCATTAAATTTGGAATAAAATAGTGGATCTATAATTTCAAAATAACCAAAAAGCACAATTTTAGTCATGTCTTTGTAATATAATTTTTCCAATTTTAATGAAATATGTGTTATAATTGACTATTTGGACAATTTCACCAAATATTAACCAAGGTTTATTTGAAGTGAATGAACGAAAGAAATTGATTTTTTTAATGTGCCTTAAACATAAACTTGAAATATGAAATTAAGCATTAACAAAAGAGAATAAGAAGAAAAACACAGAAGAGTTGATGAAGAAGTGCGTCCCTCCTAGACTACATCTCCGAGTTCGCTTCCAATGCGCACCTGCTGTATTAAAAATTCTCATAAAGTATATTTACATAAAATTCACCATTCTAGAATGTGAAAACATGCATTAATGGCTACTTTCAACTGATATCTCTCAGCCTTAGCTTCCCAATGAAAATTAAATATCTCAAAAAGGCTCAATATTGGCCAATTTATGCCTCAAAATTCATATTACAGTCACTGATAAAACACTATTCTAAGCCTCACCTTACAACTCCCCTGCCTTGGGTGCACTGGATAATCCTTTTATAATGTCCACGGGAGGTCGCGGGTCAAACCCGCAGGCCTCCCGGGATTAGATTCAGAAGAGGTAGTTGTTGAGCTCTAGAAATTTCTTTTCTTTTACAAAACCATCATCTCATTTCACTCATATTTCATCAATTCATAAGCCTAAAATCAATGAAGAATGATTAGGATTCTCTTAAGGATACATGCAATTGATTAACATGTTGTATTTTCATGGTTTTTGTTGTTTTAATAATTTTGTGCAGTATAGCTACAGAATACAGACATTTTGTAGCCAGTCAGGCGTTTCATAGCTATTTTTGTGTTTGAATATGATAAAGGTGTCAATTAAAGAAATGGCTTATATGGGTAGTTCCAGAATCCGTCCTACATGATTTCTTCCTATCCACAAGGACCAGATCGATGATTGAAGGAGTCTAATCCGATAGTCAAAGCTGAGGTCAAAGAGACTGTTTTACACAGAAATTAGGATTCTTGATTTTCTCCGTAGCAAATCATGAGTCCTAAGAGTCCCAATTTGATTGTAATAAGTTACACCTGTAGCTATTCTTATTCGAAGTTAGTTGTGCAATTTAATTATAAATAGAGGTTCTGTAGAACCAAGAATAAGTTAACTGTTAATAGCATAAGTTCAGAATTACAGTGTGATACTCTGTTTTATCAAACTCTATTTTTAAATAAAGGAGATCAGTTCTTTGATGTTGTTTTGATCACATCTTCAAGGAGCTAAGGAATTCACCAAATTGGTAGCAGAGGTTCCCTACTGCTAAGGAGGTTTTTATGCTTTCTAGCTAGGTTTATTTCAGTTTCTTTGTTTAGTATTTATTTCTGCTTATGCTCAAGTTTACTACTTTCATAATTGACAATTGCTGTGTCCAATTGAGTAAAAACCATTTGTCTACATTACCAAATCTTTATCACTGAATGGTTAGTGACTTATAGGTACAGTGATTGTTTAGATTTCATTTAATGCTTTCATAGTTGACAATTACTGTGTCCAACTGAGTAAAAACCATTTTTCTACATTACCAAATCTTTATCACTGAATGGTTAGTGACTTATAGGTATTGTGATTGTTTAGATTTCATTTATTGCTTTCATAGTTGACAATTACTATGTCCAACTGAGTAAAAACCATTTGTCTACATTACCAAATCTTTATCACTGAATGGTTAGTGACTTATAGGTACAGTGATTATTTAGATTTCATTTACTGCTTTCATAGTTGACAATTACCGTGTCCAATTGAGTAAAAACCATTTGCCTACATTACCAAATATTTATCACTGAATGGTTAGTGACTTATAGGTAAAGTGATTGTTTAGATTCATTTACTGCTTTCATAATTGAAAATTGTTGTGTCCAACTGAGTAAAAACTGTTTGTCTATATTACCAAATATTTAAAACTAAATGGTTAGTGACTTACAGATACAATGATTGTTTAGATTTCATTTACTGTCTTTCATAGTTGACAATTTTTGTGTTCAACCAAGTAAAAGCCATTTTTCCTATTTTCAAATCTTATTTTAAAATGGTTAGTGACTTATAGAAACAGTAATTGTTTAGTATTTTCATTCTTTCTATCATTCACTTAATTAGTTGTAGTTAGAAGATACTCATTCCATTGCAACTAATAATCTCTTTAAAGGACATTCTGATTGAAATTGAATCTAAATGTGATTTGTAAGGATGGCTAAATGATTAGATTCAATGCAATGTTTGAGTTATCAATTGCATTTCCTATTTTCATTTCTTAAATCTCAATTGAGTTATAGATCCATGGATTAGGTTTATTCACTAATTGAAACACTTGTTTTATCTTTTTAATTATAACTAGACCTTAGAACTTGTCCATAAAACTCTAGTTTCTTTATAGGAAGTTAACTAGTTTTATAACATTTCCTTTTCTTCATTTTTAATTAGATTTATTCTCACTTTTCAAACTAGGATAACACACTAAGGACTAAAACCACAAAACCCCCAAAAAAATAAGAAAAACATCAAAACAACAAAGTAAGGAAAATGAAACTTAGGCACATATAGTGCACTACACTTCATCAAAGTTACAAGCCCTGGTTGATAATTAATGGAAGCAATTTAGGAACACTAAATTGACTAAACATTTCGGCACTGTTGTCAGGGAAGTGTAACTAGGTTACCTTATTTCTTACATCCCAAAAACAATGATATGTGTAGAGAAAGAGACTCAAGGGGTAGATTTGTAAGAGGCAGAAGCTTAATTCCTACAACACCACTCACTCCACCTAGGCCAAGAAGTAGTACACCTTCCTCTCAAAATCATATCCCATACTATACTGGTCATAGGCTTCCTGAAGTTTTAAGATTAGAAATTTAGTTAGGAGGGTCTCCCACTTCATCTATTGAGGTAATATTGGAAGAAGAAGATCCTAGAACTCCAATAGAGGGAATAACTTTCTTCACTTCTACAGGGGAATATATTCCAGCAGAAGAACTAGAAATCTCTAGTGAAGAAGAAGAAGAAGAGGAAGAATATTTCTTCAACATACCATTGATAGAGGAGCCAGAAGAACAATTATTTCTCCAAGATGAACCTTATATCAGTTCTGAGGAATATATCATGGCAGGAAGAGGAGAAGGAGGGGAAGGAGCAGGAGAAATCCTCAATGGAGAAAACTTGCTATTTGGAGGAGGTAGAGGTAGAGGAGGAGATAGAGGAAGAGGTAGAGGAAATGCAGAAGGAGGTAGAGGAAGAAGGGGAGTTGAAAGTTCCTTTGGATTCCCTATAAGAGATGAAGAGACAAATGCTACTATGAAAAATATCTCACCTTCTGTTCTTCCAAACTTTCATGGATTGAAAAGTGAAGACCCTGAGACATTTTTATTTTTATTTGAAGTTTTGTGTAGAACTTATGACTATCTACAAGATGCTCAAAAACTCAAATTGTTTCCTTCAACATTGAAAGGAGCAGCCCTAAAATGGTTCATGAGTCTAATTACTGGTTCTATTGAGTCATGGAATGATATGAGGAAAGCATTTCTAGAAAGGTATTTGGACTATTGTATATGTGTTAACCATAAAGAATAAGCGTTTAAAATGATGCAAAATGAGGATGAAAATTTGGAAGATTTACTTGAAAGATTCAACTACAATATCAAGAGAGAAAAAATGCAAAATCTAGACCAAGACACTCTAAAAGCTCTTTTGTTGAAAACAATTAGGGATGAATGGATAGATATCCTTAACATGATGGGGAAGGGAGACATGTCTCAACTTCCATTATCTGATATTGGAGAAATTTGTATTAATCTCTTAAGATGAGAGTAAAACTATTTGAAAGGACCAAGAGACCCTGCTCTTGATAGGGCAAACAAATTTGCAGCTGGAACAGTAAGTAGGGAAGAAATTGGAAACATGCTTGATGAATTCAAAACTTACATTCTAGGGAGTCTTAGTGAGCAAATATACACCCTTAAGCTACAAAACAAGTAGAAAGCTGAAACTGATGCCTTAGTAATCTTCTGTCCCAAATGTAGAAAGAAGCATGCCTTAAGAGAATGTCCTCTTGATGCAAAAGTAATAGAGACTTGTGTGATTTGTTCAGAAAACCATGAGACCAGGAATTGTCCTTCAATTCCTGGTCTTAAGGCTATCTTTCAAGAGGAAACAATGAAAAATCCCACATAATCTCTTTTTTTTGTCTCTAGAAGACCTTGGCAGGGGCCTCAAACTCAAGGGTTTAATAACCAAATGTATAATCAACCCCCACCAAATTGGAATTTTTGGCAGCAACCTTGGCCTCTACCTCAAAATCAATCTCAATCTTGGGCTAAAGGGATGAAAAACCCCTATGGAAGGTTTTCACAATATTATCAGTATCCACCATCCTTTCCATCATATCCATATTATCCAAATTATCCTCCTCAAAAAAATCCTCAGTAGAATTCACAACCTCAATCAAAAAATCAAAATCCACCACTTCCATTACCATTTCCCCAGAAATCAAACTAGTTACCTGCCTAGCCAATACCAAACCCCAACAATAAAAACCCATAGAATAACTATATGATAGAAGGTCAACAATTTCCAACTTATTTGATTACTCCTCTATACCTTAATGATGCCCAACTTAGTTCTGAAGGATACTTGAAAGGAAGAAACCTTTTGTGATCATACAAGAACAAAACAATTCTGAGGAATATTCTCTACAAGTTAATAAAAGTTTTGAAGACACATCTCTTCAAAACCAAAATATTGAAAAATGAAAACAGAAGGAACCAATAAATTCAACTCCTATGTTAGAGCAACCATCAACATCTACTTCTACACCTCCTTTTCCTGAAATATGACAAATTGATAAGGGTGTAGAAAAATATATTATGTTGCCTAACTATGATTTCCTAGATGAATTGAGAAATGTTTGCATTAAAATTCCATTATTATAAGCCATCAAGGAAATCCCAATCTTAGCTAAAACAATAAAGGAGTTGAGTATGAAGAAACCAAGAAGAAAAATAAAGGAAGTAAATAAAATTCAATTGGTAGGACAAATAGCTGACATAATGATGGGAAATATTGCCATTCAAAAATATCTAGATCCCGAAAATCCAGTTGTTAAAACTCATATCAATGGAATTGAAATTCTGGACACATTAATTGATTTAGGAGAAAAAATAAACATCATGAGTAAGAAAACCATGGAACAACTTAAACTTCCTAATCTTCTTTATACACCCACATTACTATAGTTAGCAGATAGGTCTTTAATCAAACCAGATGGTGTATTAGAAGATATTTCAGTGTCCTTAGATTCTTGGGAGTATCATATGGACTTTATGATTTTAACTCCTAAAAATGATCTGGGAGGACATCCTCTTATACTAGGAAGACCTTGGTTAGCTACATTTGATGCTTTCATCAGCTGTAGATCTGGTGATATGTACATCTATGATGGTAGTTGTTACACAACAATTTGTCACCGTCCCTGCAATCCCTCACCCCGCATATTGGAGGGTCTTTCTCATGACCTGTGAGTAGTGTCATCCTCTGAAAGCACCTTCCTTAAATCCTTCTATACAAGAACATCATTTCTCCTGTAGAAGACTTTCTCAAAAAGCCCATAAAAACCTATGTTTTGGCATTGGCGCGGGTAGCCAGTTCACCCCTCACGCCAATGTGGAGGATGTACACTAGAGGCCACGCCAGTTGGTGCTCTGTCTCTTTGTTATGCCCGTGCCAGCCATTTTGGGAATTTTTTTAACAAAATATAGGCGGAATTTTCCTTCAACCACCTCTGGGATGAGTCACAAGAAGTGGTTAACTGGCTGAGCCACGGATCTCCCTCTTTAGGTAGTGATTTCCTCCTCATATGGGACACTCCTAGAAGATAGGTCTCCATTCCATGATTATAGTGATCCTAACCTCTCCCTCTCCCCCTATATAAATGAGATTTCTCCCATCATGAAAGCTAGCTGAACAAAGAGGATTATGCAGCTAAAATGATAAACTTGGAGAACTAAGCCATAATCGAATAACTGAGAAGGTAGATCAAGAAGGAAGTCCATTGAGAGGTCAATTATCCAGTCTGAATTCCCCAACGAGCTTTGAGACGTGCTTCACCCAAGCCCCACTGGAGGAGACCGCAACGTCAGAGCATGGTTGTATCTCTTCTTTCTACCTATTAATATAAGTGACTATTGTCTGGTTCCCATCTTGTGTTTTGTCTTCTCAAATGAAATATGCTAGTATTCTCTGATTGATTAGTAGTTTTTGAATGGAATTAGTATATGGTATGTGGTTGTCATTTTCTGATCTTTGTGTAGGTTCCCAAACGCGATAGGCAAAAGGGTTGTGACTTGTCTTCGATCAGGAGCGGGAAACTCTCATCATCACTACAAGCATCGACGATAACTTTGGACCACAGGTAGGCCATCTTATCGCATCATTTTTCATTCAAGTATCTAGGAACCTACACTCTAGCATGATTCCTTGTTTCTAGACCCACCCTAGAGCTAGTGGGATCGCCTCTGTCTGCAAAGGGGATTTACCTGAGTAACAAGTTGGAGACCATACTGGGGACAGGTAAATCCCTAACAGAGTCGCCAATTTGTTGTCTAGGTAAATCCCCTCTGCGGATAGAGGTGATCCCTCTAGCCGTAGGGTGGGTCTAGCAACTATGGTAACATACTAACATCTACCTTCCTAGATTGTAAATGAAATTCAGAGCAAGGAAGATGTCCTACCTATTTCTGATGTTATGTTTTCGTCTTCTATCGAAGCTTCTTGATCCGTCGCTCTTCTCCAGCTCGATACACGCTGCTACCGACATTCGATTACCTGTATAGACAGTCAAGACACCATGACAAGCGTAAAACCACGACAAACATAAAAAAATTACAACCTATCTAACTGATCAAGGAATGCTAGAAATATCATTATAAATGTAAACAAGAGTGGAAGATAAACATCAGATGCATTTTATTATGATAAGGACAAGGGGAGTTTACAACCAAGCCTTGATGTTGAGGATGTCCTTCGACAGGTCTGTATCCAAGCACGTTTGCCACACCTTCATGAACAAAGGTCCAATATCTCACTATGTTCTCAACACACACAAACAATCATACTTTGCACTATTCTCTCGAAGCTATAATTTCTTCTCTTCTCTATACTAACTTTTCAGCAATCTGTTCAACCAGCACATCAATGGAAGATGGCTATATTTATAGAGGAGAGGAGGAGGTTGGGATCCCTACAATAGTGGAAGGGAGGCCTTATCCCTTGGGAGGTTTCCCCATAAGGTGGAAACAAGAGGCCAAAGGAGGGAGGCCATTGTTATTAAGTCGAACCACTCCCTATGACTCACCCACGAAGTTGTTGTGATCGAAACTTCGCCTCTATTTTTAAAAAAATTTCCACAAACAGATTGGCGTAGGTGCTTAACTAGGACAGAGCGTCAACTGGCGCGGGCTCAGTGTTAATTTTCCAGCTCGGCGCGAGAGTGTAACTGGCTACTCGTGCCAAGGCAAAAACAAGTGTTTTTAGTGGTCTTCTCAGGAAATGGTCAACAGAAGGAATGTTGTCCTCATGGCAAGGGATGCAATGATGGTATTTGCAAGGCATGACACTTCTAATTAGTCACAGAAATGTCCCTCCAATGTGCGAGATGGGGATTGCAGGGATAGTGACAAATTACTGTGTAACAGTAGTTCAACCAAGAAATTCTCTTTGTATCCTCCAACAAGAACAATCATAGAAACAGATGGAAATCAATGGATTGATGATGAAGAAGATATACAACATCTCTTCACTATTTCAAACATTAATGAAGACAGTCAGATCTTAAATGTTCTAGAAAATCATGACTCTTCTTCATAATATAGACATGAACAATTCCAAGAAGAATCTAATATTGAATTTTTGTCATCTAGGAAAATGTCTCTTTACTCTATGGAAGAATTTGGCAGCTCTACAATTGAAATATTTCCAGGAAAAACTTTGAACATAAATAAAACCTAGAAAAATTACAACAAGAAGAGCTAGTCAAAACACTACAGAGAAATTCCTCTGCATATGCATGGGAATACACTGACATGAAAGGGATAAATCCTAAAACTTTCACTCATCATATCTACATAGAGGAAAATTGTAAACCTATTAGACAACCTCAAAGAAGGATGAATCCAAACCTTAGGGAGATTGTCAAAGAAGAATTGTAGAAATTGCTGAATGTCAAATTTATCTATCCCATTTCAGATAGTCAGTGGGTTTCTCCTTTGGTGATTATACCCAAGAAAAATGGTAAATGGAGGATATGCATTGATTACCAAGAATTGAATAAAGCTACTCTTAAAGATCATTTTCCTTTACCTTTTATAGATCAGGTGTTAGACACATTAGCAGGCAAAAAGTACTTCTCATTCCTGGATGGTTTCAGTGGTTATAATCAAATTCAAGTTGCACCTGAAGATCAGGATAAAACCACATTTACTTGTCCTTGGGGAACTTATGCATACCGAGTACTACCTTTTGGATTATGCAATACACCTGCAACACTCCACAGGGAAGTACTAGGAATATTTTTAGATATAATACATGATTGTGTAGAAGTATACATGGATGACTTTACAGTCTATGGTAATGCATTTGAAGAAGCCTTCGAAAACTTGGAAAAAGTTCTGAAAAGGTGTAAGGAAGCAAACCTTTCATTAAGTCATGAGAAATGTTTCATGAAGGGATTGTTTTAGGACATCACATCTCAAGAGATGGAATTAGAGTAGATGAGTCAAAAGTTGAAGTCATCTCCAGACTATTAGTTCCAAGTTTCCAAAAAGATGTTAGAAGTTTTCTAGGATTTACAAGGTACTATAGAAGGTTTATAGAAACTTCATGAAGATAGCAACTCCACTCTTCAAACTACTCACCAAAGATTGTGAATTCAAATGGAATTCTGACTGCCAGTTAGCATTTGAAACCCTGAAATCAAAAATCTCTGAAGCACCCATTTTAAGAGGGCCTAACTGGAAACTACCTTTTCATATATCAATAGATGCTTCAGACACAGCTCTAGGAGCCGTGTTAGGAAAAAAATACCTGATCCCTTATGCAATCTACTATACAAGTAAAAATTTGACTCCTCCAGAGTTGAATTATACTGTAACTGAAAAAGAATTCTTAGCTGTTGTTCATGCTATCGATAAATTCAAACATTATGTAACAAGCTATGAAAACTTTGTTCACACAAATCACTCTGCAATTAGGTATTTAATGAATAAATCTGTCACTAATAGCAGAGTTATAAGATGGTTATTGCTTCTACAAGAATTTAACATTACTATTCTAGATAGGCCTGGAAAGCAAAATACAGTTGTTGATTTCCTATCTAGAATCCAAAATATTAAGGACAACACTCCAGTTGAAGATAAATTTCCTGATGAATATCTCTTTGCAATACCTACTCAAACTCCTTGGTTTGCAGATATTGCCAATTATTTAGTTTCAGGAAAATTTCCTCCAAATATGAATGCTAGAGAGAAAAGAAGAATCATCCAATCAAGTGAAAAATTTTCATGGATTACTAATGGATTGTATAGAACAGGTCTAGATTTTATTATCAGAAGATGTGTTCGAGAATATGAGATGCTTGAAATTCTTAAGGCATGTCATGATGAACCCTATGGTGGACATTTTGCTGATAAGAGGACAGCCTATAAAATCCTTCATTCAAGATATTACTGGCCATCCATCTTCGAAGATGTTAAAGAATATTTCAAGAGGTGTGATAGTTGTCAAAGGGTAGGGAAACCTACTCCTTCAAATGAAATGCCTTTACAACCTCAGGTACATATTGAACCTTTTGAAAAATGGGCCTTGGATTTTGTTGGACCTACAAATCCTCCATCAAGACAAAGGAAGTATATCCTAGTATGCACTGATTATGTCACTAAATGGGTAGAGGCTAAAGCATTACCTTTTGCTAATGAGTCATCTATAGTCAGTTTTCTTTTTGAGGATATTTTTGCTCATTTTGGTGTCCCGAGAGAAATTGTCACAGATCAAGGAGCTCAATTCACATCAAATTTGGTATAGAAGATGGTAGAGAATTACAAAATAAAGCACATGAAGTCTACTCCCTACCATCCACAAGAAAATGGTCAAGTTGAATCTACCAACAAGGTGATTGAAGGAATTATCACAAAGACTGTTCATCTACATAGAAGCGATTGGGCAGAAAGGCTTCCTAAAGCCTTATGGGCCTATAGAACCACATGGAGGAAAAAAATAGGACATAATCCTTATGAACTTGTTTATGGGAAACAAGTACTATTCCCCATAGAGTTTCAGATCAAAACCTTCAAGATGGCAGTCCAACTGGGACTTGATTTGACAGAAGCACAAAAGCACAGACTGGAGAAAATTATTGAACTAGATGAAATCAGACAAGATGCAGTCCAAAGAACCAACATATTCCAACAAAAAAGGACTAAATGGCATGAAAAATATATCAAAGAGAAGAAATTTCAATAAGGTGACCAGGCACTCTTGTTTGACTCAAAATTCAATGCTTTTCAAGGGAAATTTCAGACTCATTGGCTTGGGCCATATGAGATTGAAAAAGTCTTTGAAAATGGAGCAGTAAAGATTAGAACAATATATGAAGAAAAGGTATCATTTCTTGTAAATGGTCATAGACTGAAATTATATCATAAACCACTTTCAAGAGAAGAATTTGTCAGAAAATTTCAGGATAACATTGAAATGGAGTTAGTAAAGAAGAATTCTTCTTCTTCACTAACTTAGCTTTTTATTTTTCTATTATTACTAATATATATATATAATAAAATTATAAGTATGAAAACCAATCAATGATTGCCATACTTATGCATAAAGTGCAGGGTGAAAATTAGAACCTTCTGACATCCTATACTTTCAATTTTCTTTTTTTGTAGCTATGTGTTCATAATTGCAAAACACAAATTGCAAATTCATTTCATTTCAATCTATATTTCATCTCATCCCACTTCCATTTTTACTTTTTCCATCATAAAATTTTTCACTCCATACTCATATTCCATCTCACTTCGCATTCACATTCCATATCCATATTTCATATTCTTTTGACAGGCACATTCTGTAGCTAATTTTGTTCTGCAGCTAATCTGATTCTGCAACCTACTCCAAAAAATAAAAGATGATTGTAAGAAGGGACTATGGAACTCTATTCTAAAGATCACCATGCCACAGAAAGGAGAACAAACACAACAAAAAAGCAAGGTCAAAGTTCTGAGGTAAATTGTGTAAAATTATTTTAATATCAAAAAGGTTAAAACATGAAATAGATACAATATGTATAATCATATGTTTCCTAAACAACCTATCATTCAAATTGATTGAACCCTTGTCATAAAACATCTCGACCATATCCCTTATCTCATGTCCCATAATGGCCCATCATTAAACTCTCAATTGAATTACTAACGGTCACAATTATAAACGTGACCTATTAGGCCACGTCTGCCTAAGATCATATCATTCACTTATGACCCATAAGTTCATCATAAATTCCCTAACAGATCCATATCCATTTCGTTCTATATCAAATCCATAGCTTGATTACCTCCATCATTCGCTCAACTCCATCAAACTCTGCAGCCAATCTATATTTAAGTACAGAGAGGTAACGCTGAGGGTGAAGTATCATTCTGCGGCTAATCTATCCTTAGACACAGAGAGACAATTTCAGAAATAGAATATCAGACTCTGCAACCAATCTAGCTTCAAGCATAGAAAAGTAATTCTAAAAGGAAGATAATATATACAGAGGAGGAATGGGGCTAATTGTTATGACATAACCAGTTGGAGTCAAGTACTTGGAAGGATATCCACAAGTCAAGGGGTTACTATAGCAAGTAGGGTGGTTAAATTTTATAAATAAATTTTATGGCTTCCATAAGGAGATTACAAAATCATTTGCTAGGTATTTTGATGGAGTGGAAGTGGAAATTGGAGACATCAAATTCACCATAACAGAATCATTTGTACCTGAGGAAAAAGAACTACCAAGGCAAGGAGAACAATGGTTCAAAAACAAGGAATTTCATAACGAATCTTGGAAGCAGATACTGAAGAATCCAGGTATGGATGTCACAATATTTAGGAAGGGTATTCCAAGTACTGCTTTAAAAATTCAGTGGAGAAACATGTTGTTAATTTTGCAAAAAATTATAACATGTGAAGGAAGATTTGGGACAATGTATGTTTATCATATCAGGTTACTATTGAATTTTCTAGAGGATGGTGAGATAAATTTACCTTTCTTTTTACTCAATAGCTTGAAAAGAATGGCTTCGAATGTCCAAAAGAAAGTTCAATTTTTAGAAACCACTCCGCATCACCATGGTTTCATAAAGATACTGATTGAATTCCACCTAGAGAGTATAGGAGATAATTGGGAAGAATTTCTTGTAAGAAATCATTTTCAAGAACATGCAAAAACACCATCTAAAGAAGAAAATTTTAGGAGAATCAGAAGAAGAAAAACTGATATGGTTGTTGAAAATAAAATTGACACTCCGTCACAGGAAGAAGATGAAGAACTTTTTTTTGAAAAGTTAACAAAAATTAGAAAACAGATTAGGACCAAAAGAAAAGAAAAAGCAACAATTGAGTACACTGATGAAGAAAATGGGAGTCCACCAAAGCTAAGAAGAAGTTATAGACTTAGAGGAATAATGAAAAAGACATTGATAAAGGAGGTAGGAATTATAAATATTGAGGATGAAGTGACTCCAGTTCAAACACCAGTTAACAGGTCTCCTACACTTAGTCCTCAAAACCCTCCTCTACAGCATTTTGAATATGGCCCTAGTAGGAGGACTCCTGATATAGATCCAATCCAACAACAAATCTATGAATATGTGGAATCCTTGGAAAGAAATGCCTCAAAGAATCAAGAGAAACCTATCAGTCCAAAAGAACCTACAATAGAAACCCTAAAGCAAGATAAGTATAAATTGGAGATACTGAATAGGCACATCAAAAATGAGAATGAGATCTTAAGAGAACAGGTTAAGTTGAAAAATTCCATGAATAGTTATCTCACTTTACAACTGGGAACAATACCCAAAGAGAATAGGAAACTTAAGAAGAGGAATAAGAAGATGAACAAAGCCCTCATAAATCTCAGGTTTAAATTAATCATGAGAAAGCCTAGAATGACACTAACTTCCAAAAGAAACATGAAAATAAGGCTGGATGTTTTGGCTGAAGTGTCAGAGCATATGGAGTAAGAAAGAAGAACTTAAAGTGTTAATAAAATTGCATGAGGACATGCAATGGTCTTGCAGTGGGTGTATTTTGAGCTCTAGAAATTCCTTTTCTTTTACAAAACCATCATCTCATTTCACTCATCTTTCATCAACTCATAAGCCTAAAATCAATGAAGAATGATTAGGATTGTCTTAAGGATACATGCAATTGATTAACATGTTGTATTTTCATGGTTTTTGTTGTTTTAATAATTTTGTGCAGTATAGCTACAGAATACAGACATTCTGTAGCTGGTCAGGCATTCCGCAACTATTTTTGTGTTTGAATATGATAAAGGTGTCAGTTAAAGAAATGGCTTATATGGGTAGTTCCGGAATATGTCCTACATGATTTCTTCCTATCCACAAGGACCAGATTGACGATTGAAGGAGTCTAATCTGATAGTCAAAGTTGAGGTCAAAGAGACCATTTTACACAGAAATTAGGACTCTTGATTTGATCCGTAGCAAATCCTGATTCCTAAGAGTCCTAGTTTGATTATAATTTTAAGTTACACCTGTAGTTATTCCTATTCAAAGTTAGTTGTGAAATTTACTTATAAATAGAGGTTTTGTAGAACCAAGAACAAGTTCACTGTTAATAACATAAGTTCAGAATTACAGTGTGATACTCTGTTTTATCAAACTCTATTTTTAAATAAAGGAGATTAGTGCTTTGATGCCGTTTTGATCACATCTTCAAGGAGCTAAGGAATTCACCAAATTGGTAGCAGAGGGCCCCTGCTGCTAAGGAAGTTTTTATGCTTTCTAGCTAGGTTTATTTCAGTTTCTTTGTTTAGTATTTATTTATGCTTATGCTCAAGTTTACTGCTTTCATAATTGACAATTTCTGTGTCCAACTGAGTAAAAACCATTTGTCTACATTACCAAATCTTTATCACTGAATGGTTAGTGACTTATAGGTACAATGATTGTTTAGATTTCATTTACTACTTTCATAGTTGATAATTACTGTGTCCAACTGAGTAAAAACCATTTGTCTACATTACCAAATCTTTATCACTGAATGGTTAGTGACTTATAGGTACAATGATTGTTTAGATTTTATTTACTACTTTCATAGTTGACAATTACTGTGTCCAACTGAGTAAAAACCATTTGTCTACATTACCAAATATTTATCATTGAATGGTTAGTGACTTATAGGTACAATGATTATTTAGATTTCATTTAATACTTTCATAGTTGACAATTACTATGTCCAACTGAGTAAAAACCATTTGTCTACATTACCAAATCTTTATCACTGAATGGTTAGTGACTTATAGGTACAGTGATTGTTTAGATTCCATTTACTTCTTTCATAATTGACAATTGCTGTGTCCAATTGAGTAAAAAATGTTTTTCTATATTACCAAATCTTTACAGCTGAATGGTTAGTGACTTACAGATACAGTGATTGTTTAGATTTCATTTACTGTCTTTCATAGTTGACAATTGTTGTGTTCAACAAAGTAAAAGCCATTTTTCCTATTTTCAAATCTTATATTAAAATGGTTAGTGACTTATAGAAACAATAATTGTTTAGTATTTTCATTATTTCTGTCATTCACTTAATTAGTTGTAATTAGAAGATCCTCATTCCATTGCAACTAATAATCTCTTTAAATCACATTCTGATTGAAACTGAATCTGAATATGATTTGCAAGGATGGCTAAATGATTAAATTCAATGCAATGTTTGAGTTATCAATTGCATTTCCTGTTTTCATTTCTTAAATCTCAATTGAGTTATAGATCCATGGATTAGGTTTATTCACTAATTGAAACACTTGTTTTATCTTTTTAATTGGAACTAGACCTTAGAACTTGTCCATAAAACTCTATTTTCTTTATAGGAAGTTAACTAGTTTTATAACATTTCCTTTTCTTCATTTTTAATTAGATTTATTCTCACTTTTCAAACTAGGATAACACACTAAGGATTAAAAAAAAAAACCCCCAAAAAATAAGAAAAACATCAAAACAACGAAGTAAGGAAAAGGACACTTAGGCACATATAGTGCACTACACTTCATCAAAGTTACAAGCCCTGGTTCATAATTAGTGGAAGAAATTTAGGAACACTAAATTGGCTAAACAATAGTGTTGTGTTACAACCATATTGAAATATTTAGCATGTCGCATAGAATAGTTATTAACAAAGTGTTAACATGGGACCGACATTGATACACCCCAACCATTTTTAACATATGATTTCTAACTATAGTCTGATGGTAGTGTAATGTTTCGACCCATGACATGTATTTTCAATGGATATATATCAGTGCTAATATCTGGCTCATAACCATATACGAGTGAATATATGTGGAGTTTCAACATTAGACTTTGGATAACAGTTATACTGTATGGTTGATACATGTGTGCTAACTTTAGATTCTTCTTTAGAGTGCATTAATATATACTGAGGGTTTAGCATGCTGATGGATATGGTGGGCTCCGCCCATCCTTTCCCTTCAATGGAAACATTGAAAAACTTAATTATAATATTTGTGTCATGGATTCATAAAGCAACAACATGGCCCATTGGTAAAGGTTTGGAGGTCGCAGGGTCGATCCCTGATCCGGTAGTTTGACCTCTCTACTGAGTTTTTTTACTGCGATGTGCCCTGCTGTGAGACTGTTGTTATCACTAGAAAATCAGACAAGCAAAGATGACATTATTTAATGTCAGGTAGAAGGATTTACAGGGCTGAGAGACATTAAAGAATTTGAAGTATTTAAAAATCTCTAAGGTCTAATAGGAAAATCAAATTGCGCACTAAAGGAACCAGTAAAATGTGCCTTTGCATGCATAATTCTTTGATAAGCGCACCTTTGCGCAAATTTTTCTCAAAAATCCATGCAGACCTGAGAGTGGTGGAAGTCACTTTCCGGGACCATAAGGCACACTCTAGGACATTGATCCCACACTTGAGGCCGCCTAAGGATAGTTGCCCAAGCCTCCTTAGGACCTCAATCGAGCACACGATGGTATAAATGTGGCACACAATGGAATCACCCTCCTCTCTTGGGTCGCCATCCACAATGTACCAAGAGAGGGAAGGAGAGTTTGAATTCTCCTATAAAAGGCCACCAAGAGATGAAAAATATGAGAATACATTGTTATGCTGGCCAAGATTTCCCTAAGGAATACCAGCATTGTGTGATCTGGAGTAGAGATAGAGGGGACTCAGTTGTTGGCCATCCAAAAACTCCAGTCCACCATAGTAGAGAGAGAGAGACTTTGCACCAGAGCAGCTTGGAAATAAAGACATCCTTGCATCGGGACTTAGAACCCCCAGTTCTAAGGGCCCCTTGGAAAGTGGGTAAAATTTTCATCCTTCATTCCTACCAAAACTCAATAAGAGGGGACGTAAGCGCCACCATTTGGATTATTGAAGTTGTTCGACCCTATTTAGAGATTTTGTATTATTTTTTTTAGTTTTAGTTTAGTTTTTTATGGTTGAATATGCATGCTATTTCTCTATCTAGTATGTTTATGTTTTAGCATGTTCCAATCCCTTGCTTGACTCCATATATTTTCTGCCTGTGACCAATAACTTAAGATGGAAAAAACACTCCTCTTAAGTAGGTGTGATTTGGTACATTCATGCGCCAAACACACAAACATAACTACCATGTGCCCTGTTGTTTGACTACCACTTAGCCAGCTCTAGCCATTCTTTTGCCTGTTTGGGAAAAACTTCATAACATGTTTTATCCCTCATACAAAGACCATTTTCCAAACTAAATATAACACCAAAATCAATGTGACAAGATCTTTGACTTGGATATGGTTTCATGGGCATGTGAGATTGTAAAATTCTGAGCATTTTAAGGATCCTCCTAGATCAAAGGAAGCCCTTCATAATCAAGATAATGAAGCATGACATCTCCCTTTCCATTTTTCATCACATCATGATGCTTCTTCCTGAGGTCCATGTTGACTAAGATCCTAGAAATAGATAGGTCATTCAACTCTAGAAAATAAATTTAGTCTACCTACAAAAATCATCTTAGGATATTCCCAAAATTTTCAAAGCTTTGGGGATTCCACATATGGGTTGATAGACTTATAAAAGGAACCCACACATGGAAAAAAATTAGCCACTCCATTCTAACATCAAATTGAAAATGATGGGAGTGGATTCAATGGACCGGACATCTTTAGCCATTAAAGATACAACCTCATGAGATTTAAATATGAGCTAAAACTAGCCATTTCCCAACAATGGAATCTCTGGGAGCTAGGAAATACTAAAAGAAATGATCTAGTCTTGCCATTTGATAAGGATCCCTATACAAATTATGACCATGAGTATGGCCAATTAGATATTTCTCCACAAGATCAAATCCCTTAGACATCTACATGTTTTCCCCTAAGACACTAGCACATTTGGCCCAATCTCTGACGACCAAAATGTCGCTCTTGTGACACGTAGGCGTCCTAAGAGCAACACTTTGAGGTGGGGAAAAATTTCGTTACTGGTCCCATCATAATTCTGACACTTGAGTTAACTGTAGGTAGAGCAACACTAATTTCAACATTTTTTTGGTAGTGTCGCAATTCCAATGTTTCAAAGTGGTCGTCGCTCTTCCAATGTTTCACACTTCGTCACTCTTCCGACGTTGCAAATTTTGTCATTATTCCAACGTTTCAACCTCTATTTCTCTATCGATGGTTTAAACTTCATCGCTATTCTAACGAGGAAAATGGTTTAAACTTCGTCGTTGTTCCGACGTTGCAAACATGTCGCAAGTCCGATGATTAACTTCACCACAACTGACATTTATAAGCGTCATAATTATGATGATAAATAACACCCCAACCAATGCTTCTAAGCATCGCACCTTCGATGAGGCAAAGTGTCACTAGTACGATGATAAAAAAGACCCCAACAGATGCTTCTAAGTGTCACACTTTCGACGCTAACGACATGTTTACCTGACCCGATGTTTGAAAATTTCTGTTTCTCTTCCAACATTCCCAACTGGTCGTCACGCTTCTGATGTTTCCCCGTAAGTGGACAATAGCGTCGGAATACCGACGACAAAAAAATAATATTGAAAAAAAAAATATCGGAGGATTGAGCGAAAGAATTGCATACAGTTTTAGTGCCTAGAATTTTCCTTTTGCTAAGGATCTCCAAACCACTGTGGGGATGTAGGTAATGCCCCTAAATCTAATGCTACGGGTAATGTGGGTATTTTTTGAATCAAAATTTTATCATTTACACACTAAGAAGAATTCACAATAAAGTATTTTACTGGTAATGTCGAGATGGAATCAACAGATAGACACCTGAAAAGAAAAACTCAATTCCAAATCCAACCTTTACACTGAATTCTACATTAGCATTGTAAAGGAACACTTTATTCCTAACATTATAAATGGAGAACTAGTCTGTCACATTCTATGATAATAAAAAAAACCTAATTCTAAGAACGCACCCATACCAAATCAATGACCCATGGCCCACTTTGAATTCTCCAACGAAAGTTTCATTAGGAGCAACAACAACATCTTTATGGACATTTGGAGCTTTATTGACAAGGTTCATCAGTGTGTGTTGCCTTGATATTGAAAAAAAGAAAGATATCAATACTAGACGAGATCAATAATGACATCTAAAACACATAAATTTCTATGTTGCGAGAGATATTGTTTGGCAAGCTCTATATTAGCATTCATCTCTAAAGGAAGAACAACGTGAACTAAAACAAATCTGAACATAAGTTCAAAAATATCGATCATGATTCACAATGCCTTAAAAACTAAAGAAGAATTTACTTCCATGTTTAGTTTACCCAATATTTTATAATTATACTTTCAATATTCAGAGACAAGATACAAAATAACTCTAAATATAATGTTGCAGGGATGCGAGTAATGCCCCTAAATCTAATGTTGTGGTGAAGCGGGTAATGACCATGTTCTTGGCATTGGATCATAAATTGGTGGTTCTAAAGAATTTGTATGACAACGCCTTTTTCTTTAGATTGGGGATGGTTTCCTTTTGCTTGCTAATTGGACTGAAATGACTGAAATAAAAAAATATTTAGTGGCTAGACTGATTCGTAATCATATTTAGCTTGTGAATAAGATACTCCAGGGACTAAATTCCATGTGTTTTAGCACTCTTCCCTTTTGAGGAATGCTACAACTTTCAAATTTCTTTCATAGTAGAGGAATGCAAAAATAAATACGGCTTGATCCTTATGGTTTGTTAAGAAATCCTAGAGTTGTATCAGCTTGTGTGAGATCAGAAACAACAAAGGTATTGAATATGCCTGATATGGTGGTACTGACGTTCTATCTGATGTAGTAGGCTTAGAGCAGTTTCAAAGTGTGATAGTTGATATTGTCACAGGTTTTGGATTAAGGTTGCCTCAAACCTCTAGCCCTTGAAACTTGTTTCCTTGCCTTGAATTCCCATCAAATCCAATAATTACAAAGACGTTGTCAAAATTCAGGGCATGTCAAGTAGTTGTATTGTGGTTATTCAGGATAACACACTGGTGGTAAGGATTTCCTTTAAGGAGTTCTGAATCAAATATCTAGTTTTTCCAAAAAAGAGAATTGTTGTGCAGATTTAAAGGTTTGTGACCAAATAACAATGATCTAGTAGATAAGAATCAACAAATTGGATAAATGGATACCAGAAAGTTTCTGACTAGAGGTTTCTTCACAATTTTTTTCATTAAACTTTTAAAATGTGTAGTGTATTCTAAGAGAAAGGACATTGTTTTGGGAAGATCCAATCTATTTATGAAGCCATGGTATCACAAATTAATCTAGTTACAATGACTTTAACATGATCATTTGTGTGGATTAGATTTATGAATCTCCCATTATATATTTGGGAATAATTCATTACATAGATTGGTACATGAGATAAATTATCTCTTTCAATTAAATCAAGGAAAATAATGTGAGATTTACTTGAAGGCTCAAATTTGCGAAATACAAGGGATGCAATTGCAAGTGATGCAGTTGTTTTAGTAGCAACATCTAAACCAGGATGTTGGCTATCAATTTTATAAACAGTCTGAGCAATGTCCATATCTTCCAACCTTTCCCAGCATTTGTGATCAGTTTTCGGATCTCCTACCTAGACATATATGGTTTCTGGATGTGCAGTTGCTTTTAATAGGTAATCTATGGCCCAACGAATGGCATCCTTTGAGTTGGCTAGCTCACCATTCATGAACCCACTGAATTCCAAAACACTCCATGACAACATTTTTGTTTTGAATTCCATTGAATGGAATCCTTTGAGTTATAATAATTGCAACAATCAAAACAATCCAGAATTAGTAATAAATTATTGTCTTTCTATAGTATCTATTGATTAATTGATTAAAATTAACTACCAACATACCTAATGCATCTCGTTATGGAGATTCACAACTTATTATGGAAAGGAGGAAATAAAAAATGAAAAAGGTTTCCTCTGGTCAACTGTGATGTTGTGTGAACCCATAAACTTCATGGATATTTGGATATCTGTGACCCTACTTTAATGGATTTATCCTTGTGAGAAAAACTCTTATGGATATTAATGGTTGATAATAATAATTTGAGCGAGAGAGAAGATTTTTTTTTGGATTTCCTTAATTCTATGAAGGGAGGCTCTTAGATTTTTCATCTCTTATCTTTTGTTGTCTCCTTGGTGAAATAAAATGTAGCATGGATTCAAAGTGTTAGTGGTAGTCAAGTTTTCCTATCACTTGTGATAAAATAGGTATGTTGTTTCTAAATTTGTTTGAGTCTTTTTAAATTTTTAGTATTTCATCGAGTCTTGAAATAAAAATTTGCTCACAAGTTTAGGTTGTTAGGTGTTTTATTATTCCACCATGACTAGGGTTGTAAAAAGGTTATTTTGTACTACCATCATGAAAGTTTACAAGTCATGAGTCATTGATGTAATTGTGAGGACAGTATTCTTTATATGGTCAAATTGTCATTTCAAGATGTTAAAGTTAAGTTCAAAGTTTCATAGTCTGTAATGTGTCATGATGGAGTAAAATCATCAAAATAGAATTAAGGTCGTGTCATGATAGGTCATCATGAGTGTAAGAATTATTTTATCAAAATATTTGGTACTAAATCATTTCAAAGCATGTGATTGTTCCTGCTCCAAAGGTTCCTAAAGCCACTCAAAGAAAACTATTAAAGGTGAATTGGTGAGCCAACCTATCATTATAAAAACTGGTATATCACTATAAAAAATACATAAATTTTTCATTCTCCTTTTCCATTGCTCGAGCAATCCTCTCATCCTCCAGCGACACCTTCCATCAGCTACAATTTGTAAACCTTAGTCAGTTTGCTACACAAAGGGCCATCTCGCTACATTTTCATGATTTCGCTACTCTTTCACTTCATCCACCCTCAAAAAGTTCAGAAAGCATTAAATTCTCCTCAATTCTGATTAATCAGACTAATTTTCTCTCTCCTAAGCCTTTCTTGCTCCTCAACAATAGAGTTTTGGCCAAAACATCATCTTGTGGGTGAAAAGGTAGCATGCCACTACTCTTTTGTTGAAACCTTCATTTAAACCCTATTTATTGTTGGTTTTCCAAACACTAAAGGTGCACCTAAATATTTTGAAGCCAGAAACATATTTCAATCTACCTTAGGATGCCTCGAAGGTAGCGGAGCTTCCTCCATGCTACATTTTCAACTTGGATGGCTACGTTTTCAACAAAACTCACTTTTTTCGTTCAAGGGAAAAAACAGGAGCTCAGTATCTTCAAACCAACAATATTCAAGCTCTTTATAGCTTTTCAATAGGTATTTTCATTAATATTTCAATTGGTTTCCTCCTAAATTCTCAAAAATACCATATTCAATAGTCTATTAGGGTCTCGTGGCACAATTTTGCTTGTTTTGAATATTTTGACTCAAGTTACAGAAAAAATATTCAAAATTTGATAGAATTACATTAATAAATCATCTCATCACCTTTCCAATTTGTTTCAAAGTGTTTTTCCATATATCTTTTGTTTCCCCCATTTTTCCCAAAACCATTTCTACATTTTAAATACCAGGCCTGTGTTTCGGCTTTCTCCACCCCTTCCCGTAATCCTTTTTCATCCCTTCCTCTTCCATAACCTTCCTGATATCCCTCCATGCTCCCTAAAATTTTATAAAAAATTTAAAACTCATTTTCCCCTTTTCATCCCCCTCCATTCATCAAACTTTGAAACTCCCTTCTTTCCCTGCCCTATTTTGTCAAATACAGCAAGAAAGGTGTCATCATGAGCACTGAAAAGAAGAAAAATATTTATAATAAAGGAGGAAACATAAACTAGATTTATCCATAGAAAACAACTGAGGTTATGCAATCCCCTTACATCAGAATTTTATTTGAAGAAGTTGGTTGCCTCCCTTTTCGCCAGAAAATCCAAGAGGTAGGATTCAATGTGAAGTTGACTAGTGTATTTTCTACCCTATTTAAAGAGAATGAGATCATCATTTCTAGGGTTAAGTTCATGATATCTCTTCAAGCCATTGCTTCTGCCACTAGGATACCACTCCAGGGGGAGATTTGGTTCAAAAGGGGTGATCTTGACCTAGTTGTTACAAGATTTTCATGAAAACACCATATGAAGAAGCTCCTACAGCTACCTTTCCTATGACAAACTTGCGAGACAAGCACATACTTTTGATGAGGGTGATAATTTCATACTTTAATTGTGAAGGAAAATATTCTCTTTTATATTATTATCATATCTTCCTCTTGATGCATTTTACCTCTGCCAAGAAGATGAACCTGCCACATTTTTTGTACAAGAGTCTTGTTAAAATGTATAAAAAGGTGAGAAGCAAGGTAGGGGATCACTATACTAGTTTATTCCATCATTGTTTGATTAAAATGATTATCCTCCATTATTTGTCAGCTATTGGCATGCCTTGGGAGGAATTTGTATTTAAAATTTCTATTTCATCACCTTCAACCTCCATGCCTCTAGAGGTTGGTTCATCTAGCAAAGTAAAATCTACTCCTACTATTGAAGGGAGTCAAAGGGAAATGACAAGAAGTAAAGCTAAAAATATCACCTTTGATTTTGATGAAAGGAAGAATGCATCTTCTCCTTTAATTACCATGGAGACATCATTTTTAAGATATGAAGGTCCACGTGAAAGTGAAGAAGAAAAAGGAAAGGAACAAATATCTTCTGAGGATTTTCAAACATAATCCCAAACATTTGAAACAACTGAGGAACTCCATGAGAAGAAGGATAATGAAATTGTTGAGCTAAAGGAGAGGCTTGCTAAATAAAACTGCATGGTGTCTCTTTTACAACAATATAACAGGAAGAACTTGAAAAGCCAAGCAAAGGCTGGAAATATCAAATCAAGCATAGTGGTATAACTTGACAAAGGAAAAAGTGTTGTTGCTAATGTGGTAGAAAAAAATAAGAAGGGAAAACAGGTAGAAAAAGAGCCAAGGATACCTTTAAATAAATGATTGAAGAGGAATTTTTCATGAGAAAATGTAACATCTTGAACTAATTTCTAAGATGCTTGGAAACTTTTTTTAATTGACCATTTTTCTGAAATCTACTCTAAGGGAAAAAAGGTAGTGTGCCCACGCTACCTTTATCGATGGAGGCATCTAAATAAAGAATTGGTTGTATTTTTGGAAATACATTAGCTTTTATGTTAATGATATGTACTCATTTTCCATCACTAGAAGTCAGTTTTACGCAGGAGTGCAAAGAAGTGCCTAAAAAATAGCTCTCCACCCTCATTTCAACACTCACGCTACCTTAACAAACCAGTTTTGGGAAATGCATATTTTGAGTACTTTGTTGGATGTTTTGTGATGAAAAACCACTTCAGAGGCATAGAATATACCCACATCAACCTCCATCAGCTTTTAGAGGCAAAATTGACCAAATATTCATCATCAATTCACCTTAAAAATCCCACGCTACGCAAACACAATTTTCACGCTACGTTTTCACCAAAAAGTCATTTTTTGTAATATTAAGGTGAAATTCAATTTGCCAATGATGAATAATGATGTAATATGATGTATTAAGTGTTTATAAGGTCTAATAGCTCAAAATACTTTAATTGTAATAATGTAAAGTCAAATTTATCTAGTTGGAGAAAAATTAGGGAATGGTTAGAACCTCCCTTGATTTGGCTTTTTGTTAGAGAAAAAGGCGTCTCTAGATCCTAAAGAGGTGGATTCAACCCCTAGAGGTGAGGATTTTTAGTTTTTAGTATATATATGTCTATTTTTTATAAAAATGTAGAAGAGGGGTTTGATTTCAGCAGAGTGAGAGGCTGTTGGACTATGTATTTTTTCTTGAACATTTTTATGTAATTAAATGTAGGAGTTTCTCTCTTCTTTGTTTTGAGATTCATCACCGTGTTTCTGTTCATCATGTGTTCCTATATATCATTTACATGACTATGTTTTCCTGCTAGTATTGTCTGAGAGTAAGTGATAGGAATTCATCCATGTTAGATGCTCCTTTC
Organism: Pinus albicaulis; assembly: GCA_034641835.2. NCBI lineage: Eukaryota > Viridiplantae > Streptophyta > Pinopsida > Pinales > Pinaceae > Pinus > Pinus albicaulis. The sequence goes on from CM076577.1 coordinate 814,665,539, forward strand.
ACACTGATGATGCTTGTTATGTTAATGGTTATCTTTATAGAATTCATTCGTGTTGGATGATCTATTTTGTAACCTATATTTTTGTTATTTATTCTAAAGATGCACTGTAGATTCATCCATTGATAGATTCCTGTAGTGTAGTGGGATTTCTTCTCCTTTCCATCTCTCATTTCATATAATTTATCTAGTTGAACATAGTGCCTACTTTGCTTCAAATCTATAGAAAGAAACCAGCCTTGACTCTATTTCCCAATGATACTTTCTCTCTTGTTGTTTCGACCCAAAAACCCTAAATCAAAACCCTAAAGCCTAAGATACATTTCATACTCCAATCATCTCCTTTGATTGATATTTTTCACTGGAGAGAGTCCTCTCTAAGCTTGGTAGGGCTAGATACCAAGCCAAAAGAGGTCTGAGGTTACCTCATTCGATTTCCTCCTCATCTTGGGAGATTGTTGGGGCTAACACCAGGAATGGTGCAAATATTAAAATATGGAAAAGCTTCTTCCTGTGGTGAATATTCACATTCATGGGTTTGTAGGCCAGCGTTGCAGTGCCTATATAATCTACATCATTGAGAAAGACAAATCAATGCCCAAACTACATTAACGAATTCATTAACAAGTGAAATTATTATGTCCTAAATATTCAACGTTCAAGGTTTCAAATTGATATTTCAAATCAATATTTTTTTATGGCATGACTGACATACCTTGTGGCATAATAACACCTTTAACACTCATCTAAACACAAAATATGGTTGGTACTTCATTCCTCTAGCATTAGTGACAAGAATTTGCAGGTCTTCATAATAATAAAATTTGGGTTTTGATACATCATATGCAAGTATTTTTTCCACACATATAACTTCTAGAAGACGCCTTTAATCAAATTAATGTCAAATTTCATGAACAATTTGAGTTATGGTGTAAATGTCACATTAAATAGGAATGTTTAAACACTATTTCATTACAGATTTGTGGTTGACTCGACACTTGCTTTCAATTCCTAAATATTGTCTTATTCAAGAAAGGAAATTCACTATGCATGATATCTCTTTGTGGTTAGAGGTGGGAATTTTGAATGGTTGGTCATTTGGTGCAAGGCTTTGTCACCCATAGTAGCAAGCCCGAGTGATGAAAACTCTTCTTTATGGATTTGCACTGAATCCGAAATTGGTGGAGGATAAACCTAGTTGGGGGCTAGGATAGTCTCAATCAACCATTGTTATGATGCTTTCTATTCCCAAGATCCTTACAATTGAAATTAAATATGAGAAATTTATTTTCCTGGAAAGAAAAAGACAAGAAGAAAATGCAGAAAAGTAAAATAAATCTCTAGTCACCAACCACAATCCAATTCTTGATGCATGTTTGATACATATTTGTACAAGGGACAAATTGGCACCATATCTAACAAACCATGGAAAATATACACAAAACCCAACAACCTAGACAAAGATGCCTTACAAATCATCGAGAACCCAAATATTCTTGTTAGAATCATACTACAATTAAGAAAATTGCAACATACGTTAAAGAGAGTAGAGAAAACTAAGGAAACAACATATGGAACCTTAATGATATACCTCTATTATCTTAATAAAACTCTTGGTTGTATAAAGGTATGGATGTGCCAGGTAGTTCTGCCTAGGTTATTTTGTTGCAATAACCATTACCTTCACTTGCTTGCATCGTTTGCAGGCTAAAGAGATGGCCTTGATATAGTTGAAAAATTAACTCAACACAAGAGCTTATTTTCAAGTTCGTAATGAATTAAAAATTAAAGATAATCTAGCATAGAAGGCCTCTTTGAAAAATATGTTTTCTTCTAATTTTACTTCTCATCATAAACATGAAAGCTAAGTTTTTTTTATCTCACATTTAAATATAGGATTTGACATTGTCACTGAACGCAAATCAAAACCACGTTATTTTTAGCGCTAATATTGTTATAAGAATTTTGTGAAGTTTGCCTTGGAAAATGTTGCAAGATTACTATTTGTGTCTAGCTCGACCATATGTAACTTGAAACTTGACAAAATCTAGGCCTTTTCTTTAGAAATTGAGAGAATGAAGGTTAGGAGCAGTGCAATTCACTTACATATCAATAAGAGAGATAAATTCATGATAGCCAACCTCCCCTTATCACAAAGCACTCTATGGAAAATTTCAACAACTTGGCAGACAAGAGAAAAGAAGATATAAAAAGCAAAGGCAAAAGATAATAAGCACAAAATACATGGCATGAAGAGAAAAAACATTCAATAGTACTAGTGGAGAAGAGGGATGTTTGGAAAACAAGGTACAAGGAAGCCTTGGAAATGGATAGACTAAAAGGGACCATGAAATCCATAAAGGGCCCAATTTGGGGTTATGTCTTCAATGGCACTGATAATTTTATAGAACACTTATAGTAATACCTAGAGTTTGATGGTCTCCACAAGCAATGAAAGAAATTTCTGAGTTAGACAAAAAAGGATGTTGAGCACAGGGATGAAATGGTAGAAATGATCAGTCATGTCCTTAATAAGATCCCACCTCAAGCACTAGAATTACTGGGAGTCAGGGATCAAAATTTGGTATGTATGGATGTTAATACCTATGTTACCAAATGAAAAAGTGGGAATATCACTGACAAGAGAGTTGCTACAATAGAAAACCATATTAAGGACGACATGGGTTACATGGGAACTATGATAGGTCATGGTCCTCTATGCCCATGTGATTATTAGTTAACGTTAAATTATTCAAATAAATATAATGGGATACTAAAGGTAGTTGGGAGTAGATTAAAAAATGTGATAGACAAAGGGACCATTACCTCATCCCTAGAGGTTTTCAATTAAATACATCTATCAATTTCCATATGGACCCTCATAAAGCACTATGTCTACTCTCCATGCCCCATTGATCACAAGAGCTGGACAAGTCATTTAGGATTGTAAGAGGTGGAAAGATAGATAGGGAGGAAGTGTGGAAACTACTCTACCTATTATATTCTTTTTCTAGGAGGGACTCCAAATAAGGTGTACCTATGGAAGTCTCTCCTCTCACTCAGATGTTACTTGGATAGTAGGCACCATTCCAGCCACCCTGAGCCATAGATTCATCACATCTAAGACCACCTTCCAAAACTGAAAAGAAAAGTGGTACTAAAAAGGGAAGAGACCAAAGAAATCAACAATCATTTTTGGTTGCAATTTGACGTTACCCCCTCATTTTTTAGAGATTAGATATGAGTGGTAGCCTTTAATTAAAGGTTAATCCCTAAGAGGGAAAGAACTAATCAATAGAAGTGGAAAGATATTGAAAGTATATATAAGCTTCCCTCAAAATCAGAAAAAAGGATCAAGAATTTGGATACCAACATGTTGCTAAAATTTTGAGAGAAGAAATCCTATCATTTTGTATTGTTTCATAGACCCCGTGATGGGTAGAATCTGCCACATTAATTTTATATTCTGTCTATTCTTGTTCTCCTCTTCACTTCGACTCATTAGTAAACACCAGATTTTGGGAAATAAGAAATAGAGGCCCAGGACTGATATTTTTTTAGTCCCCATCCAATGCCCTCATTGTAATTCAAAGAATTGTGGATTTTAATGTCTAATTAGGACCGAGGCATATTTCCACTAGTGATATCAGAATAATCAAGCGAATTATGCATGTGTTCTTCCATTTTATGTCTTATATTTGATGTTGAATGAATCAATGGATCTATGCTTATCTTTCCCATTTGATTTTCGGTGTTAAATGAGAAAGTGATGAGTTGCTTCTTATTATGAAGCATGTTCATTTTTATACACTATGTCAAAACGATGCTTTGTCCATCAATTCACTCAAATAAAATACATACATAAGTTGCCAACTTTCCATAGCTATGCACTCTCCTCTATAACACTTTAACTAGGTAAGAAAAAAAACAAAAAACATTGTAAAAATAAAGTTCATATATTCTTGACTGAGGAGGAATTTTTAGAGTTTAATTTGGAAAATATGTGGGCAAAAGATTCTACGTAATGGTTTGTACTTGCTGAAGAACTAGTCAGAGTACATTTACTCTATTCTTTCCGTTTTCAAATACTGTGCATCCTCTTGATCATCTTACAACAATCATAAACAATTCTCTTGGAATTCAATAGCTGACAAAGCTCTTCAGCAATTTTTACATGCCTTGTGTGTCACACTGGTGCTTAATCATTTTGACTCTGAACAACCATTTTCAGTAAGAAACAGACACGAATTCTCCTTGGGTGTTTTTCTTTATCAGAAGGGACAACTAGTTACTCATCATTCTGAATTTTTTTCTCTTGCGAAGTTGAAAATTGAAGTTGACAACATTTCTCACTTAGAAAATAGACAATTTACTCAGACCAATTCATGATTTAGTTAGTATTCTTGATGCAAGGTAAATATGTATGAGTTGAAAAACCACCAGTATTCTCTGTTTTGAAGTGAACATGTTATTCAACCTGGAGCCTTTCTTGGACTATCCTTTGAAAGTTGAAACATTGGATAAGTTGGCTAACTTGTTCCAAAAGACTGCATGCCAATCATTTCAACAAAATAAATACTTTTCTCGGGGATTTTGATGATTATAAAATTCTCCATCATCTAAAAATTACTTTATTGGCCAGCAAAGCAGAAAATGATGAAGACTATTATTCGGCATTTTATGTTTCCCTTGTCTAATATTTATCGGAACTCCCATTTTCTCAGCCACTCTAGGAAAGCTGGAAAACATTGGGCTGTCAACTATAAATTTCTTTGTTTCATTCCAATACATATAGTCAAAGAATTTTTTAATACCCTTGTGCCTGCCTTCCAATTCATCATCAATGCAAGAAAAAATGGGACTTATATCTTAATATTGTCTAACACGGTTACAACACGACACCTCATGGATATGCATAAGGTTATGTATAGCTTTCAAGCTATAGACCAAGTAAGCAATATTTGGACAGAATAATTCAAGAAAGAACATCATAAGATTTTATGTTATTGTACTTTAACCATCAAACAAGGTTGGATAAATTCATTTTGGACTCCATTTACTAGTGCATTAGTCATATGTGGAACCGTTCATTTCCAAAAAACCAGTCATTTTTAAAATTCATACCTATTTCCCCACTCTGGATGACATATATATATATATATATATATATATATATATATATATATATATATATATATATATATATATAAAATGTTCCATAATGGATAAAAAAGGAAATACACGTGCATGTCATTTATCTATGATGCGTTAAACCCAATTTACTAATGTGGATCTCAATTTGTAGACATGAACTTTTATATAATTTTTCATATCGCAATGCAGACTCAATATGTATTATTTTCAAACATTAAAGATAAATTCAATACAACCATATTTTCAACATGTTGCACTCACCTTCATTTCATAAGATCTTGATACTTAATGAAAATTGCATCAATTATATCACATTCCAAATTATTGCAAGATAGAACCTATAAAAGAAAATTAAAAAAGAAGAAGTTGTCGTCGCTTTGATCTAGAAAAAATAAATAAATAAATGCTAGGTAATTCCTTTTAAGTACTACTATTCTTATTCTGTCATTGTAGCATCTCAACAATGACTCAATACTCTACCCTCATAAAAACACATCAAACTCTGACCTCATACTTAGGATTAAGACCCTACAAAAATCCTAGCAAAACCCTACCTCGATTAAGACACTCAACTCCCAATCCTGGTGATATAAAATTTGTCTTGAATTGGAAATAAAAAAATAACTCCTAGTTCGACGATAAGTGACTCGGCTCCTAGTTCCAGCAAAAGAATAGAAAGTCAATAGACAAAGGCTTAGGGTTTTTAGGGTTCTTGAAAGTCTACGTAGATCTATTCTTCAAAATTGTTTCGATCGAGCCGTGGTGTTTCCTGTGTGGAGTATTCACTGTTACCTTCAAATTATTTCGATATTGGATACTGTAAACCATAACTCTGACCTCCTGGCACCTCAGAGCCCATAAAATAATGGATTCGGTCCACACTCTACTCCAATGCAACCGAAGAAATAGAAGGGTTGAGTCATCAAAAATGCGTTCAACATTTAGGTAAGAACCAAGGTCGGGTAGTTTGGCATGGTTGAATTGGGTTCAACCCGATTCTGCGTGTAGAACAGTGACAACGCATTTAGAACAGTGATTTGGGTAGTGGATAGTTTCTAGGTCGAGTCGGGCAGTGCAGTGAAGGTGTATTTTTTGCAGGCGGGAATAGGGAGGTTGGGGTGAAGGGTGAAATTTTTTTGAGGCGAGAATTGGAATTAAAATTAAAAATTAAATGTCAATAATAATATATATATATATATATATATATATATATAGTATTAAATTACAAATTGAATATAAATAGATAAGATATTAAGGTGTATATAAATTATTTAATATGTAAAACTTACAACTTTCCACACACACGACCTGACCCTACCCGCGTTTCCTTGGGCACCCTCACATGGCATGACCCGACCCACCTGAACTATGGCACCAGGGAGAAAATGGCAAAAAAATCGTACGAACATGCACATTAAGCGACACAAGCAGTCACAACTTAATATTTTTTATATGACCTCCCTCAAACGACACGACTCGATGTAATATTCCAAAATAGGAAAAACATGAATATTGATCATAAACTAGAAATTGTAGCATATATCAATAAATCAAAACATGAGAAAATCATAGATCCATTTCATTATGTATAACAACAACAAATAAGTACAATATATTGAGGAAAAAGGCACTCAAGCTATGCAAGAAAATCCTCCAATGATCAAATACATTCAAACATGAAATGTTGCTACTACTCAAAAACCTGGAGGACCATGATAGAACAGTCCCAGTGAGTGTAAATGCCGATGGAAAATGGAAATACAAATATCTACTGATATAATGCTCAAAAAGTGTCGAGATCAAAGATCTAAGCTCCCAAGCACAATTCCAAGGCAACCTAGAAAGGGTTTCTGGAAATACACAAAATGAAAAATGCATCCCTATGGCTAAATAACTCTTTACAACTAGATAAATGTTGGGATGTGGCTGATATGATGTAAGAATGGCTGATACCCCTCCTTACTGACTTTCTGAATGAAGGGCTTCTCCCCTCATTGGAAAACAAGGTCAATAAACTGGGTACTTGACCCTCCACTACAACTGCCTTGCAAAATAACGTAGATTTTGAAGGAGACTATGCTATAAATGATGGTTGATGCTTGGCCAAATTATTTATGGTGAAATAATTCTCAAGGAACCTCCTTGCTAGCCTCCTGGATGAAGGGTTTCTCCCCTCACTAGAAAACAAGCTCAGAAACTAGGTCTGTCAACCCTCCACTGCTACTGCCCTCCAAAAAAACACAATCCTGAAGGAGACTGCACTGTGCATAGTGGATGAAGCTTGGCCTGATGCTAGATAGTGGACATGGAGCTCAATTAACCTCTCTTGAGTGGGCACTCGAAGTCCCCCGAGGATGAGGGTGGTATTTACGCTCGAAACACCCTTGTGCTAAACAACATAGTACACTATGCTAAACAACTGAAGCGTGCCGAGAGTCATAAAAGACCAAACATAAACAATAATCATAATTCCTTCTATGGATTCCATCCCCTTTCTTATATGATTGGTGAGCTTCCTCACCCTAGGTCCCACTCATTAAAGATGCTACTCTCATTCATACACTCCTCCACAATAACTATGATGTCCTCCATTAACTCTTCACTACCTCCATGACAATGCTATTGATTTGGTCAACCTTGACCCTATCCTCATGCTTTAGCTCCTATTCACACCCAAAAGTGATTTATTCAGCTGATAAAATGATCCTAATTAACAATAGAAGTGGTTTTATTCCTATTAAAGAGATTTATGGTTCTCTTTACCTGCTTATTCATCTATCTTATTAGAAAAATAAAAAATTAATATTCCAACTGGTTGAAAGCTAATTAGAAATATTACAGTCCTTCCCTCCAAAATGTTGCTTGTCCTTAAGAAACTGCAAGGATGTATACTGCAAAATATCCTCTCCTTCCCCTGTAGCATCATCATCTAATAAACTCTTCCACTGAACTAGATGATCTCCAATCAGTCTGTTCCTTAGTTGTTTCTCCCAAGTGTGCAAGTTAGCCTTTGGTGGTGAAACCAAATGGCTCTCATCATAAAGAAGTGGCAGATCCATGGAGGTAACTGCATGTTGTCTAAGGGCCCTCTTGAAGCATGAGATATGAAAAATGTTGGGGATATTAATCCCAATGAGAGGCTCCAATCCATATGTTACTCTCCCAACAAGATGAATCACCATGTGTGGCCCATAGAAAAGCTCATCAATCCCCTGCTTCTGCAATGTAGGGGAGCTGTATGGATGAAAATGATAGACCAAATTGTCCACCCCACACTTTATCTCTCTCCATTTATGATAGGTGTAGGACTCTTGCTGTTCTTGGGTTGCAACAATGTTGTCCTTAAGTGACCGGAGTACATCCTGACTCACTGGGATCCAATATTTTGTTCTAGGAACCTTGCTTGCCCAAGCCATTCTACATATAGTGAATAGAACATTGTCACCATATGGAACAAAAAGGAGAAATATAATGAGTACCATATGAAATTTCGAGTGGTGACAATAGTCCCCCAAGTGGAACCAACGCGATTTGGCTCCTTGTTGCCCCTAAACATAATGTGACAAGTAGCTTCCCAACCACTTGCTTGTTGTTTCTATCTGCTTATCTACTTGGAGATAGTAAATAACATTGGGTGTCAACCGAGAATACCAAAAATAGAAAAATATTTGCCCAAATCCATACAAGGAGTGGCTATATCCACAATTTATTTTGGTCTTAAATAGACCATGAAGTCCAAATAGAGGCCTACCCTCTTGTGGAGCAATGCACTATATATAAATGGCAAGGGAATAAAAGTACTTAGTTAGATTATCAATAATTACAAAGACATAAATATTACCATGTACTGTTGGTAAACAGGTAATGAGGTCCATAGATGAAATATCCCATCTCTCTCCAGGAAAATTAGGTGGCTGTAACAAGCTTATAGGATGGTTATTTCCCTCCTCATTCTTCAAACAAACTACACATCTCCTTATGTTCTAGAGAACATACTCCTTGAGACCCTCCCATGAGAATCCATCCATAATGCTCTAATATGTCCCCATGAAATCTGTGTGATCGGAAAGGAGTGGTTCATGTGCTACATGTAGAATCTGTTGATCAGCGGTTGTCATTGATGTCAACCCAAGAAGAACCAGGGGCTAACCCAATATTGAATGAGAAGTTTTACTTACCAAATTAATATATTCTGGGTCAATAATTCTTTTTATGGTTTCTACTTGTCGAGATGTTTCCGTTGATATATGGCACGCCATGTAATTCTTCACGGTTTGAGAGATATTCATGTTTGAAGTTTGTACCCCAGTTAGTGGGCTAAAACCCCATGGGGTTGGGCCATGGGTCATTGAAAGGTCATAATTAATATTTTATAAGCTCCTAAAATCCCTCCCACGTTCACTTGTTGAAGCCCCTCTCAACTTAAGCATTCATATATATTGTGATCTTCATTTCCTCTTTAGGCAAGGGATTCGGCCATCTGAAACAGGTCATCGTGGAATGTTTGCTCTAAATTTTTTTTTACGAAGGCTCAGAAGCTAAAATTTTTATGAGGCGAAGCTGAAATCCTGAGGAAGCTGAAGTAAAAATTTCAGATCAAGTTGCACAATATTTTTTGAGATATGATCTGTGGAAGTAAGGGTTTTTGCAGGCTCCTGAAATTCATCTCAAAGAAGTGACCTTGGTAAATTCGTCATAACTCTCTCTTTGAGTATCGGATTAGAATGCCGTAAAAAGTGACGGATAGTAAATAGTTTTTAATTTTCTCTCTATCAATTTCAAAAGCAAATGAATAAACAGTGACATGTGGCACACCGTACAAGTGCGCTCTTCTGAAACAGTCCATAATTAGGGTAGTGTGAGAAATTGGGTATAAATATCTCTTGAAGAATCCAAATTGGGTCAGACCTATGGCATTGGAAAGAAGACTCAGAGGAATACTACAGGACCAAAAATCAGATATTGAGGACCTGAAATAACAGAGATAAACCAGATTCAATATCGAGCTCCTAGAAGGCAAGAAAAAGCTAGATCATGTGTTGTCAAGGATTGCAAAGGACCGGACTTTCTACAGCATAAAAGCAAAACAAGGTGCAGCAGAGGGTAGCATGACAAGAGAAGCAACCAAGGTGCATAAAAACAACAAGAATTTCATCATATGAAGTCTTCAAGTGGGCAGCACTTCATACAATCATTGTAAAGGTATCATTGTACTTAGTCATTGTAAATACATTATTGTACAAATTGTACTAGTGTCTATTTGCCAAGGGTTGAGGAGGCAGTGTTGGGAGGTCTAGGATCATCATTAGGTGGATGTGTCAAAGTTGGGGTTATGGTCTAGTATATCTTCTTCTTCTACATCATTCTATATCATTGTAAAGTGGACCATTTTCCCTGGTACGGGAGTCCATTCTTCTTTTATTCTTCTATAGGGTGGTAGGGTGGTGCTAGGGTGAGTTGTAGCTCATTGGGTGTTGGTGCATCCGTTCAGTGACTACTGAAGAATCTTGGGCGTTGGAGCGTCCATCCAGTGGGAGCTGGAGAAGAATGCTTTTCTAGATTCTAGGAAGTTGGAGCTTTATTTTCAATTGGAGTTGAATATTAAAGAATTATTAGAAAAGTATTAGGTGGTTTTTGTCCCGCAGTGGGTTTCCACCTTAAAACTGTGTGAATTTGAGTTCCTCTTGTTTGTTGCTATCATTATACAAACACTGATAATAATTGAAGATTAACCAATGCTCTAATTGAAAGGAATACTGATTCACCCCCCCCCACCCCTCTCAGTATTTCCAACAATTGGTTTCAGAGCTTGGTTCCTTCAATAGCATTTTAACAGCTGGAAGGAGGTCATGGAGCATACAAAGAATGGTGTACCTCTATTCAATGAAAATAATTATGCACTTTGGAAAGGAAGAATGGAGGTCTATCTCTTGGCGCAAGGTTACGAAGTATGGGACACTGTTCAAAATGGATTTACATCAACCGTTGATGAACAAGGTAAGAAGAATTTGGTAAATGATGCAAAAGCAAAGAATATTATTATTAGTGGACTTATTGAATCTGCTTATCATAAGGTGTTGGGTTGTAAAACCGCCAAAAATGTATGGGACAAGCTTGAGAATATATATGCAGGTGACTCAAATGTCAAAGAAGCAAAACTTCAAATCTATAGAGCAAAATTTGAGCAACTCAGAATGAAAGAAGATTGCAACATTGCTGCATACTTCCAATACGTTGATGAAATAACCAATACTCTGGAAGGATTGGGAGAGCCAGTTAACGAGAAGACTATTATACGGAAGATTCTTAGAACGTTACCAGGGAGATTCAACCCAAAGGTATCGGTCTTAGAATACAGTGCAAATCTGGACAAACTCAGCAAAGAGGAATTACATGGAGTTCTCATATCATATGAAATGAGACTTGATGAAGAAGAGGGTACTTCGCATCTAGAAACTACGTTCGTTGCATCTAAGAAAACCAATAAGGATAAACAACCTTCAATTGAAAAGACATGCACCTGCAAGTGTGAAGAAAAGGGAGATGATGAAGAAGGTCTTTCAAATGAAGAATATGCTTACTTCACGAGAAAACTACAAATTGGTAAGGGACAATTCAAAGGTAAACTTCCATTGATATGTTTTAGCTGTAATGAGGTTGGGAATTTTGCAGCAAAATGTCCAAACAAAAGTAATGGCAACTCAAAAAGAAAGAAAGGCTTTAAGAAATTCAACAAGCAAGGATCCAAAAGGAATTTTCTCTCTAAAGAAGATAGCTCATCATCCGATGAAGACAATGATAGTGAAGAAGAAGCCAATGAGAGAGAATTGTTTATGGCCAAGCACAATAAACCCAAGCACAATAAGCAAGAGGTATCAAACAACGAAGAAGAAGGATGGACCATAGACGAATTTTATGAGGAAGAAATTAAGCTTATAAAAGATCTCAAGGCGGATAAGATCCATTCCAAAACTCTTGAAGAACAAGTTCAAGGTCTCAAAATTGAAGTTGAAGAACACAAATGCATTGAAGAGTCACTTCAAAAGAAGTTGGAAGAAAGCAACCAAGAAAGGGAAGAATTAGAAGCCCAAGTAGTCTCACTGCGTGAGGAAGTGAAGAAAGGAAAAACTATCCAAAACTATGCCAACAACTCAAGGGCATTGGAAGAACTCATCAACAATCAATGATCTTACAATGAAAAAACTGGCATCGGTTACAAAGAAGAAGAAGCAGGACCTTCTACAACAAAATACAATGAACCTATGAGATCTGACATGCATGAAGACTTCATTGGACAAGATTCGCAAGAACAACCTTGGAAGACAATTCCTTGATGAAATTTTCCATCTAGGTACCAACATATTTTTTATGGCTACTGTTATTCATGTGGAAAATTTGGTCATAAAGCTGTAGAATGTCGCACGTACCCTAGGAACGAATACAATTCCAGGAGATCTGTCAAATATGAACCTCCCAGGGCTTAGCGAAATATCAATAGATTTGAACATTTAAGAAATAATATTGAATGCTACAAATGTCGAAACTTTGGACACATAGCCAAAGACTGCAGACTTGAAAATCCTCCAGAAGAATCTTCGAAGCCATAGAATGAATGAACATGGAAGAAGAAGAAGAATGATAATTGTGCTCTCGCTCTCAAGGCTCAAAAGAACAAAGATGTGTGGTATGTTGATAGCGGTTGCTCAACGCATATGACTGGAGATATAAATAAATTTGTATCTCTAAAAGAGAAGAAGGATGGAACCGTGTCCTTTGGAAATGATGGATCTTAAAATGTTATAGGATCAGGTACTATCACTCTCAGAAGCAAAGATGTTCTAGCCAAGAATGTTCTATTGGTTGAAAACATAAATCACAATCTGCTCAGTGTTGGACAAATGTGTGATCAAGGACACACAATACTATTCAACTCCACGAAATGTGAAATCAGGAAAGGCGTGTATGGTGAAATTGTGGCTACAGCAAGTCGAGCTCCAAACAACATATATGTTCTGGATGAAGCAACTAAAGCATGTCTAATAGCTAAAGAGGATGATACAATAATTGGTAGCAATGATGATCAACTAAGTAAGAATTTTTCTACAAAGGTGCAAAGTGATTTCGAGATGTCTTTACTTGGTTGCAAATTGAGCATAGATGACTCATCTAAGGATGTGGATCAAAGGTTGTACAAATCTATGATTAGTAGTCTTCTATATGTAACAACCTCCCGACTAGATGTTATGCAAGCAGTTGGACAAGTAGCAAGATTCCAAGCAGCACCAAAAGAATCACATATTAAATATTCACCAACATTGGAATATCTTCGCCAGAAGCTTGGGATTCTCCCAAGTTCTCATTAGATTTTCCTTTTTCAGAATATAAAGGGGGAGTGGAAGTGTGTACAGGTCTGCAGGACGGTTGTGTGTCAGCGCGAGTGGAAGTGTGTACAGGTCCGCAGGATGGTTGTGTTTCAGGGGGAGTTACCCTTTGCCATTGATGTCAAAGGGGGAGAGAATGTTGTAGGAAGAGGTGTCATGATCACAGGGGGAGTACTTGTGTTGCCATCAATGCCAAAGGGGGAGATTGTTGATCAGCGGTTGTCATTGATGTCAACCCAAGAAACACCAGTGGCTAACCCAATATTGAATGAGATGTTTGACCTACCAAATTAATATATTCTGGGTCAATAATAATTTTGATGGTTTCTACTTGTCGAGATGTTTCCATTGATATATGGCACGCCATGTAATTCTTCACGGTTTGAGAGATATTCATGTTTGAAGTTTGTACCCCCAGTTAGTGGGCTAAAAACCCATGGGGTTGGGGCATGGGTCATTGAAAAGTCATAATTAATATTTTTTAAGCTCCTAAAATCCCTCCCACGTTCACTTGTTGAAGCCCCTCTCAACTTAAGCATTCATATATATTGTGATCTTCATTTCCTCCTTAGGCAAGGGATTCGGCCATCTGAAATAGGTCATCGTGGAATTTTCGCTCTAACTTTTTTTCTACGAAGGCTCAGAAGCTGAAATTTTTATGAAGCGAAGCCGAAATCCTGAGGAAGATGTAGTAACAATTTCAGATCAAGTTGCGCAATATGTTTGGAGATATGATCTGTGGAAGTAAGGGTTTTTGCAGGCTCTTGAAATTCATCTCAAAGAAGTGACCTTGGTAAATTCGTCATAAATCTCTCTCTCTGAGTATCGGATTGGAATTCCATAAAAAGTGACAGATAGTGCACAGTCTTTAATTTTGGCTCTATCAATTTTAGAATAAAATGAATAAACAGTGACACGTGGAATGCCGTACAAGTGCGCTCTGCTGAAAAAGTCCATAATTAGGGGAGTGTGAGAAATTGGGTATAAATCTCTCTTGAAGAATCAAAATTGGGTCAGACCTGTGGCATTGGAAAGAAGACTCAGAGGAATACTACAGGACCGAAAATCAGATATTGAGGATATGAAATAACAGAGATACACCAGATTCAATATTGAGCTCCTAGAAGGCAAGAAAAAGCTAGATCATGTGTTGTCAAGGATTGCAAAGGACCAGACTTTCTACTGCATAAAAGAAAAACAAGGTGCAGCAGAGGGTAGCATGACAAGAGTAGCAACTAAGGTGCATAACAACAACAAGAAGTTCATCATATGAAGTCTTCAAGTGGGCAGCACTTCATACAATCATTGTAAAGGTATCATTGTACTTAGTCATTGTAAATACATTATTGTACAAATTGTACTAGTGTCTATCTGCCAAGGGTTGAAGAGGCAGTGTTGGGAGGTCTAGGATCATCATTAGGTGGTTGTGTCAAAGTTGGGGTTATGGTCTAGTATATCTTCTTCTTCTACATCATTATATATCATTGTAAAGTGGACCATTTTCCCTGGTACAGGAGTCCATTCTTCTTTTATTCTTCTATAGGGTTGTAGGGTGGTGCTAGGGTGAGTTGTAGTGCATTGGGTGTTGGGGAATCCATTCAGTGACTACTGAAGAATCTCGAGCATTGGAGCGTCCATCTAGTGGGAGCTGGAGAAGAATGCTTTTCTAGATTCTAGGAAGTTGGAGCTTTATTTTCAATTGGAGTTGAAAAGAATTATTAGAAAAGCATTAGGTGGTTTTTGTCCCGGAGTGGGTTTCCACCTTAAAAATTGTGTGCATTTTTGTTCCTCTTGTTTGCTGCTATCGTTGTAAAAACACTGATAATAATTGAAGATTAAATAATGCTCTAATTGAAAGAAATACTAATTCACCCGCCTGAACGAAGGAACAAGGGAGAAAAAAGAAAACAATTCACATGAATGTGCACCATAAGGCACGACCTGACCCTCCCGAACAAAGGCATAAGTTAGCAAACAGAAAATGGGTCACACGGACATCCACAAAGCACATAGGTAGTCAAGACTTAGAATTTTTTATATGGTCGCCCTCACACGACCCGACCTCATGACCGATTCGAACGCATTTCGTTGGGCACCCTTGCACGACCCGACCTGACCCGACCTGCCCAAACGCATTTCCATGGGTGCCCTCATATGACCTGACATGACCTGACCCGCCTGAACATGTATCCTTGGGTGCCCTCACACGACACGACCTGACCTGACCCACCCAAATTTGTTTCCTTGGGCGCCCTCACAAGTCACGACCGGACCGGACTCACCCAAACATGTTTTCTTGGGTGCCCTCACTGACCCGATCGGACATGACCCGACCTGACCCGAATACAATGAGAGGGCTGAATTTGATATCGAAGCTTGGACATTATATTGGCTGGTCTAAGTGAAACATTGGCAGGCACAAGAAATTGGTCAAGGTCGAAGCTGCATAACAAGACATGGCAAGTTGGGAAGAATGTCAAGGGAGGATTTTTCAGACCTTGTAGTACAAGTTGAAGCGTATGAAAGAAGAGAACCCATGGATTCGTGTTGAACTTGAATTCTTGGAGGATAATGTTGAAAATAAATTGAAATCTGTCATTATAGAGCTGACCTTGAGTCTATCATATTCCCATTTTTGTTGTAGTAAATTTCCATATAATGAACTCACATCAAGGAATTAATCTTCAATTTATGTCAACATACTCCGTTTCTAAATGGCTAGTATGCTTATAATGTTAGATGGAGAAGACTGCACAAAATTGAGATTGTAGATCCTTGCATTGATAAATTTGGTTTCTTGGCTTACAATGAAGTCTAAGTAATGGTTCATTTCATTCATACTTCATTCTGAAATGTTGGAGGTGTTTTATTTTATACTGTGTTTCCTTGGGTGCCCTGATAGTATGGCACGACCCGACCCAAACTCATTTCCTTGGGCGCAATCACATGACCTGACCCGACCCGACCCACCCAAACGTCGAAGGCACGAGGGAGAAAATGGAAAATGGGTCGAGGGGTTAGGGCTTAGGGGTTAATGGGGTTTGGAAAATTTTAGGGGGGTTAAATGGGTTAGGGTTTAGGGGTTTTAGGGGTTTAAATGGGTTTGGGGCTAAGTGTTTAGTGGTTAAGGGTTAAGGGTTTAGAGGTTTAGGGTTTAAGGGTTAAATGGGTTAGGGGTTTAGACGTTTAGGGGGTTAAATGGGTAAGGGGTTGGTAATTGTGGCTTAAATATATTTCACCCATGAAAATTATGGTTTCGATAAACTGAGAGGGCAAGGAGGTTTATTGGCTTACAATGCAACCTAAGTAATGGTTCATTTTGTTCATAATTCATTTTGAAATTTTGGACGTGTTTTCTTTTATAGATTATATTCAGCTACCTTGTGCCCCAAAATGACTTGTTAAGAATGGAGAATTGTTTGCATCTATTTTGAGTTTTTTTTGGAAGGCATTGATGTTCATTGTTTCATAAAGGAAAGCAACATTGATGCAGGTAGTTTACCATTTTTTGTAATCAAGCAAAATCCAACCAAAATCTAATTCTGTCCACCAGACAAAATGTCTACCATACCTTAATTTTATAGGCCTATGCATGATGGATAAATTTCAAATCATACACTTAGGTACTATAAATTCACCATTGGCTAACCCACAACCTTGTACTATATCCAACCCCAAACGTGTTTCCTTGGGCGCCCTCACACGACCCTACTCGACGCGTTTGTGAGTCATCTTTGAGTCTAGAAACCCAACTCCTATATCATCAAGGCATGCGAGGAGTCTATCCATGTCAAATTTAAGTGCATACAGTAACAATTTGAAAAAAAATCAACGTTGGCCCCATTCACAGGTCACTCTTGGCTTATAAGATAATGGTGCAAGGTAATATCATGTCATAAGTGACCTAATTTTTTTTATCAATTTCAACAATTTCGGAGCTGCAATAATCTGAGAACAATGATGACATTTATGATGATGCAAATAAAGATGAATGAGATTCTCTTGGTTTCAAGAATAATTTATTCTCTACTGAACAGGGCTGACCATGTGAAGGTAGAAGTTCATATGGACCCTCCCATCCCCCTCACATCACTCTCATTTCCCCCATACCCAATCTATGAAAATTATTTGAAAAATCAAACCAGTTGTCACATTATAAATATAATATAAAATAAGTACTGAATAAAATAGGTGAATTAATTGCTTACCTTTATATATATATATATATATATATATTTTAATATTTTTATTTATTTATTTTATTTTTTTAATTATTTTTTAAACTGTGGTTTAATTAATTAAAAAAAAAATCCTGTGCCAAAATAAAAAAATTAATTAAAAATCTAATCTAAACGGAAAACGGGTCGCACGAGGTCACAAATGGCAAACGGGTCATACGAACATGCACAAGGCACATGGGCAGTCACAACTTGACATTTTTTACACAACCACCCTCACATGATGGTCCGACTCGAACGCGTTTCCTGTTGCAGCCTCACATGGCACTACCCGACCCCCCTGAACGAAGGCAGGAGGGAGAAAATGGAAAAAGGATCACACAAATGTGCACAAGGAACATGGAAAGTCACAACTTAGCATTATTGATACAACCACCCTCAAATGACCTGACTTGACCCACCCTCACATGACCTGACCCAGATGCGTTCCTTGGGCACCCTCACATGACCTGACCCGACCCGACCCGTCTGAATGTGTTTCCTTGGGTGCCCTCTTAGTACGTCATGACCCGATCTGACTCGACCCAAACCGAAAATGCTTCCTTGGGTGCCATAACACAACCCGACCCGCCCGAATGTCAAATGCACGAGGGAGAAAACAACAAACGGGTTGCATGAACATGCACAAGGCACACGAGTGATCGCAACTTAGAATTTGTGATACAGCCTCCCTCACACAATTCGACCTGAATGCGTTTCCTGTGGCACCCTCATATGACATGACCTGACCCACCCGAATGAAGGGCACATGAGAAAGAAAACGGAAAATGGACCGCACAAATGTACACAAGAAACACGGTTGGTCACAACTTAGAATTTTTTATACGGCCTGTTGGGTGTGGAGCCTGATTATCTTATTTATTTTGTATTACAGCATTGGACCCCTGTACCTTAATGGGGCGGCAATGCCGACCGTAATTAAACGTTGCCTGGGGGGTCCAGGGGAGAGTGCTGCGACTTTATGGAGCCCCTCCCTAACGGGGGGTTTCGGGGGCAGTGCCCCCGAAGTTAAAACATATGTAAAATTGCCTTGTACAATTATAGTAATTTCTAGTCAATGTGGGCTGTTCATTAGGCAGATGATCTGATGGTAGAGGTTATGTTTAGTTTAGGGTTTTTTGCCCTAGAAGGAAACCCCTCGCTTGTATGAGGGTATTGTATTGCGGCTATGTATTGTAGGTGTATTCTCGGAGCGAGAATAGATAGGGAGACTGTGAGAGAGAACAAAGGATATTACAGTGGATCTACTGTAGGTTGTGTCTCTTCATTTTGATGGATAATAGAAAGGAAAGACTGGCTATTTGAGGTGGACGTAGCCCAAACTGGGTGAACCACGTATATCTGTGTCTCTCTAGTATTATGTGTTTTGTGTGCTTGTGTTTTCCACATATTTTATGTGTTTCATTGCTCTATAATGTATCATTTTCTAACACGACCACCCTCACACGACCCGACCCGACTCGACCCAACCCAACCTACCCGAACATGTTTCCTTGGGCGGCCTCACATGGCATGATCCGACTGGAGCAGACCCAACCCACCCGAACATGTTTCCTTGAGCGCCCTCACACAACCTGACACGACCCGACCAGGACGCATTCCTTGGGTGCCCTCACATGAACCGACCTGACCCGATCTACCCAAATATGTTTCCTTGGGCGCCCTCATAGTACGGAACAACTCGACCAACCCAAACCGAACACATTTCCTTGTGCGCCATCACACAACCCGACTCGCCCGAACGTCAAAAGCACGAGGGAGCAAATGGAAAATGGGTCACATGAACATGTAGTACAAGGCACATAGGCAGTCATAGCATAGCATTTTTTATATGGCCACCCTCACATGAATCGACCCAACCCAACCATACCCGCCCAAACGCGTTTCTCTCGGCACCCTCACAAAAACCGACCCGACCCGACCCGCCCAAACACCTTTCTCTGGGTGCCCTCACACGACTCGACCCAACCCACCCCGAAGTGCCTGAACGCATTTCTTCGGGCACCCTCACACGACATGAACTGACCCGACCCACTTGAATGATTTTCGTTAGGTGCTCTCACACGACTCGACCCGACCCACACGAACGCATTTCCCTGGGCGCCCTCACATGACTCAACGTGACCCGACCCACCCGAATGTGTTTTCTTGGGTGCCCTTACATGACACGAGAAGACCCGACCTGACTCGATCGAACGTGTTTCCTTGCGTAGCCTCACACGACATGACCGGACTCGACCCGAAACGACACAGGCGGTCACAACTTAGCATTTTTTATATGACCACCCTCACATGACCCAACCCCACCCAACCCGCCCGAACGTCGAGGCATGAGGGAGAAATCGAAAAAAGGTCTCACTAACGTGTAGTACAAGGCACACGGACAATCAATACAACTTAGTATTTTTTATAGGACCACGCTCACCCGACCCGACCCGACCCGGCGAGACACGGTCGAACGCGTTTCCCTAGGTGCCCTCACATGACCCAAACTGACTAGACCTACTCGAACGTGTTTCCTTGGAACCCTCAGACAACCTGACTGGACCTGACCAGACCCACCTGAACACATTTCCTTGGGCACCCTCACATGACCTGACATGAACCAACCCAACCAGACACATTCCTTGGGCACTCTCACATGACCCGACCTGATCGGACCCAGTCGAACGTGTTTCCTTAGGCACCCTCACAATACAGCATGACGCAACCACCCCACCCGAACGCATTTCCTTGGCCGCCATCACACGACCCGACCCGACCTGCCCAAACGTCGAAGGCATGAGGGAGCAAATGGAAAATGGGTCACATGTACGTGCACAAGCCACATGAGTGGTCACAACTTAGAATTTTTGATATGGCCTCCCTCACACGATCTGGCCAAAATGCGTTTCTTGTAGGGCCCTCATACAGCATGACCTGACTCACCCGAACGACGGGCACAAGAGGGAGAAAACGGAAAATGGATCGCAAAAACGTGCAAAAGAAATGTGGGTAGTCACAACATAGCATTTTTTATCTGACCACCCTCACATGGCTTGACTCGACCTGACCCGACCCGACCTGACCTGACCCACCCAAACACGTTTCCTTGGGTGCCCTAACAATATGACATGACCCTACCTGACCCGACCCAAACATGTTTCCTTGGGTGCCATCCCACCACTCGACCCAACCCGTACGAATGTGTTTCCTTGGGCGAGATCACACGGCACGACCTAACCAGACCCAACCAAACCCACCCTAATGCGTTTCCTTGGGCACCCTCACATGACCTGATCACACAACCCGAGCCAGACGCGTTCCTTAGGTACCCTCACACTTTCAATGATTTTTTCCTAAACGTCCAACTTCTGATGCTTTGCTCCTAAACATCGTACTTCCAATGCTTCTCATAAACGCCTGACTTCCAACGCTTTGCTCCTAAATGTCGCACTTATGACACATTGTTCCTAAACATCACAATTCCGACGCGTTGTCCTAAAATGTCGCAATTCTGACGCTTTTCCTAAGCATTGCAATTCCAACTCTTGGCTCCTAAACATTGCACTTCCAACACATTGTTCTGAAACATCACAATTCTAACGCTTTGTCCCAAAACGTTGTTATTCCGACGATACCCCTAAATTTCGCTATTTTGACGATACTCCCTAAATTTTACTAGAGCGATGCTTGTTGGCAGGCTTTAAAAAAATAGAGAAAATTCGGGAACTTTTTGACAATACGTCAAAAGTGTCAGAGTTAAAATCTTGGAAAATTGACCCTAGACATACCCTTTATGGAGCTGGAAGAGCCTTTTGTTTTAAAACCATAATATTTATTTTCTTATCAATAGGGTTTAATTTATCACTAGAATTGAAAGGGATAAGGCTTTCCAAATCCATCTCTTGAGTTATTGGGTTGGAACCATCATATTCAGGGAGTAGAGCCTCTTAAAAATATGGGAATTAAAGAACAATGATCCCAAAATAGAGTAAGAAAACCACCCCCAAAAGAAGAAACTAGGTAGGATTAAACCCCACAACAAACTAATGAGCAGAGTGGTGAGCCCTGGCATTACACCAAGAGTGTTGGAACTCCCATGGGTTGCCCTACTTTACTTTATCAACCTCGGGTTTGTACAAAATTGGAGGTGATATTGCTATATACATAGCAAATGCAATCTGTTCATATCATCCTCTTCTGCTTTACGAAAGGGTGTTATTTCTTAAACTATGATAAGAACTGGAAAGAAAATTGCTGGAAGGAAATGACAGAAAGGAAAACTAAAATGCTGAAAAGAAATGATAGGAATGAAACTAATTTAATTTGTAGAAAAGGAAATGAATGAAAAGAAACTAAACTATATTGCTGAAAAGAAATGGTAGGAAGGAAACTAATTCTAAACCACACTTAACTTCTCCAAATGGCTAAATTCACTCTACTTATCCTATGGTATATCTACCATGCTTCTACCCATGCAACTAAGCTATCCATGACTTAATTCTAATTAAAAAAGTGTTGATTTGTAGCTTGGAGGAAAGAAAAGGCTAAAGCGGCTAATGGAGGGCTTAACGCATGAAACATGGCTTAGAAGTGGAAAGAGCGGGGTTAAACCTTATAAAACCTTATTATAGCGCAAAAATGGATTTGGAGTGGAATGAATTGAAAAGTGCGATGGTGGAGATGCAATGGAGGAAAAAGTTGCGATATGTGATATCGCAATTGCAATATCGTCAAATTAAAGGGATAGCGGAAATATTTTTCGGGAGTGGGAGTGAAATGCGAAGTGCAATGACGTAAGAACTGCGACGTGCGAAGTGCGACAGGGAAAAAGCTGCGATGTGCGAAATGTGATATTGCAACTGGTGGAAAGAGTGATAAGTATTAACGAAAACCTACTGAATGGTGTGAAGAGAAAAATGCGATGGGTGACGTGGTGGTGGGGCGTGATCACAATATCGCGATCGATGGATCGGAGTGGTAAGTCTTAACGAAAAAAGGGAAAATATTGCGAAGTGTGATTTTGCAAAAAGGCGAAGTACAGTAGCGGGAGTTTCGAGGAAGAAAAGGGCAGAGGTCAACCTATGAGTTTTTAAAGTGTTTTTCCATTAAAATATCTGTGATAGTTGTAAAATGTGAAAACAAAGGAATATAAGGCGAACTTAGTCGTTTTGAATTATTTTTGGGAATAAAAGGGTGTGGCAGCTGTAATAAGTGAAATATAAGGGATTAGAAGCGTAACAGAGGTGTTTGGAAGTGAATGAAGAGATGGATAGGGACTCGAAAATGGAGCGGAACGACTTAATAATCTCTCTGGGGATTTTGATGCCTATTCCTGCAAACAAACCTGTGGATTCATGCATGGGAAAATACAAAATTATGCGTGATAAAATGGCGAACATAAAGCAGTTTTTAGGTCTGTGGGAAGGTTTTCCCTTCTCGAGCTCTATTGACATAGATGAGAAGGGAGTCTTGATCCATAGTTTTTTGTTTTTTTTCCTCTACTATATTACTCACAAGAAAATGAGATACTACAACATCATACTAAAATAAAATATAAACATCGATGAAAATATGAGAAGCAGAACTAATTTAATGACAGAAAGAAAATTAACTTAGTGGTAGAAAGGAAACGATAGTAACATTAGAGAAGATGAGGCACATGGATTGGGCCCTAACCCACGAGCCTAGCTCTATGAAACTTAAATCAGTAAAATGAAATCAGTATGCTCATTTAATAAAAGAATAACCTCATACATCTCTGACAATTTGATGACTGCGTAAAATAATGAAAAGCTCAATAGCTTGCAACAAAGTTCCAACTAGAATTGACTAACTCTTTCTAGCTCTAGCTCTGCTCTTTTTATTCTACAGGTCAGCTACCAACAGCTCCCTTGAAAATGGTGATGGAGTCCACTTGACTCCAAGTAAACATATACTAAATGCACTCCTCTTGGAGTTGCTTGGCTACCTCTGGAGCTCGAATTTTTAGAGAGAATGATTGAGTCCAATTGAATCCAAGTAAACATGGATTGAGTGCAATCCTCTTGGTGTTTCTTGGTGGCCTCTAGAACTCGAATTGCTGGAGAGAATATTTGGGGTGATTGAGTCCACATGACTCCAAGTATTTATGATAAAATCCTTATAAAAATGCTTAATAATTCATGATTTTATACACTTAACCTCATATTAGGCACTCAGAGTATGTTAGCTTTAGTCACCACCTATACTAGCATCATAAAACCAAATAATAATAAAAATGCATTGGATCTTTTTGGCCTGCATGGTCCTCTTGTATAATGGTGCCCTTTCCAATGCACCCCTTTGTCTTTCTGGAGTATGGTACTCCCTGTTTTTGAGGCTGTGAGGGAGGTTGTTCCATATTCTTTGGCTGGCCATAATGCACTCATCTTCTATCTGCCTAGAAACATCATCAAAGTGGCCTATCACATGTATTTGAGTCTGAAGTTATTTTTAAATAGTGCAGGGTCCCTTTCAATCTCTCGATGGTTAAGGATGGCTCCTCTTGGGTTGAACAATCTTGGTCTGATATATAAGTGTTCTGTGTTTCTTCTTCCGATGACCCTCCATATTTATTTTTCTCTATTGTCCTCATTCATCATCCAAGATATTAGATCCATCAACTACATATCCCCCATTGTGGAATTGGGGCCCCAAGTATCCAGATTTTTCAGCACAAGGTTATGCACATAAAACTCTGCCATCTTTGCCTTATAAGCCATGTTATATTGCTTGTAGAAATCCATGAATTTTCTACAATATTGGAAAGGTAGGGATCCATGGGAGGCTAGACTTTTGTTTTGAAATAGGAGCCATTTCTCCTTGAGGTACACAACATATGAGTCAGAAGGGAATATGTGTTGAAGGGATTCTATGCATAAGGCTGCCATGGTGGCTACTTGTTTCCCTTTTTGCTGCAATTGCACCTTTAGTGCCACATTCTTTGCATGTGCCTTCTGCAACTACTCCTTCAGACCTATTTCTTCGATTCTTTCATCCTCCCTTGATTATTATTCAATGATAGTCGGGCTTGTGGGAGGAGTTTTTGTATCTCTCCGAATTATCCTCTAACTCTTATCAGCTCTAAAATAAATAGAGGTCTACCTTTTTCTCTTTTCGCTCAGAGGAGATAAGGTGGCAACTACCACTTTTTCTTGAGGGGATGTGGTGTTGTGTTGTGAGTTTGTTTCTTGCTCACTTTCTACTACCTCTATGACTTCTATTTCCTTCTCTTGCGTTTTTCCTTTGATCTTTGTCTCTTCCTCTTCTTATTCTTCTTTTCGTTCTTCCTCTTCTTCTAGTTCTTCTTTTGGTTCCTCTTCTTCTTCTCTAAGGCTAGGAGTGGAATTCTGCATTGTTTGGACTGCTATAAAAGCTTCCCTGCTCTTATTTAAGAAAAAGGACCAGGCCATGGGTAGGGTGATGTTGTTCTGCTGCTGTTGTCACATACTATCCAAAAATACGTGGCTGAAGCTCACTATTGCTGCGTTGCGGGCTTCCGTCAGTCTCTCTCCCCTTAAAATTTTTTAATTTACTAGTTTGGATGAGATGGGGTCTATTTTTATTAGATTGCGCGACTAATTTTGGAGTGCTTATGTAACTCGGCCTCAGCTCCAATTTTCCTTAGAGACCCTTGTTTCCTTCCCCCTGTTAATTCATGATGGAATACGTTTTTACTCCCCTTGTTCTCCTCTAATCTACTTGATTTAAATTCTTTTCTTTTGCATGCCCAGGTGGCATGACTTTGCAGTTCTCCCTTTTCATACTTCACGATGGTGGACAAGCTAACTGGCCACTTTTCTGCCCCTTAAAATATAAGTCTGCAAATTTAATTATTTTTGGCTATTATGGATGCATAGTGAAGGGTGAGAATCTATACCTTATTTTACCTTTTGTTGTCTAGGCGTCTGTAGGAGCTAGAATTCGGAGACAAGCCTCTCATATGTTGCGTTCTTCCTTGTTTTCCTGAGTGAGAAACTGTTGAATGACCAACTCTTTGAGTGAGCTCCTGATCTCTCTTGATGTTTATTCCTATTGTAGATGCCACATGGGGATGCTCCAGATGCCATGGGTGGCACTCTTGTCTTTCTTGGGGTGTAATATTCCAAATCTGGAACAACTAGCAAGGCATGACTGGAAAACGCATTTTCCAATAATGGATGATATAGAAATGAAAACTAGCACTTGGATCCCTTAGATCTGAGTATCTAAGTCCTAAATCCAAGAGGGTATCAAAAGGAATCCTTCTAGGTGGGTTAAACAGACCTCCCACACCTAACTGCAACAATATATAAACTCAGTAATGGATATGCAGCATCCAATAAGCTCATATAACATGTTAGAAATGCATACCCATCAATACAAGCTACAACAACAAACTTTACTTCATTTTATGAGCCAAAAGTTGGGTAAAAGCAGCAATTTATGCCCTAAAATGGTTAATTTCAGATATGAGCGTAAACGTAAGGGAAAGTGACGGTGGGATCTCGTAGCTTAGGTCATAAGAGACTTAAATATCAAATTTCAGCCCAAAAAAATGACTCTAGCTATGTTAAACAGATCTACCACTCCCGATATAGCCTAAAAATGCCCAATCCCCATGACTTGTGGTATGAAGAAATTTATGAAGCACAGGAAGCGTGATTTTCTGAAGGTGATGGATGAAATATGGTATGGAATTCAGTAAATCAGATATATAGCATAGTTTATACAATTTACAATAGGTAAACAAAAGAATCACATGAAGAAACCCTTAAGATTGAGGTGCTGCAACAACAAGATGAGATTGCAAAGATTGATAGAATTATTTTATAGGCTGAAGAAGCTGAATATTAAATTTCATATCTAGAACAGATATGTGTACAAAAATATAGATCTATATCAGATCTGTACACTAGATGAGTTCCTCTACAATTCCCCCTTGGGGTTTTGATCAAAACATGAAGGCACAGGAGTAGATATGAGATCTAGAATTAAAATTCTGCAGCAATATTCATAAATTATATAGTAAAAAAATATATAATTAAATCATATCTGAAACAAACATGGATTGGTTGGCCAATCCATGGATCACCACAGTGAAAGGGAGAGTCCTATCACTAGAGATCTCTCCTCCAAATAGCAATCAAAACACCCTGCAACTTTCCTCTTGCAGATAATGGAGTATGGAAGGGAAAAATGTGATGTTAGATTTAGTAATGATTAGGCCTGATGCATTGATCTGAAAATTCAGCCCTGATGATTCAATACACTCTTCCAGGAGGTTAAAAGACACACTCACTGAGAAGAGGCACTAGCTTTACCTAGATCTGAATAGATCTAGCTTCCATTGTTGCAGCTTACAAAAGCAATCAAACC
Source organism: Pinus albicaulis (assembly GCA_034641835.2). NCBI lineage: Eukaryota > Viridiplantae > Streptophyta > Pinopsida > Pinales > Pinaceae > Pinus > Pinus albicaulis. The sequence goes on from CM076577.1 coordinate 814,692,669, forward strand.
CTCAATAGGATCTGAATTTTGGTTGAAAGATGAAGCTTGGCCCAAGCCTGATAGTGGACAAGATAGAAAAAGTCTCCTCCAAGAGCTACTCAAGAAAGGAGTTGGGATTCCCGACTAGGAACACCCAAGTGCTAAACAACACTATTCTTAGCTAAATATCTACAGAATAAGGGTTGTCTAAATAGACAATACCCTCAGCAATACCAAATGATCAACCCCTCTCTTGGTGTCCTCATCCTTCTTTTATAATTTGGGAGCCTTGTCAAACCCTAAACCATCTTGATGAATTAGCCTCATTCACATGAGTGGCTTCCAATATGGACTGCGTTGTGCCTTTTGGAGATACATTACACCTAGATAACATTGTTAATTTGGTCCTGTTGACCCAGTTAATTGTTCCAGCCTCATTCACACTTAAGTGTGTTTATGAAAGTAGCTCAGATTTAGCTTGTTTCACATTGAGCATTGATTTATTTTTGATGTTTAGGAGTCATTATTGGTCCTTCTTTACAATTTTATTCATAAGCATGAAAAACAAAACAAAATTGAATATTCCTATTGGCACTAGAAAATTTGGCCCAATTTCCGATGGCCACTTCGTCGCTATTCCAACACATAGTCGTTGCAAGAGCGACAGTTCGAGGACGTACAAAATGTGGTTAGCCATTACGTCGCAATTCCGACGCCTTGACAAAGTGTCACAATACTGACACTTTTTTCGTCGCTTCCAAACAAGCGTCACTCTTCCGACATTTCCCAAACCGTCGCTCTTCCGACGTTTGTAAACTGTCGCAATTCTGACGAAATGTGGTCCGACGTTTTGAGCATCGCTCTTTCGAAATTTGTAAAATGTCACAATTCTGACGCCTTACAAAAGTGTCGCAAGACCGACGCATTGCAAAAGTGTCGCAAGACAGACGCTTTCCAGAAGCGTCATAATACTGACGCTTTGCAAATGCGTTACAATACCGACGCCGGGAAGAACTGTCGCAATATCGACGGACGTCGCAAGATCGACGAAAATGGAAATCGTTCAAAACGTCGGAAGACCGATGCTTATAAGGCGTCAGTATACCGATGCGTATAAGGCATTGGAAGAGCGATGCTTACAAAGCGTCGGTATACTGATGGAGGGTTCAATTTTAAAAAAAAAATGAAACTTTAAAACAGGACAGTAAATCTCCAATATTTTTTATGAATTGTGGGCGTTCCAATTTCCTGTCACAACTGTAAAGCTGTTGTACTACAGAATAAACAAATTTTAACTCCAATAACACGACGTCCAAGGAAAATACATTTTTCTTCTACGAGACAATGCCACTGGCTTATATGTATTTTTGTGCCATGTGGCATATTACAAATGTGTATCAAAATTCATTGACTGCGATGTGTAATCTTACTAAATCCCTCGATAAATGTGTGGTCCTCCTATTGAACACGAGGAAGTGTATCTAGTCAAGAGCTCTACCAGGGATTTGTCAGTTGTTTTGGGAAGGTGAAAATACACCTTATAGCACTTGTTGCTTCTAAGAGTACCATAGAGGCTTTAACACAAATACTCTTCTTTGTAGCCTGTGTCATCTTCGTCAGTTTAAGTGAAGTGTTATAGATACTTACTCAATTCCAGTTAACCAGATATGCGATGGCATTTAGGGTAATTCCAATTAAGCAGATGGACGATGGAATTTAATTTATATAGAGACCTACCCAATTCCTGTTAAGCAAATTGACGATTGCATTTATTTTATATTATTTTCCTACTTTACTAGGAGGATGCTGTAACTAAAGTCTTATGCATTCTTACCTAATTCGAGTCACGTAAATTGAGGGTCTATATTGTATTAGAATACATAATACAAAAAGTATTGGAATACTGTAATATGTCTTAGCATGGACTTTATTGCATGGAATTATTGCCTTATATTGCTGATAATGGTGGAAGGAAATTACTGTGATAAAAATAACTAGAAGTTGCCCCAAAAGGTGCAAAGAGAGGCCGATAGGTTTATCTGACTTATTACGCACCAAAAGGGATAAAAAAACTATAGAGGATCACACCTCTCAGAGCTTAACAAATCTGGTGCTCAAAAATATGTATGCTACTCTAGATCTATTGATCTATATATATAACCTTTTTATGCTAGACAAACTTAACGAGAGACCATGATCTCCCCCAACCCGCATTGTAGAGATCCTACTTCTCTCAAGAGCCACTAGGCATCTGTCTTTCTCCTTCATAAAGGGATTTTTATCACGATATAGAAGATAATACCAGGTAAGCATTTACACAAATTGCGATGTAATAACCTTGAGTATTCTAATAAAATGGGTCCAGTGATTTGAATCTTCTCTAAAAATAATTAAATCCATTGCTATTAACATCAAGTATTCCAATAAAAAGTGTATGCCCTGCTTGTCAAAATCTAGGAACTGACAAGAAGCTAAATCGGGTATTCTTATTCAGTAATATCAAGCAAGCATCAGCCAATAAAATTCCTAATCCCATCTTAGCCCTGTAGTTTGTAAGGTCTAGTCATTTGGAATCAGTACAGAGACTTGACATACAAAAAAAAAATATCACAAATCAATGGAGTGCAACAACAGGTTAGGATCCAACCATATAGGGTCACACAAAACATTATGAATTTTTTCTTCCCATTAGATGAGACCAATATGGCCAACAAAACAATCACTCCAAAATGTGTAGATATCAATGAATTTTATTCAGAAACTCTACAATTCTATAAGTAAATACAAGAAGATGCTCCGAATTCCCTGAAGGGAAACATTGGATTTTGCAGCCCTGCCTTTAAAAACCGGGGTAGATAGGTCAGAGCCTACCTAGCTATCACATCATTTCTATATCTTTCTAATTGCAAAACTTGAAATCTATACATGTATTTAGAACCTCGAATTGACATCCTTCCTTGACAATAGGGGAGGGAAAAAGAAAAGTGACTATGAATATTTTCATGGAACTACTTGCCGAGTAGACTCTCAGAAGAGCTGTTTCTCAAGCATTTACAATCAACCCATCTTAATTATGGAGGGCCTCAATTTAAGGGCATGGGCATCCAATTTATGGAAAATATTGTCATGGGATTGAATCATTGAAAAACTCATGCCAAGCAGCAAACCCTTCTAAATCATTAAGAAATGCATCAGCAGCCAATTCACTTTGAATCACTATCTAAAATTTCCATGGCCTTTAGTCCCCTTGGTTTCTGTAGCAAAAAAATATTGTTCAACCAATTGAAACGAGTCCTAAATATTGATTTAAGCATAATTTTAAAGCGAGACATTAGCAAAGATTACTAAATCATGGAAAAACATAGCAATGTCACAACAGTTGACAAGAAACCCTGCTTGAAGAGAATATACCTTCTTTATGCACTTCTTTTCTCTAACCTCATACTGAGCTCTGGTAAGATCAGACAACCAATTCCCAAGAAAGAAATACTACACAACAAAGGATAAACACATTAGGTACAAATCACACCCCTTTTTATTATTCTCAGATACATGCCAGCAAGCCAGACACCTAAACAAGGGAAAATACATTTTACAACATAGTAGTCCAGGTCCTCCCTTTCTGATCTACAATTATCACACAATTAGGAGCAAGGATGACAAAACTCAACATTTCTCTTGATCTCTAGTACGAAAATTGTGAAATACTAATATGATAACATTTCGTTGCCTCATCAGGACCTCGCTTGAAAGGAACTTGTTTCTTACATTTGCACCATTTCCTGAAGCAGATGGATCTTCCGAATTTTTGTAAGTCATCAAACCCAAGGTCAATTACACAAACTTGCTTGCAAACATAGAGTTTTGAAAGATATTTACAAGAAAAAAAAGGAATCCTAGATAAAATACCAAACCACAAACCTGTTGTTTATACATGGCATGTAAGGATCATAGACAGGAGCACAACGTATTAATGATGTGCTTCTTGAGTGAGCTGCTAATTGGGCTTTAGTAGATGGAGTCTGCTGGTCATGCCTTCCATTCTGTCTATCGATCCGAATATTTTTCTTAGCTTGAATAGAACAGAGAAATATGGGTAGGGTTCCTACAACACCCTGTCACAGGTCTCACAAGAATTCCCTAGGCCCTTCGATAGTCGAGACTGGGGCCTCTGGTTTAAGAAAACCACTCTAGCACTATTGGTGATGTAGGTCTGCAACACAAAACATTAACATTATAATTAGTACCTAATTACAGTCATTTAAACTACATTTTAAAATTACCGATATGTGTGACAACTTACCTGTACCAAAGAACAGTCTATTAGCTTCTGCATGTCCTGAAGCTGAATAACATCATGGTAGACATAACTTCAAACCTGGAATAGAAAACTCTTTTAGGACATCATAAAGCTCATTTGATGTAGTAATTCATGCTAATTAAGGACCGAACTTTACAAGGTTTTGTGGATTACTTGCAGAAGGCAATGTGAATGATGGGAATAGAGACAATGTTGACAAATGTTGGCACTGCAATCCATGCAAAAGATGTTGACTTCATTGTTCTTATGCTCCAAATGAATGGAACAAGGTGTAAAGAATTGGTCTGTTAACAGAGCCTCCAGCCATGCCAGTTTTTGTGGAACAACAGAGAGAGCATATCCAACCTGCAAAGGAGTCAGAAAGCTTAATCCTTCCATAATTTACTATATTTGAGGAGCCAGGAAAAACGGTGGAAATATCTTAGAAAATCCTCATAATTTATCAATTTATGGAATTCGGGTAATTATCAATTTATTATATTCGACCTCAGCATATTCAACCCCCTTAAGCTAGAGATGTGAAACACAACAGCGCACGTTTCCTCAAAAAATGAACTTAAATAAGGCCGAGCTTGTCAAGAAGCTAACTGTTCGTTCTGGAAATTTAACTCAAAACTGAGCTTGCCCCTCAAACTTCGAAATAATAAACATTTCTTAGCATAGATGTATGATACATGATCCATGTACTTAAAATTGATATCAACCGAGAGGCATTTCTTAGATTTGTTTTTGGTAGATAACATAGTGAGGGGCTAAATTTCTAGAGCTTCCATGCATCTGTAACATCTTCGGAGCATTTTCATGTGGTTTAGCTACCCTTGTCACTCAAATTGATAGTAGATTAAATATGCCAGATGTTTTCAGCGTAACAAGAGCCATTTCAAGTTTCATTGGAAACAATATTTAGAAAACATAGTTTGTGCAATCAATCTTCATACCGAAGTAGCATATATTCAATTTCACAATGACCTAATGTCATCATGTACTCAACAAGTCAATTGTTGTAGTGTCATACAACCTCAAGCCTCAAACATATTTACAAGTGAGCATTTCAGGTCTGATTTAGAACAAACCTGTTAGAGATTTTACTGAAATCAAGTTACATTCTAATGCTCATTTAATATAGAGATTAAGATTCTAAATCTATTATGTTACTATTGTTGCCAGTATTTTTATTGTACTTGTGCCATACCCAACTCCACTAATAGTAACAGCAATGTTGAATCCTGATTAGTCTCCATCCATGGGATTTTAATGGCCCTTAGATGTGAGATTCACATGCCAAATTGAATCATTTCATAGAATGACTCCATTGCATATTACTGCCTTTCAGCTATGGCTGAGTATCAATTTTACCAATTTTTCCAGCACTTGAATATAGTCCTAATTACATCAAATTTCAAAGTTTGAGTCTAACCCTAAGTGCATAAAATTCTGCAAAACCCACTTACGCAACACAATCTAGGAGGGGTTAACATGCCTATGAAGTATTTAAACATTGTTGAGGGCTAAGAATAGTTGGACTTTGCCAACTAACCAAACTCACTTTTGACCACTTCTAGTAACTTTAGCCTGTAGATGCTCTCATAAAAATAAAGCAGGTGGTCCAATAAAAGGAAGGGGACTGGTTGCGTGTTTCATTCCCTTTTTTTTGTCAGCTGAAAGCTTTCCAAGAAGAATAAATCTACTGAAGCATGAAACTGATTTTGTTGCTGCCCCAACTACCATTGATATACATCACAATGTGTCATAGTTTATTGTAAGCCTCTATTGAGAGTGGGCAGCACTAAATCCAAGTAATTCCCCTCATCCCTTAAAAGACACCTCTAAATATAACTAGAAATTTCAAATAGTTAGTAAAGGAAAAGTACAAAGATATAATAGATCTGTGTTGAGCCAAAAACCTGTGCATTCACAACAAAACTGGGATGGATAAAACTTAAAAACAATTATGGACATTGACGAAAAATCGTCTTATGCATACAAAATGAAAGAAGCATTGGCATACTACTATGTTTACAAATTTAAGGACAAGCAGAGTGAGTCTCCGGGCAACACATTTACATGTGGAGACCCTAGATCCTTGTACCCCCAATATCTAGTGACTTATAAAATTATTGCCAAAACAATGCATTTGCTATGCATGTAAGAACACCACCTGTATAATGAGGGAGATGTAATATTGTCTGAGAAGTAGATTTATACAGAGTGGTCCAAGATTGTGTATTTATGGAAGATACAATTGATTTTGGCATGAAACATGTATCCAAGATTTCAATGTGCCTTATTTCAGAGCCCATTGATGATTTACTATGAAACCTAAACTTTCAAAACAAACACATTGAAATCACAGGATCTCCATCACGAATATCATAAATATTAACTGTCTTTTGGGCACTGGTAGTAGATAACATAAGAGGTCCACATGGCGTGTACCACCAATGTTGATTCTCTGGCACAACATTTGCAAAGCCAAAATTTCTCCCCGAGACATCCCTCTTTGCTAAAACTGGAGAGATGGTACTGGATGTTGAAGTGAAGGCTCTGATTCAATATGGAATGCCATAATTTCTTTATTATAAAAGCCCATGAACAGAAACTTGTGTCCAATGTACAACCTGCAGATGCTGCCACGACATATTTACCAGAGCGACCATCTAAACCAACTGCTCTTATCAACCAGAAATCACCCCACATGTTTGGGGTAAGCCCATATGGAGCTTTATATTCAGCCTTCTCCTGGAGATTGGAAAAAAACAATACTGATTATTACTCATACATAAACTTCCCTTTATGTTAAGGGAAAATTTAAAGAGTGCATAAATATTCTTGAAATCCCAATCATAGTTTCTAGAAAATTTCAACAGTTTTTGAAATGAACTACATCAAATATTTAGGAAAATCATTTTTATAAAATAGAAATTGGTGAATTTTATTTCAAATATAGAAATTTAAACTATGAGAATAATCTAACCCCTAGGATTTTCCCTATTTCTAATAGAAAATCCCAAAATGTATAAATTATAATACCCATAAACCCCAAAATTAAGTACAATAATTAAAACCTCCTAGAGAGGAAGTGCCTAGAGAGACCTGACCATAAGCGTTTAATTGGTTTTTTCAGAGACCTGACCATAGAATCAAATGAATCTTGCGAATCCTGTGAAATAATAAACAATAGTAAGGCCATTATTTATTGGTTTGAAATAATAAACAACATGCAACAAACCCACATAATTAGTAAATTATTTAAAGACAATAATTCCTACATATTAAAATATAAATTTATAACATACCAGCTCATACTCGAACATAACATCTGTATCAATATTCTTCTTCTGTATCTTCTTGATATTCATCCAACTGATCGACATCTATATCAACATCTGATTCAGAAACGGTGTTGAAATGATCGACCATGTCATCATCATCATCAATTATGTCATTTTCAATAATATCCTCATCGACATCATCATCAATAATTGTTGCCTCATCTCCTATGTCTAGTTCATCTTCTAAGATATCTTCTTCATCTGTCAATGCATCTTCCTGCTCATCTTCCACTGCATCATCTTCTTCTTGATCAATATCATCTTCTTCCTCTACAATATACTCTAATGGCCTTCCTCTTGGATCATATCTAATAGCAAATGACCATTTTTTCTCACTTGGAACCTCTGAGTAAAAGACTTGTTCGCATTGGCTTGGAAAAACATAGCGATATTTTCCTGCTTCAAACTGTGATGTTTTAACCATTGGAAATCCATTTTCATGTTGAATAAGTGTTCTATCATCATCACATACATTCATTCGTAGCCTATACCATTTGACGTCGAACAAAACTATTTTGAAGGAATTAAAGTCACACTCAACTATATCATCTAAGAACCCATAATATCTATTTTCAGATTCTCGAGGATGTCTGTCACTCATGGAGGAAACATTAGTGACCTGGAATACTGCAGTTATCCCACTATCAGAAGTTTTCCTGTTATCATCCAACTATTTAATACGAAATTTACGACCATTGCACCACATAGGCTTGTGGTGTTTCAACTAAAATATGCCAAACATGAAAAAGATGCATTCTCAATTAATAATTAATGATATAATTTACACAACATGAAAATTAACTGAAAAATCAAACTTGTTGTCACATTATAAATATAGTATAAAATAAGTAATGAATAAAATAGGTGAATTAATTGCTTACCTTTCTATCTTTCAAACCATATGCTAAGTCGATTTCCCTGTCCGTAACATTTCCATCTCCACTACGATACGCTTCTCTAATCAATTCAGACAGTAGTTTCCATGATAACCTACCGTCGTTACGTGCTTTACATGTTTCAATCCATTCACTCATCCACTCAATATTGTTTGCAATGTATAAAAGTAGTGCCTCATAATCTTGAGCACCTGAATAAAAAAACAATAATTCACCAATATCAATAAATATTACTTATAACCATGGTAAATTATATTAATTAATAAACTATGAAAGAATAATACCTAAATGAATATAATGATCATATACATGATGTAAAAAAATGAAACATTATATGTATTATACATAATAAATCTTTTACCTCTCACTTTCTTCATTCTACCTTTTCCCAACAGGTGCTCCACTTCAAATTTTTTGATGGAGTTCACATCCCAAATGCAATCCACCGCCTTCATGGCTAGCATAGATAATATAGGAAGATAATGACTAATATACACCATGGATTGATATACCACATATCCCTCCACCATAGAACCCTCAGGTTGTGCTCTTTGTCTAACCAAAGCCTTCAAGGATTTCAGGTGCCTCTCGATCATCCACATTGACCTTGTGTGTATTGGTCCACACATTTCAATCTCCTCAACTTGGTGTATCAAGTAGTGTTCTTGTGTATTGAAATTTTTTTGAGGTAGATACTTTTGCATTTCACACATTAGCCGAGGAATTTCTCTCTTCCAATACTTTATTTCATCTTGATGGATTTCTTTCAATGAAAACCATCTGCAAATCATTACGCAAGGTTATTTCAATGAAACATAATATATATTTCATTACAAGTAAATTAATACATCATTTCATTAAGTACGAAAAGAAATTGTAGCAATTAGATTTTGTGTATAAATCAAAACTACTTACCTCATGTATTTACTAAGACCATATATAACTTGTTTGACATTGTTGTTGAAGTCGTTTGGGAGAGATACAGGTAGAACATAATATAACAATAAAAAATGAATCGTTATTGGTTTTCAAATTAAACAGAAAAAAGGAAAATTTAAAATATGTATTCAAGCAATAACATACAAAAAAGTATACCAAAAAAATTACCTTAACAAAGGTATGCCAATCATGTGTTTTCACCCCACTGAAGTCATATTTCTTCGTTAAGATATTATTTATGTTTGAAGCAAAACCTTTTGGAAATTTAATTCTTCTAACGACCTCTTTTACATCATTGCTTTGTTGTTCTGTTAATAACCATGGAATATTATTATAATTTCAACCTCCATTGTTATTTGATCTGTCGATGACACTTTTCATTGCATGATTCGATTTCTCAATGTCAGCACCAATTTTGTCAATTTTATCTCTATGATGCGCACCATCTATGGTTTGCCATAACGTTTCTGTCACATTCTTCTCGACATGCATTGTATCAAACAAATGAGCTATTTTTAGGTCCTCATAGTAGGGAAACCTCACGAATTGAGAAGGATAACATCTCATTCCAGGTGGAAGTACAATATTAATTATAAAATACAATAAAATAAATTCATTAGTTAAAACAAAAATTCCAAACATTACATAAAAAAAAAAAAATATATATATATATATATATATACACAAATTATGTACCAGCTGCTTGACGATTATTAATTTTGTTATATTCCAACATCCACAACTGAGGTGTCATTCTTCGTGGTTTTAATCCAGTTTCTTCTTTATCATTGAAAATATGTTTTTCAGTAGTACGATACTTATGGTTCCTAGAGAGGAAGTGCCTAAACTCATCAAACACCATATTTCTTAAGTCTGGCGAATGATGATACTTCATATTAGCGCCACAAACTGGACATGCTTATCTACCCTTTGTTTGAAGACCTGAAATAGATGGATCAATAACAATTAATATACTATGAGATCATTTTTAAAACATGCAATATGGTATATCTAATTTAGATAATTATGTATTATATTAAAGTGCAACGAAATATTACATACCACAAACATGTGTTAGTCCCGGGGCATCATGAATTGTCCATACAAGCATTCCACGACATTGAAATCTCTTCTGCTTGATTGGTTTAGTGATGTCATACATAGTGATGCCATGCCATAACTGTATTAGGTCATCGATAAGAGGCTCAATATATACATTCATATCTTTGACCTGGTACTTACCTAATTGTTCAAAATTACGGTACATAATAATTACTACCATGATATATGTATATATAAGTAAGTAAATAAATAAAATATGTATTTATGCAAACAACGAGAGAAATGAAAATGTTACATTCAAAAAAATAATGTATCAAATACCTGGAATAATCATAGTCAACATTATGTGCTCCCTCTTTATTGACATCCAAGGAGGAATGTTATTGTTGATAACGAAAATAGGCCACACTAAGTAAGTAGATCTAAGCTCTCCGAATGGATTAACACCATCAGCTGCCAATGAAAGCCTGACATTACAAGGTTCATTTTTAAAATCTACATATTTTTCCTCGATTTCTCTAAATGCAGAACCATCTGTAGGCATTCGAAGAACACCATCTCCACTTCTATTCTTTGAATGGTAATCCATAAACTGTGCTATGCTGTTACACCTGAACATTCGCTGCAAACGTGGAATTATGGGAATATGACAAAGAACCTTTTGAGGCACCTTTTTGGTTAGTTGATATGTTCGATATCTACTGGTACCACATTTCGGACATTCTGTTTTCAACGCATGTTCTCCGTAATATATAATATGATATTTAGGACATGCATCTATAGTGTTATATTCCATTCCAAAGTGTTTCATAATAGCACGTAGATCTCGATATGTTTGAGGTAAAGTATTTGGCGATGGTAACAAATATTCACCCAACAATCTACAACATAAACAAAAACTAGTTAATGTAAGATTTGCAACATAAACATAATTATTTTTTAATAAAAAAAAACTATTTTTAAGATTTTCAACCATGATTTCAAGCCAATAGAGAAAAAATATGAAAATTTTGCTCATTTATATACCATGCAAAGGTGAATATATCAAAATTGCACCAAGTGCAATACATATCATCGAAAAATACATAAGCAAACTTGTTGAAGTAATGTATCAGGTTTCTCTTATATTATTCATTGTGTTTTATTGCTGAGTTAATATTATAATATACAATCTGTCCTATAGGATACGGTAATAAATTCATTACATAGCCATTGCTTAAAAGAACAGATTATGAGTTCGGTACATATATATATATATATATATATATATATATATATATATATATATATATATATATATATATATATATATATATATCCAGGAACCCAACCTTTTAAAGATCTTGTATTCTTCATTATCTACATTTTGAAGATCTTGTATTCTTCATTATCTATGTTTTCTTGGCAATAAATTTCTAGAAAAACATCTACAACACTTAGAGGTATTGAATTGGTTTATGAAACCCACTATTAGTGCTATTTGTAACAAGTTGAGAGAGCATTAAAACTTCAGCAATCTGCTCACAATGTGTTTGATGAAATTTATCACTGAAAATATTCATTAAAACCCAGAAAACTCAGTGGCCAGTTTAGTGCATTTCCAAGCGGGAATTTTCTAGTGGTCACTTTATTATTTCCAGTCACATTTTCATTAGGTTGTATGTTGTTGTCCCTTGAGTGGCGTTAGACCATTTGCATCAGTCTTGATGCCATGATCAAATTGATTTTATGTTGTGTGAAATGTTTTGTATTTATGCTGCTGCTATGTGTGAGCAGAGAGAGAGGGTATGATAGTTCCTAGCTGAGTGTGAAATAAGGTTGCTGCTGATTGTTTTGAGAACAGAAATTGTGATCAAGTACACTTGATGAATTGCATGCTGCCAGAGTTTTTATGCTAGCCAACCTTGTATTTATCAGTCATCATGTGTATTGTTGCTGCTATAAGGTGTTGAGTATGAGTTATTAGACAAGTTTGTTGCTAGTATAATAGAGGAATTTGCAGCTCATGGAGGAGCACCTAACTGGCCAAAACAGGTGAGAAGAGGCTATTGATCGGGTTGCAAGGCCGGTTCCAACTGACAGCCCTCCTGACCGGTTGGTTTGACCGGTTACCAGTTCAAACCAGCCAGTTTTGATAACTATGATATATATATATATATATATATATATATATATATATATATATATAAGATATTATTTTACAATACAATACAACTAAAGGAAAACAATGTTACATATATGTGATCATGTATACATATTGTTGGCAATATGATACGAATGTTATTATTGATGGCAACCCACTTAATGAAGATGAAGACATAAATTGTTGGCATGTTGTCCTTGATGGCAATCCACACAGTGATTATTGTGGCTTTGATGGACTTGGTAAATGATGTAAATCTGATATGAAATGATGTTTGTTAGCAATATGATGCTGAGTGTTGTCCTTGAATGGCAACCCACTTGATGAAGATGATGGCAACTTACTTGATGGAGTTGTGCTTGATAGAATATGTCTTGATGAACTAAATCTGATGTATCTACAGTGAGTACAGAATGTAATGATGGAAGAATTGTCAGTATGTGTCAAAGCATGATGAAAAGGGTATGTCTTAAGGCATACGCGGATTTGTCTAGGAGAAGTCGCATATGCACGCGGGAAATAACGTTCCAAGTCGCGTATGGGAAAAAGCGCTCATAAAGTGCAAAACCAGGGGTAACCACCATGGTATTGACCCATTGTATTGGGTAATGATTTGTCTAATTGACCCCGTCCAGGAATACCATCGGAAGTAATGTGGTTTTGGCTCATGGTATTGAAAAAGGGTAAACCTATATAAGGAGAAGAAATTCATTGTGCAAATCATGAGCGTGGGGCAAGATGTCTGAGCTTGAATGAATACTTCTCTCTGAAGTAGATCTGAATGGAAAGGGTTACAGTTGAATGATAGATATGAATGCATGATGCACCAATGAAGAAATGATGAAGAAGGGAATCTAGATCTGGAATGTATTTGTATCTGCTAGATCTGTTTATGGAATGCTTAGATCTGAGATGAGGCGAACATCTGTCTGAAGTAAAAGGGTTAAATCTGAACTGAATATCCGATCTGAAGAAGTATGCTGCTCTATAATGACTGAAGATGTATACGCTAGTTCGGAACAGCGGAAGCGCGTATATACGCGGGTTTGGTAAAGCGAAAGCGTGTATCTGACCTGAAGTATAAATAGATGTATACGTTGGTTGATGTAAACGGAAGCGCGTGTATACGCGACATCAATGAAAGGAAAGCGTGTATGAAAAACTAGGGTTTGCTGAAGTATGAGTATGAAATGTCTGATCTGTTCTGCTATGTTACTGCTATCTATCTGGGTTATCTGAATTGACAAGTATATGTTGGTGATGTATGTTTGAGCTTAAAAGTATGGAGTGGGTCTAGTGTGAAAATTGATGAAACGTGGTCCCTTAAATTGAGGTCGTGCAGCCAGTCGAGAGGTCATAGCTCCCTTCCGAGTCGGGGGTGGTAAACGAGAGCAGGGGGTCGTAGCTCCGTTCCAGGTGAGGCTGGTAAACGAGATGAGGGGGTCGTAGCTCCCTTCTAGGAGAGGCTGGTAAATGAGTCAGGGGGTTGGAGCTCCCTTCCAGGAGAGGCTGGTAAATGAGCGTAGGTGGGTGCCTGCGTGCTGGTAGGAGTCTGCGCCATCACATATGTTGTAAGATGTTTTCTCTATAATAAAATATTGAAGGCTGAGCAACTGCAGCGGTGGTTTTCTCCCGACTTGGGTTTCCACCTAAAATCTTGGTGTTCATGTGTGATTCTTATGTGTGATGGTTTATTCTGTTCTTACTGCACATGTTTACTGTTTATAGAACATCTAATGAATGAATGATGGAATGATATAAGTGAAGAATTAATGGCATAATTAGATCTTTGTGTATACGCGAGTTTTATGAAGGATATAAACGTGTATACGCTAGTTGGATTCAGCAAAGTAGCGTATGGGTTTTAGAGCATGAAAAAGTAAAAAGATTTAGTTTGCCCTAAATACTGATTCACCCCCCCCTCTCAGTATTTTTCCCAACAATTGGTATCAAAGCGGGTCCTTCTGCAAAAGCTTGATCGCTTGAAGGAGATCCGTCGCAATGGGAATTCAAGAAGGAGTAATGTCTATAAAGCCACCTCTATTCAATGGAAGCAATCTGATATTCTGGAAGGTACGTACAAAAGCATATCTGCAAAGTCTTGGTGCAGATGTATGGGCGATCGTGGAAGAAGGTTATCAATACCCGGCAAGTATTCCTACTGATGCAGCAGAAAGGAAGAAGTATGAAACCAATGCCAAAGCAGTAAATGTCTTGCTAGGAAGCATGTCTGAATCAGAATTTGCTAAAGTGATGCAGCTACATTCAGCAAAAGAAATATGGGACAAGATCATTCTGAGCTATGAAGGAGACACAAAGGTAAAAAGTGCAAAACTCCAAACTCTTAGAATTGAATATGAAAATTTGAAGATGCATAGTGATGAGAGTGTTGCCAGTTTCTTTCTTCGTCTGAATGATATTGTAAATCGAATGAGAAATTTGGGTGAAACCATAACTGATACTACTCTGGTGGAAAAGGTCTTAAGATCCTTGACTTCAAAATTTGACTCTAAAGTTTCAGCTATTGAAGAAAGGCAAGATCTGCAAACTCTCACTATTGTTCAATTACATGGTATTCTGACTGCTTTTGAAATGAGACAAGGAGGTCCTTCCCAAATCAGAGAAGCTGCTTTTAAGGTATCTGTAAAAGGAAAAGAAAAGGAAATTGTCAAAGAACCCAGCTATATATCCGAAGAAGAAGAAGCTAATTTCGTGAGAAAACTCCAACTAGGTACTGGAAGATTCAAAGGTAAGCTTCCCTTCAAATGTTTTGAGTGTGGAAAAGTTGGTCACTATGCTGCTAAATGTCCTTATAGAGAAAAACATGGTAAAGGGAAACAATTTGGAAAGAGGAATAGTTATTATACAAATGAAGATGATGATGAATTGTCCAGTGAAGATGAAGAAGATTCTGACCAAGCTCTACAAGTGCTCATGGCAAAGAAGCAAAAGAAGAAGGTTACTCAAGGAAAGGAGATACCTCAGAAATCATGTATAGCAGAAATTGAAGGAGATGAAACAGGTATTGATCGTTTTTCTTGTATTTCACTTACCTGTATATGCAAAGGTAATGATAGTGAAAGTGACAGTATGGATCTAGAAGAAGCTGTCAAGATTAAAGATGAAGATCAACAAAAATCATCTAAGGAGAATGAATCTATAGACAAGTATCAAAGGTTTCATGCTTATGCATCCAATCGAATGAAAAGACTAGAAGCAGAAATTAATGATCTAAATACAGATCTCGAAATATCAAAAAGGAAGAATGAAGGTCTTGAAGCTGGAATCATCTCTCTACAAGCAGATCTTGAAGCATCAAGTAAGAATAATGAGGAACCTCTACAATCATTTGAAAAGGAAGGGCTTGAAGCAGAAATCATCTCCCTCAAGGAAGACCTGGATAAATCAAATAAGAAGAATGCATGACTTGAAGCAGAAAACATATCTCTGAAAGTAAATCTCGAAGCATCAAATAAGAAGAATGAAGAGCTACAACAAACATGTGAAGAAAACGAAAATTGGTTGAAAAAAGAGATTCTAAATCTGAATGATCAAGTAGAAGATGGAAAAAGGAAAGAAGAAAGCATGACGAAGCAATGTCAAGCCTTGGAGGTTGAGGTAAACATTCTCAAAGGTAAATTAGAAGAAAATGTTAAACTTTTGAGGTTTCAAGATAGTACTAAGATTTTGGACAATATTCTTAGTAGTCAAAGGTCTCCTTCTATTAAACTTGGTCTGGGTTTTCATGAAACGGTCAAAGGAGAATCTAGTTCGCAAGGAAGTGCTAAAGATTCAAAGGATGTCAAAGCAAAACCTGAAGAGTTGAAAGAAACAAAAGGTCAACCAACGATCATGAATTCTCAAAGGATATCATTCAATAATGTTGAATGTTTTAAATGTCATAATTATGGGCATGTTGTAGCAAATTGCAGAAGAAGAATATTTCAGCCACAAACTAACAGATCCTACATAGAAAGGTACTCTGGTAGCTTCAAGGGATATTGTTTTTCATGCAACAAGTATGGACATAAAGCAGCTGATTGTAAAAGGAGGAAGATTATAAATACTCATTATGATTCTTATGCTTATTTCTCTGGACACATGAGATGTTATTCTTGTAACAAGTATGGACATGTAGAAAAGGAATGCAGGTTGAACAGATATGAGAAATTGGATAACTTCCAGCACAAAAATAGAAAGTTCAAACAAATCTGGAAAAAGATGGAGGACCGATCAGAAACGTAGGGAATTTTGACCCTACTGCAGTCATCCGCTTCTGAAGCTTACTTCTCTGATTGACTGCAGGAATGATGTGGGATACATTATGAGATTTAGTAATGTATCGTCACAGGGGGAGCAATGTATGATGACTTTCATGGTTGATCTGATTATTCTGGTTATATGTATTTCTGACAGAGCATCTGATATGAAGAAGACAGGTACAGGAAGTACAAGTTCAGGGGGAGATGAAAGAAAGAGAAATTTTCAATGTGTCACTTTCCATACGCGGGTTAGGTGAACAAAAGTCGCGTATACACGCGAGTTCCAGCAGACACAGTCGCGTATGCATTTATGATAAGAGAATTGGGATGACAGCTGAAGATCAGGAGCAGAGGTTCAGGGGGAGCATCAGTCTGACTGTTAATAACTGTATTATTGACTCAGTATCAGCTTAGTTTCTCAGTTCTAAATTATGATGATATGATACTTGGTTTCTTATGTTGAAGATTATGGATGAGTCCTGTTTTCTTTTTGATGAAGAGTATTCGTTGCTGAGATAAAAGTCTTATAATTCAAAGATAAGGACAGATCATACAGAGATTGTTGCTGATGACTTGCTGATGAAGGTGTTCAGGTTGCACAAGTTAAGGAGGAGCACTGGTTCAGGGGGAGCAGCAGGTTGAATACTAATGATTGCATTGTTGGCACTATGACTGCTTATTCTTTGGTTATTATGATACTCATGCTCAAATGATGATGACTTGGTATATGGTTTATTATGATGAGATATTGAGCCCTGTTTTCTGAAAATTATCTTTTGTGCTCACACATGGATGAGTTGGAAGTCGTTTGATTCAGAAATAAGAATAGATCATGCAGAGTTTGTTACTATGGTTGAGATCTTTTCCCTACATATGTTACTTCATGTTAAATCTTAAAGATCATGGTGATATTGGACCACATGGATGATTGACACATATTTGAAGATGTTGTTCTGGTATGATAATTTCTATTTGAAAGATTGTATTGATGCTGCAAAGAATCTGAAGGCTTGGTTTCTAATGTGCTTATGCTACAACCATTGGATGACGCTTGAAGACACAACTACACTGTTCTACCTATCTGGGAAGCATTCAAATATCTCAGAAAGAAGCTGAACACTGTCTCTGTCTCACAGAGGATCAGATCTAGTTAAAATATAGAAGATGGTATTGGATACGTGGATTTCTTGAAACACAGTCGCGTATATACACGAGTTCATTCACATAAAACCGCGTATGTCTGATTGCTGACAAATTTCTGTTTGGGGTCAGCTTTCTTCAGCACAGCTGAAGTGCTGTTTGGTTTCTCTGGTATCTCTGGTGGTGTTCCAGTTCTTATAATACTGCTTCAATCTCTGATGTTTTAAAGATGCCTTGATGATTGGTTGAAAGTGTTCAGGATGCACAAACTAAGGGGGAGCCTTAGTCATATGGAAAGGTTGCTTGGATGCACAGATTCAGGGGGAGCATTAGCGTTGCTGAGTATAATGCATTGTTGGCATTATGATGGTTCTGAAATATGTTCTCTTTCTTGAGGACTTTCTGGTGTTGGTCTTAAATGGTCATTTTTGTAATTTGTTGAAAAGGTCTTGTTGAGACCCATGATGTAAAATTGTAATATTCAGTCATGTAAGGACTTGTCAAATTTGTAAACCCACTTGGTTGGGTAGCTGAGTCAAATTTTGTAAACCCACTTGGTTGGGTAGCTGAGTTGAAATGTGTAAACCCACTTGGTTGGGTACTTGCGTCTCATATGTAAATCCACTTGGTTGGATATTTGATGTAAGTATGAGTCCTTGGTAATAGGAAGTTCATAGAGTCATGTACTTCATTGAAAAATATGTTTGAAGATTCAGCATGAACTCAGGGGGAGCTTGGTCACTTCAGTTTTCATCAGATCTGCAGAACGCTTCTTCTACATGAGGAGAAAATGGGGAGAGTGTGTTGGTTTTGATCCGCCCTTTGCCCTTGATTTCAAAGGGGGAGAGTGACATGGTGTTTGAATGAAGAGAAAGAATGGTGTCAAAAATGGGGAGAGTGACATGGTGTCATTGTATTCTTAATGTACCTATCTGTTGTGGTAACCAAACACCATCATGGTTGCCATCAAGTCCAAAGGGGGAGATTGTTGGTAATATGATGCAGAGTGTTGTCCTTGATGGCAACCCACTGAATGAAGATGAAGACATGAGAGTGTTGACATGTGTTGTCCTTGATGGCAAACCACTTGATGAAGTTATTCTTGACCTGATGGACTTGGTAAATGATGTAAATCTGATATGAAATGATGTTTGTTAGCAATATGATGCTGAGTGTTGTCCTTGAATGGCAACCCACTTGATGAAGATGATGGCAACTTACTTGATGGAGTTGTGCTTGATAGAATATGTCTTGATGAAATAAATCTGATGTATCTACAGTGAGTACAGAATGTAATGATGGAAGAATTGTCAGTATGTGTCAAAGCATGATGAAAAGGGTATGTCTCAAGGCATACGCGGATTTGTCTAGGAGAAGTCGCGTATGCACGCGGGAAATAACGTTCCAAGTCGCGTATGGGCAAAAGCGCTCATAAAGTGCAAAACCAGGGTTAACCACCATGGTATTGACCCATTGTATTGGGTAATGATTCATCTAATTGACCCCGTCCAGGAATACCATCGGAAGTAATGTGGTTTTGGCTCATGGTATTGAAAAAGGGTAAACCTATATAAGGAGAAGAAATTCATTGTGCAAATCATGAGCGTGGGGAAAGATGTCTGAGCTTGAATGAATAATTCTCTCTGAAGTAGATCTGAATGGAAAGGGTTACAATTGAATGATAGATCTGAATGCATGATGCACCAATGAAGAAATGATGAAGAAGGGAATCTAGATCTGAAATGTATTTGTATCTGCTAGATCTGTTTATGGAATGCTTAGATCTGAGATGAGGCGAACATCTGTCTGAAGTAAAAGGGTTAAATCTGAACTGAATATCTGATCTGAAGAAGTATGCTGCTCTATAATGACTGAAAATGTATACGCTAGTTCGGAACATCGGAAGCGCGTATATATGCGGGTTTGGTAAAGAGAAAACGCGTATCTGCCTTGAAGTATAAACAGATGTATACGCTGGTTGATGTGAACGGAAGCGCATGTATATGCGGCATCAGTGAAAGGAAAGCGCGTATGCAAAAATAGGGTTTGTTGAAGTATGAGTATGAAATGTCTGATCTTTTCTGCTATGTTACAGCTATCTGTTTGGGTTATCTGAATTGACAAGTACCTTTTGGTGATGTATGTTTGAGCTTAAAAGTATGGAGTGGGTCCAGTTTGAAAATATGATGAAACGTGGCCTGCAAGTTGTTTTCTAAAGGAAGCTTTGGATCCAGTGTGAAAATTGATGAAACGTGGTCCATAGAGGTGCTGAGGGTTGTAGCCTTCAGTCAGGGGGTTGTAGCTCCCTTCCAGGTGAGGCTGGTAAACGAGATCAGGGGGTCGTAGCTCCCTCCCAGGAGAGGCTGGTAAACGAGTCAGGGGGTTGGAGCTCCCTTCCAGGAGAGGCTGGTAAACGAGCGCAGGTGGGTGCCTGCGTGCTGGTAGGAGTCTGCACCAGCACATATGTTGTAAGATGTTTTCTCTATAATAAAATATTTAAGGCTGAGCAACTGCAGCGGTGGTTTTCTCCCGACTTGGGTTTCCACCTAAAAATCCCGGTGTTCATGTGTGATGCTTTGTGTGATGGTTTATTCTGTTCTTACTGCACATGTTTACTGTTTATAGAACATCTAATGAATGAATGATGGAATGATATAAGTGAAGAATTAATGGCATAATTAGATCTCTGTGTATACGCGAGTTTTATGAAGGATATCCGCGTGTATATGCTAGTTGGATTCAGCAAAGTAGCGTATGGGTTTTAGAGCATGAAAAAGTAAAAAGATTTAGTTTGCCCTAAATACTGATTCACCCTCTGTTTTTCCCAACACATATTGCATACCTTAGGAGTTGTGTCATACATTTGTTCGAAAAATTATTCATAAATTTTAAGTTCACCAGCAACAATGTAGCAGAGAGAAGAGTTGCATTTGAGTGTTAAAAAAGTCGTTCTCTTGACCTTTCAATCAGAGGTACATCATAAATACCGTCAATGCTATCTCCACCATCATCATCTGACTCACCATACAGGTCTTGGAGAATTTGATTTGTCCCATCATTAAAGTGAACTTTCTCATTACTATCATCATGATCTACCTCCATGGGATCATTAAAATTACCTTCATCATTCGCTTCATGTTCTTCACCTTGTACAACATCATTTCCAATACTAATATTTGCTGCAATATTCTCTTGTATAGGTGCAACATCATCTAATCTATTACTATTTAGCTGTGGAAGCTGGTTGATCATCTGCAAAAATTTGGGGGGAAATTGTGCCTTTATGGAAATTACAAACATTAATAATTAAACATTAGTGCGCATATAAAAAATATTAAAATATTATAAAATTTTATGATATAATCAAAATGAAGATAGATAATTAATTACCACGGGACGATAGTCATTCGATCCACCATCAATGTGCCCATATTTCTTACAATGCATTGTTGCTGTTGCTATTAAAACTCTAACATTATTTCTCATACAACATTTTTTTCAAGGGCAATAAACTCTACCATCACCCCTTTCACCCTTTTGAATTTTTTTTCCACCTCTAATGTTTTCTTCCATTGATGCAAATTATATTATAAAGAAAATAATAAATCTCTATCAATGGTGTAGAAAACCCAAGACTTGTTGAACTCAATGGGAGCTCAATATATAAGCAAAAAGAAAATAAAAGTGGGCTTTTTACAAATTGTGAGCTTTTTACAAAATGTGGCCTTTTTACAAAATTGTGGGCTTTTTACAAATTGTGGGCTTTTTCCAAAATTGTGGGCTTTTTACAAAATTGTTTATATTTTTAATAAAATGTGGGCTTTTTACAAATTGTGGGCTTTTAATATGACTGTCCTACTTTACTAAGAGGATGTTGTAACTAAAGTCTTATGCATTCTTACCCAATTCGAGTCACGTAAATTGAGGGTCTATACTGTATTGGAATACATAATAAAGAAAGTATTGGAATACTATAATATGTCTTAGCATGGAATTTATTGCATGGAATTATTTCCTTATACTGCTGATAATGGTGGAAGGAAATTACTGTGATAAAAATAAAAATAAAAATCTAAAATTGTCTATTTGCAACAAATGCTCTGAAATTAACAACACGATAGATAGTGGTAACAACAAGAATCAAGGATATTGCAACTCCACGGTCAATATACTAGTAGAAAATATGCCTTCTCACCTCCAACGGATTTCTCGTACTGGGTAGCACACATCAAAAATCTGCTAGTGAGAATGGAATGCCTTAAATCTGAAATAACAAGCTATATCCAAATATTGAAGTGGAATCCATAAATCTCAATTTGAAACAGTTGTTTTTATAAATTAAACACCAAGAAAACTTACAAATCCAAAACTCACTCAAGGGCTACACCACAATACAATATGAAAAATTTTAATCATTGAAAATATGCACGAGGAGTTGAAATCCCAATAGGCTTTATTCAAATAGGGGATGGAAATGCAACAACAAAATATAAATCTTTGGGTACATGTGACTCAGGCTTCCCAACCCCCTCACTCACCATAGTGGAGGCATTGTTCCAAGCCAAAATAATGGAGAAATGCATTAGACAGACCCTAAATTCCAGGCTACATGCTTATTTCTGAAGTTAGAGACCCTAAATTATTCATTCGCAATCTTCAATTTAAAATTTAATGTTTTTCACAGAGTATATAAAAAGAAAAGGGCCTTCCTAAAATCATATTGTAATTTTTCATACCATGGTTTCCGAATTTCTTCAAGACAAAATTCAAGAAATCCAAGCATTTTTTGTTCCCTGTACGCATGAACACAGCCGCTGTAGATGTTGACGAGCTGAGGAATGATCCATCCTTGGATTGAAGTTTCATTATTTTATCCCAGTCTACTGTTTCTTGCAGGCCTTCCAAAGAATAGAGTAACGTTGTTGGTAAGGCATAGAGAAGATCAAGAGGAAGCCTGATCCAAACACCACTAAGGTAAAAGGTAAATTTAGTCAGTTATCACTTTGAGAGATGGAAAATTTATCAATGACAGAGGAGAATGGTGATCAGATTCTAACTTTTGAAGCTTAGCCTCTCACTTTTCAATGATTTTCTTGATGAAAGGCAATTCATAAGGTAGATCTAGACCTAAGGCTTTAGCTTCTTTTAGCATTGCAGGGAATAATACTTCAAATCCACTTGGCCTGTGGCTATCAGCCTCCTCCTCTATTTTTCCAGCTTGTGTCTTGAAAAATTCAATCCCTGAAATATGTACAAGTTAAAAACTCTTCATAGGAAAGAATATACCATAATTTTGTCACTGTGTGAACATATGGAAAGGGAAATACAGATATCAACATATTTCTACTTCAATCCCCTTTCCCCCACCACACACATATATATTTCAGTTAATACAAAAATTACATAAGGGCCTTGATTGATGTACACACCTTTTTGTACTTGTGACTCTCCAGTCTGCCATATAGTAAGAGTAATAATACATGCAAGAGTAGCTAGTATTCTGTCATATGCCAAGAAATATAATTCTTGATCCATCTAAAACCTATGTCTCGGCTTGAAGGACCTTTGAAAAACCATAAGGGAGAAAAACATTGACCCAAGTATGAAGAAAACTTGGAAAAAGAAAATGGAGTTCTAGGATGGAGTCTGGACTATGCAGGTATGGAGCTTGAAGACCAAGAATACCAATAATACCAAAGTCGGCCCTTCGAAATGAAAGAATGGCATGCTGGTTTGATTGTTTAGTCCTTATTATATATTAGTGCATGGAATGTTAAATATGGCGAAGGTTTCAATTGGGCCTTAAGGCAAAGGTTAAATTCATCGAATGCTTTTAAGCTGTGACCATTATCATATTGAACTTTGAATAAAATTCAAAGAGCGAGATTAAGGAGAACTAGTAAGTGCGAAACCCAAGACTCAAATTGAAGTGTAAAAGAAATTCAAATACTTGATTCGGAATTTCATAAGGATGGTTTTCTTATAGTTATTAAAAAGTGAAACTTCTGCGTTTAGATTGAATTTCTGGGTTGGTTGGGTTTGTAACCAGTTAACTATTGAAAAGTGCTTCCGCATCACTATTGTAAATTTGCCCAAAATTGAATTTGGGAATGAATTTTGAAGGCATCTATACATAGCTTGAGGTTTGAAAATGAGAGAAGAACCAGGACTGTGGGTTTTTACCCCATCAACCAAGATATGTTTATGGTAACTAGAACAGTTCTATAAAGTTAGCTTAGAAATTGTTAAATAAGAGGGACGCAAACCATTTCCATTGTTTTCTATTTATGGGGGATTGTGGGAGATGTTTGGGGTAAGAGAAGCTTATACACAATGTAGCCATGCGAGAAATTTTAATCCAGTGACTAGGTGCTCAATTTTTTTTGCATGGTGTTCAAAGGTTTAGAGTTGATGATTTGACAATATAAGCAGTCTGAGAAAGATTCATGCATTTTTATTGATCTTGACTCTTGAACACCAAAAGACTGAATGAGATGGTATTTCAAACTACACTATTGAAGGATACAAGTGTTGATAGACATATGTAATCTGCAGGTGGAGTTCATCTGGATCAAGCCTACCTTGATACATGTATAATCTGACTCTTGTCCCTTAATAACCACATTACTCAACTGTTTGAATCTTCATTTCGAAGAGTTGCAAGTCAGGGTTGGCATTAATAATGTCAAAATATGAAACAAAATTTTCCAACAGCTTTATTAAAAGTGCAATAGTTTTTGGCATATAAACTCCTGGAAATGTGTGAAGTGGTAGTTAAACTATCCAAATCCAGTGCATGTAAATCCTTGTCGTATGCTGAAACCTATTTTGACTAATTCATAATGACAATTTCTTGAAAGCATTCAGTGAATTTGAAGTAATTTGAAAGAGACATGGTATTGTGGCATCAATAAATCCAAAGAAACCAACTGTGAAAATCTTAGTCACTATTTTGGAGAGATGATGGTTTGTCTGAGTTCCCTTTGTGAGTATTATAGGTGTGAACTACTATAATACTCCTTACTAATATATGTTAAGGCTCAACATGGCTATAAATGAAGGAGATTGCTACGCATCAACATCAACATGTTTTCAAGTAGGAGCTGCCTAATTTTGTAACAAACTTCTCTCTAGATGTCAAAATTTGCAGACAATGAATATTACTCGGGTGATGCCTGAAATTTCCACTGAATTCCTATAAGAATCTTAGATTTGTGACAGAAATCCTTTTTCTAATATATTAACTTACTCCTTTTATGTTTGTCTCATTCAACTAATAAAAAATGTTTCAAGGAGTATAATGAAAACTAGATTATGTGTGAAGCATAAAATAATCATTGATGCTAGACTTGGAAGTTAAGAAGTATAATAAGAAGTAGATACACTTCTCTAAAGCATAATACCATTTTTCTGAAGCATAAGACAATCATTGATGCTAGACTTTGAAGTTCGAATAAGACGAGATAAAACAACGAAAAAGGCATTACATTACTTGCATGAAATATGAGTACCGCCTTTTACCAGTAAGCTGAGAGAAAGGTCTAGATTTTGACTGGCATCGATTCTTGTGAACTCAAATTTCACTAAAAACATAGTTTTTTGTATGTTTTTCAGCACATAGTTAAAAATTATAGTGCATCAAAATCTATATTGTTGGGCTGAATACATAAGTAATCAAAAATTATCTTTACCAAGTTATTCGCTTCATCAAAAGCCTGATCTTCACATGTGACACTTTTGCTAGGGATAAATATCAAGTGGGTTGTGACATTTTAAAATTTGGTTCGTGGTGAAGTTCCCAAAAGGAAATTCTATCAAAGCATCTGCGACCTGTGTCATTTCATAGTAGCGGATGATTTGATATCATAATGGAGGTGCTCCAATTCAAGCAGTGTAGAAGAGGCAAGAGCCTACAAGGCAGATCCAAACTTTGGAGAAGAGCAAGGCAGATCCTGGGAAGAATGAAGAACTTGGGAATCCGGGATCTCTTCCAGAGGCTATGATACCAAAGGTTTTTCCTGTTTGTAGATATTTCTCATCTACATCCAATATAGCCTTAAATTCCCACATAGATCACTGTCTATCAAGTGATTCAAATGCTAAGAAATCTGGAACAAAGTTTTCCAAGCCTAAAGTGAAGGTGAGAAAAAAATGATCAATCCTAGATATAATTGTTGCGGCACCTGTTTGCATGCTAGAGGATTTGGATTATATTACTAGCAAAGATAAATCGACCACTGATGCACATCCATTGCCTTTGGATTAGCTCAATCTCAGAGACACCACCAAGCAGAGGCAACATAAATGCAAAGATCTCAACATTTCAAAATGAATGCAAAGATCTAGCGTAGTGGTAATGCATGTATTTCAAAAGAAACAAATAACAATGCACATTATAACCCATTCGAATAACCACTATAGCAAGGGTTTACATCTAATTAGATCCAATCCGTATATCGATGGAAAAAAAATAATATAATTACATTTTCCGTAGCAGAGGAAACTTTGCGAAAACAGAAAAGGAATATAAAACGAGGATGTCAAGATGTTTAGATGACTCAGTACAACAATTATTTGTGCTTAGTAGACACGGCATTGTATTCTTAATGAATTTTCTGTAGAATACTAAACAGATTTGTCCAAAATTTGAGATGCAAATTGTAGTCTCTACTACGTTTGGAAAATTGGAGGTTTATAAAAGATAAACTGCGAACATAATTGTACCACTATGATAAGAAGCTGTCATAAGCATTCCTTCTGCTTCACAAACGTGGAACTAACTTAAGAATTCTTATGGTTGATATAAATATTAGAGCATGGCAGTTAATTGTAGTAGTTATGCTAAAATACTAAATAAAAGCTTGAGAGTGCTCTTCAGATACTGTACGAATACACCAAATTAAAGCTGTACCATTACTAAAGATAAATGGCCAAAAATAGTCAATTTTGATATTGTGAAGTTATGTATTTCTCGGTAGAAAACTGGGGATAGGATGGAAAATATGAGAGAACTAAGTTCCAAGGACTAAAAAAACAAGGCCAACATAGTTCTGCCTTGAATCAGAGACAAAACAAAGTTGCCCAAAAAAGTGTTTTCCACTATCATCACCCCGAGGAGCGCAAAGTCAGTTGATGGTGCCAACCATTTGACGAAGCAGAGAGAAGATTCATGGTGCCAATGTTTGTAGCACAGTTTGTTGACATGAGCCATCATTGTAACAAAGCATATTTATGGTGCCAATTACTGTAGAAGTCCATTGAGAGTGCAACTACTGTAGTAGAGCAGCTTGAGAGCACCCATTGAAGCTCCTATATATAGCAGAGTCAACATTTTCCTATTGAACAAGTTTGTGTAGTCAAAGCCACAACAAGATCAGATAGCCACGATCCTAAATTAGAACCAAAGCCAAAGCTAAGATAGATCCACGTTTAACAGAACAAGACATCCATAGCAAAGGATCTGACCACAGAACCAGATCATGAGAGATAGCAAGATTCTTGCTTCCACTGTGGAAATGTAGAAACTATACAAGGGCTTTGCTTCCAATAGATTTCATTGTGATAGTAATTTCTATGGTGTTGTAAGCGCTCATTAGTAGAATCTTAAAGCCATTATGGAATTCTTTTAACCTGGAGAGGGTTTTCTCTGGTTATAAATCCTCATGTTCAAATTCCATTGTGGATTGGTTGTGTTTGATATTATGTTTTTACTATCTGCAGTTGAATTTTCACACAAAAAATTATCAGTCTAAAGCGGAGCAATTTTGCGATGTTTCTTTTGCTTCCTATTGTGAAGTATTTCGCTTAGAACTCAACTCATTGTAACAGAGGTCTTGGGCATAGAACAGGGGACTTGGGTTTTTTGGAATCAAACTTCAGGTTAAGATGCTCATATAAAGAATGGCACAGTGAGCCTTAGCATGGAGTTGGGAGTACCAATTTGAAGTGTAGGTAGGGCATTGTACAATAGACCAGTTAGATTTCTGGACCTTAATACAAAAGTTTCTTCTTCTTTCAAAATGTGTTTCTCGTTTTTTGTAACCAATGTGGGTCCTGTTCTTGTTTCAATTGGGGATGGATTAACATTTGTTATTGCTCCATATGATCACACTCTGGGTAGCCCTGGAGGCTATTTGGGGGTGATGAGTCCAATAGGTCTCAATGAACTGTTGCCCTCGCCAGGGAATACTATTGCAGTGGAATTTGATACTATTTTGGATGTTGAATTCCACGATCCTAATGGAAACCAGTACCTTCAGCTCCAGTACCTGTTCAAAAAATAGGGTGCCATAGTCATTCATGCGTGTAGAGAGGGTGAATTGCAGGCATTGCAACAGGAGGTGTTGTTGTTTTTGCATTGGCCACTAGATTGTTTGTCTGGTTCTGTTACAAGCGTAGAGTATTGAAAAGGACATACAAATTTAGTTCAGATATTGTGAAATTGCCTCAGAAATTCACCTACAAAGAGCTTAGCAATGCTACGAAAGACTTTTTTTGAATGTGATTGATAATCAATAATTGCAAGCAAGGGTAATCCCCTTGTGAAACCCAAATTTCTGAGCATTTTCTAAAACCTGATGACAGATTCATTGTAATGAACAAGCACCTAGTTCCATATTACGTCCAAATCTACCAAGCACCAAGATCTATAAAAAAAATCCACAGTATCTGCAAACTAAGAAGAAGAGGTAGAAAATGTATTCTGCTTACCTGTTCGAATAGTGGTTGGGGTTTACCACGACAAAAATTTGACAGAGCCCATGTAGAATTTCTTATCATTGAAATTCTGGCAGTATCATTCAACTGGGCAAGCACCTGCCTCAGAGCTCCATCATCGAGGGCAAGATCCCTAAATGTTAAAGAGTCTCTAGCAATATTTCCCAAATCCTAAACAGCCTTACAGGAACACCAGTTGAACTCAAAGTTGGGTACTAGTTTTTAAAATCAAATTCCAAAATTACAGACATATAAAGATAGTTGGGAAGAATAATTTTATGCATCTAAAATAAACGTGCTACCTGTTCTCGAACATTATCATTCCCAGAGGTAAGAAGTTCCACAAATATAGGCAATGACCCATAATCAATCACAATCTTTGTATTCTTAGAGGTTCCTGAGACTATATTAGTCAAAGCCCAAGCTGCTTCAAACTGCATTATCAATCACAAGGTATCACCATCAAAGCTATAATTTTAAGATAACAATTTATCTACCATTGAAACTATAATTTTAAAATAGATAAACCTATTGATATAGACACCTAATGAGAGTAGAGGTTAGGAAATTATAATAAGACTTATTACAAGATATCACTCACAGTGCAGTTGATTGTTCATTGTCTGCTGTAACTATAATTTTAAAGAAGACACACTTAGTGATATAGACACCACCAAGTGAGAGCAGAGGTTATGAAATTATAATGAGAATTGTTTCAAGATATCATATTACTCATAGTACAGTTAATTTTTTATTGTTTGGTGTAATACTTGTTTATTATTTATAAACACAATCAAACAAATTATGAGGGACGGTGATGAAATTGACAACGGTCTCATAACAAACCATAACGGGCACATCCCCTGGCAAGATAGACTCTGAATAAGAAAGAAAGCAAAACAAAGTGATTACTTACAGGATCATAGGCTTCCTGAAGAACAAGATCCAGAGCAACATCTGTAACCCCTAAAGCAACACCTCTCTCTGCAAGACGAATCGCTACATCTTTCATATGTAGTCTAGCAAATTTTCTGAGCTCATCATGAGAAAGAGGATCAAATACAACTATCTCATCAAGTCTATTCAATAGCTCTGGCCTGAAATGTCTTCTAACCTGCAAAAATATTCAAAGGCATGTCAAAGCACTGCAGCCAACTTCCTAATAAAATTTTATGAAAAATATGCATACACAGAGTCCAGGAGAATGAAACGGAGGGTGTATTGGTAGTTGTCGAAATGCAACAACTAAAATGGTAGGTGTATTGGCAGTTGCATAAATTCAGCTACTAAAACGGCAGGTCTGTCGACGGTTGCAGGTGTGTGGATTGTTGCTGGTATTTTTAGACCGATTCCATGGAAATATACCATAAACAAGTGGTATGTCAAACCTAGAGGGTAACCCGAGAGATTGTGACTGTCAGATTAAAAAATTAATAGGTGTCGTGCCTAGATAAGAAGTGTTGATGAAAAAAAAATTGATCTCTTTCATAACAGAAGGCCTATCGGCCTAAATATCTAGGACATGTGGCACTCCATGATAAAGACACATGGTGTGTGGATTTGAGTTTTTCAGGTGGTCAAGTGGGCCGAAAATAGGTGAAATGTGGCACCACTCAGATATTTACATGTACCAATTGGTACAAGTGGTAGACAATTGGCATGCTAAAACAACGAGGTGATGCAGAAATGACATGAGGGAGAAAATATCATAAAAGCCCCAAATCTGGAGAACTAAACCTCATCACCAACCTGAGATTGACAACTTTACATGATGTAACCTATGAAATCGTAAATGGAGAAATCATAGTAACAATAAAGTAACCTATGTAACAATAAAGTTGGATTCATCCTGGGAGTGGTAATGGGAGAAATCATGGTGAACAACAGGAAACATGCAGAGTTGCTTACAATCAAATAGATGAAAAAACACATACAAAAAACCTAGATAATAATCATGAACAAGCTTAATATTGAATTATGAACCGTAAAGGAACTTACAAAATGTGACATTACGAACCTGGTCAAGCGCACAAGCAAAAATATCCTGGACATGACCCTGGTTGACAAGTTGTATTGCTCATGATGCAAGAGGATTTGCACATGCATTGCCAATTCAATCAAAATCCATCATTATCTATACAATAAATACAAGTAATTGATGTAGTATTTTTTACTCTAAGATGCATTCTTATGATAATGTTAGAACATATGTTGAAAATGTCAAAACACACCTGAATAAGCTCCTCTTCATTTCAAGAACAATTTATTGGAGTCGCATGAACTTGGAACAAGCCTCCCACGATCTGAAAGAGTAGCAACTAAGTCAACAGTGACTTTTTTGTTGCTACACTGGATCGAGAGAGGTTTGCTCCAAGATTAAATCGCTCCAATAAATTATTCTCTACTAAACAGGGCCAACCACATGAAGGTGGAAGCTCTTATGGCCTCTCCCCCCCCCCCCACACATCACTCTCAATTCCCCAATACCCAATCTATATTTCATTTTTTACTTTCATGAGCATAAAAAAAATATTCAATAACTAATAAAAAAACAATTCAACAAAAAGTATGCAAGGAAACATTGAAATTAGTGCTTAACATAAAAATAGTATGATAAATGAGTTTTTTATATAACACAAAAAACTATCCAAGTATGGTAACGTTTGTCTTATAATAATACAATATTTTACATTATCAAATTTTATTTTTCTTCTTCTTATTTCTAAAGCTCCTAATTACATCATCAATATCATCGTGCTCTGCTCCTGTTTCGTGCCTTTCGACCCGCACTGCTGACCTAGTTGCGTAGTCACGATGTCTGGTCTCATCCAGTGATGGGGCATTGCCTACAAAAACAGATAATATTAAATTTTAATTGTCAGTTTTTAAATATCATTGAACTAGGTCGGTAATATTAATAAAAAAAATTGCAATGAGATTATTTACCTGGTGCACTAGTTGTCGCCGTTGGGACTGTTGCCCTGTCTTCCTCTCTGGTGGTAAGATCATCAAGGGAAACATTCTCTGTCATTTAAACAAAAAACGTTATAAGGACAACCATCAAGGTATAATTAGAAAAAATTATAAGTGGAAATTAATTACCGTCACGGCCCTCACTGATAGTAGCATTGTCGGCCTGGTCCCCACTACAATGATCAGGTTGCACGTGAGGAACATCTACATCTGGCTCTACAATTGGGTTATTTGCCTCATCGGCAGTGCTGCTCCATTGATTTAAACAAAGTTGTTAGAAATTAAATTTATGGACAAAAACAAACATATTGAAAGGTTAATGTTTTACCTTATCAGGCATTTTGGATCTTGGGACCTGCCCCAAGCTTCTGCGACATTCAACTATGGCTTGATAGCTGAAATGGAAAGCGATATTTTTATCTTCCTCTATAGTTTCTGTTCCGAAGTCATCACCCTAAATTACATATGAGTGTGTATTTTTAATCATATTTGATAGGATTACAAAAACGTTGGAAGGTGATACGATTAATTATAAGATGTTTAGCTACTTAATTACAATTCTTGCGGCTAATTTCAAGTAGCCGCCCTGGCCTAGCTTGTGATGGCCCTTTTTTTCAATCCTAACTTTGGTTGCCTTCGAGGTGTCAGGAAACCTATCATCAAAATATTGAAGTCAGATATGACGTAGCACACTTTTATTTTAGACATAGAGAAAATTAAAGCTATTGAATTAAAGTTGTAATTTACCTTGCGGGTCCAGTTGGCATTTTTCCTTCTTTCTTTGCCCTTTTCTCTTTTCCATCATAGATGAGTGCTCTCTACTCACTCTTTCGAACTGTGAGAGGACGCTCATATCTAGGGTTAAATTGAAATTGCGTCCTATAGGTGTCCCTGGTATATTTCAAATATTTGCCGGCTACCCGAGCCACCGTTGTTCTATCAAATGTGCTGACCCCAAAAAGGGCTTCTAGATAATCTAGAAGTTCTTTTTTTAGGTTGGAATTCTGGGAATTCCACCTTGTGCGTATGGTTGGGCCAAAAATTACCAACGCATGGCTCTCCAAAAACCTGCAGAACTCATTGTTTCATACACAGAAAAAAAAGATATTGTCATTAATTTAAAAATAATAATCATGATAAAATATGTTTTAGATAGAGTACATGAAATAGTTAAAATATTAAAATTTACCTGGGAGTTGTATGTGCTTTATAGGAACACCTTCATCATTCACCAACAACATGCCATTAATGGTCCCCATGGAGCTGACACGTGTAGCTCCAGGAAACACAATAATGTAGTTGGCCATATCAGCCTCATCACTGCCAACACGTTCAGCGGTTGGATGGGTGTCTGCTTGGCCAGGGTGTGTTTCTTGGCTGGCACCTAAAGGAGTAGAAGGTGTACGAGAGGGTTGCTGGGAAATCTCTTGCCCTTGTGTCCCATTACCACCAACACCAGGTTCAGCAAGTGTCAGAAAATGCTACATACAAAAGAACTTTTTGTTAGTTTAGTCAATGTAAAAATTAAAAATCAAACTATCACAATTCATCTCATGCAGAACAAAAAAAATATTCTTTTGAATTTTTATTATTAACTGA
Organism: Pinus albicaulis; assembly: GCA_034641835.2. Classification (NCBI taxonomy): domain Eukaryota; kingdom Viridiplantae; phylum Streptophyta; class Pinopsida; order Pinales; family Pinaceae; genus Pinus; species Pinus albicaulis. Next base: position 814,726,022 of record CM076577.1, read on the forward strand.
TATGTTTCTAGCTGGGTCATAAGTTGTTTTATCCTCTCTTCTATTTTAGGTGTTTGAGGCGTGTCTATCAAAGTATCAAATTCCGACCTTGCTTTTTGTGCCTTTTTTCGCAACAAGAGCACTAGAGATAGGGATGAAGAAAGCTCTTCCTCATAGAGGGAATCATCAGGCATACCATGGCCAGGTGTCTGCATATTTGAAAAAAAATAATATTATTTCAATTATGTAAATAACTAAAATACCTGAAGATAGAGCAATGCTGGCACTTTACATGTTCTTCCGCTGGCCTCTTTCCACGATCATCCTGTCTCGTGGTTGTTCCTGTACTGCCCTGATCAGTCTGCCACATTGCAATAAAATTATAAATGTAAAAACTTGAAAACAATATCTAACTTGAAAACACAAAATTAAAACTAAAATAATTTCTAATAAGACACCGGAAGACAGAGTTAGAGTTTCAAATATGCCTTGCATTGAATTCAGTCCTGGAAACATGTCATTGCACATTAAGGCACCCAAACAAGAGACAAGTTGACAATGAGACTAAACTGGGTTATTTGTAGTGAAATTTTAAAATCTCAAAAGGTATATTAATTATCGAAACAAATCAGCTTCATAATTTCAGTATTATTGAGTCTGCAGTTTATAAATCACAAAAAAATTGAAACAAAACACTAGAAAAGCAACAGATTGAAATGTGTATATACTCCAACAGAACTCACATTAATAGGCTCTCATTATGGAGCACAAGACCACCTCTGTGTAAGATGATGGAAAGGCCTAAGGAAGCTTTACTATTGGAAAAAATAGTCTGGTGGCTAAAGATATACACTGCCTATTCCATGCCTCTTTAGATTCTTGCTACCAAGGCACACCTTGAGCAATGAGAACACTATTTTTAAGAGTGATTCTGGTCAGGTGATTTTCTTACCAGGTTCGTGCAGCACAGACATGTATGCCCCGCCTATCAAGATGGTGGGAAAAAGGAGTGACATCAAATATGGTAGAAGTTCATTCAGCCCAGGAATTGATTGATTCTCTTCTAATTGCTGGAGACAAGCTTGTTGTTTTAGATTTCTACGCTCCTGGTTGTGGTGCCTGCAGATTTTTCCATCCTAAGGTATGTCGGAGGATTGAATCATTAACCAGTTTGTAATATTGTTATATCAAAACATTAATTTTTGAAGTAACTATTTTAGCTGTTCCTGGTGAAACATGCCTTTTGATGTATTCCATTCAAACAACTTTCGAATGGGTTTCTCCTCTCTTTCCTGGAGATAATGTTCTCTGAAATATATTGTTTGAGCTGACAAAGTTTACGTCTCCTTAACCGGCCCCATGTTCTCACCATGGCTGTGCTCCTTTCATTTTTTCTTTTATGGTCTATTATGGTTTTTCTTAGGGGGTCTGAGAGACTTGGGTTACTCATTAGATCGTCCTCTTATTCTATTAAAAGAGTCTCTGAATCTATCCAGCTGTGATCCAACTTCGCACTGAAAACCTTCTTAAAGAGTGTGTCTGCCTCACAAATTGTGAACCCTATAGATATGAGTTATGGAAATTTTTCGAAAATCTCTAAACATGTCCCTGATCCTTTGGTTCCAATTGGAAAGGGCCAGATTGCATCTTTGATGAGAAACTGGATTATCCTTGTAAGCAGATTGATTCTCCTTTTAACAGTGTGATAACCACTAGGCATACTGATCGTATAGATATCTTCTTGTTACAAATGTTTACCATGAGTTTTATGATGAACTTATATGGTATCTCTCACTCAATGTTGCAATATAGCTAAATTTAGTTGGCCCAGACAAAAATGCTGGATATATTTCATCATAACAACTACAATTCTGAATTTTTTAGTTACACGATTCTTACCTAACATGTGCTTTGCTAAGCTTTAGGTCATGCTCTCTTTGGCAGTCACAGAAATACTTGTATTTAATAAATTTTTTGCAACATGAATTTTGAGTTCGTACTCAATGGTGCTAACCATTATCATTGCAAATAAATATTACAGTAGTTCTGTCACTCTTGTATTTATGCTCATATGTATGAGATGACATGGGTATATTACCTTGCTTGTTCTCTGATGAAATTTGTATGCAGGGTGCAGAGATTCCATACATAGAGATGTTTGGCACATTTTCATTAGCAGTGGGAGCCACGATATGTGCAATTTCTTTACTTGAGTTGTTGGTATTAGATTTGGAACTAAATATTCAGAAAATAATGACTCCAAATGTGCTTTTATAGGTTGGAATGGAATTCTGGGCTTGCTGGGCTCACCGAGCTCTCTGGCATGCTTCGCTGTGGCATATGCATGAGGTATAACTACAGTTTACAAAAAGGTGGACCAAGAATTACTTAAAAAAAAAACAATCCAGCTGTAATATAGCAGATATGTTTTGCACTATGCAATCCCCTTTTGTTCCATTAATTACAGGACTGTTGAGATGTTAGTTTTAGATTGTAATTGACAATCCATTTTCTTTGGGCAGTCTCATCATAGGCCAAGGGAGGGACCTTTTGAGTTGAATGACGTGTTTGCCATTATCAACGCTAGTCTGGCCATTGCATTACTAGCTTATAGATTCTTTAACAAAGGCTTTGTGCCAGGCCTTTGTTTTGGTGCTGTAAGTACTGGCCTCTGTTTTGAATATTGCTACCATTGAAATTCACAGAAGTACTAAATTGAAAGTATTCTTTAAAGAATGATGTGATCACTGTAAATTTAAACCAAGTTTGATTTAACAGCTATGTCAAGGTGATTTTCAACAACAGTATGTTAGTCACTCTATTATCAACCTACCGTGCATTTTGAAAAATTCCTCAGGGGCTTGGTATCACCGTTTTTGGGATGGCATATATGTTTGTCCACGATGGTCTTGTTCATCGCCGCTTTCCTGTTAGGCCTATTGCTAATGTTCCATATATTCTTAAGGTTGCAGCTGCACATCAGGTTTGTTCCTAATTTCCTTATCATAGCTCTATAGATCACTTCAATTATCTGTGATTTAGACATAGATTTCTTTGCAGTAAGTAGCGGATCTCATACAGATTTGTTTAAATGCCACTGCAGCTTCATCATGCAGAAAAGTTTAATGGTGTACCATATGGTCTTTTCCTTGGACGAAAAGTGAGTTTGCTTCTTCCCTTATAACCATTTGTATCTTTGTATTTCAAATGTGTTTAGATTTATTCATGCGTGGTCTTAGGTGAAGATGTATTGATAGTATATTGATTTTTGAGTTTCACAGGAACTGGAAGAGGTTGAAGGCCGTGAAGAGCTAGAGAAATTGTATAATAGTAAAATAAAGGGCCTCCAAAAGCTTCAGTGAAGGCTCTAAATTTACTGCTTCTGTTATTTGGCACAAATTTTCCCATTTTATATCTACGCTCATAGGCAACTCCATTTTCCTTGAGAGCTAAATTTTTACACACTATGAGAGTAATCTTTGGCATGCAAATTAGTATTTGAGACAAGAGTCTTAAAAAAATAGGGGCTTTTATGTTGTCAAAGGGGATCCTTAACATAAGGGTAGGTTAGAGCAATCCTAACCATCTAGCTCATGCATATGAGAAAAATCCCCTACATGTATACTACATTAAATATATTTTTTAGCAGATCACATAATGGTCCAGTCCCTGTTTGCAGGGTTTGTAAACTTTGGTTGAACAAGAAATAACCAATTTTGAAATAATGCTAGTGTATTACTAATGAGGATTTTTTTGTAAATAACCTTTTTAAAATCAAATCACACATCAGAAGAAAACATTGCAGCCTGTTTGGAAAGTAATTTTGGCTATTTATGTATCAGAAACAAGGGTATCATATCAAACCATTCATTATGCTTGGTTTTTGAAACTAGCAATAAGTTCATAAATTATATTCATCATGAAATCAAGTCATTGATATTGAAGATGACAGGCGAGAATTAGATTGATGAGATATTTATGTCCATACTCGGTTTCATGAAGACCTAAAAAATTGCTTTTATTTTGGATATTGGCATGTATGGTTCACATGTTAGAATTTTTACCCCAAAATTTCGAAAAGGTGCTTTTGAGGGACCATAGATGATCTTGGAAAAATGGTACTATAGTGTTCTCTTTATCTAATAGAAACTATGTTTACCCTTTCATGTGGTTACTCCTCCTCCAAGCAACTCTTTCTTTTATGTGGTTCCCTTGCACTTCCCAGTGCAATTGCTAGTGTATGTTATACTTTGAATCTAGTACAAATTTCAGGATTTTTCATAATTGTAGACTTGAATCAGCTGGAAATTTTCAAACTTCTTATCTTGAAGACCTATACATTTGTTTTTGCAGATCTTGAGAATTCATACCAAAATTGCAGACCTTAGGCTGAGCTCAATTTTGGGGTAGTTCAGAAAAATTATAAAAGTTATCTCTTGCAATTTAGCGGATCTCAGTCACAATAGGAAGCTGGTCTTGAAGAAGTATTTGAGCAGGAAATTTGGTCTCTTTGAGCTCTTTTATTTGCAGACCTCAAACCTCAAATTGTTACAGATTTTGGGCTAGCTGTTGCATATATTGCATCAAGGAGTTTGGATTTGTGCAATGTTTGGAGATCCTCTTAATAGATCTATTTTTTTTAGCAGCCTTAACTTCAACAAGAAGAAGACCTTATTTGGAAGAAGACATTGGGCTTGGTTGAAAATAGAGTTTGGTTCTTCTTGAAGCAGAATTCAACTCATATTTATTAAAGATATTCCTTGCATTATTGCTAATATGTGGATAAAAACATTATTAAAGGATTGCTAAAACAAAGGAGCAAGTAACCCTTGTTGAAGACCTTATTGAATATATTGTTGGAGCAACTTCTAGTAAAATTGTTGTGAAGACCTTGAAGATATTTTTGGAGCAAAATTGTTGAAGCTGATGGTATAGCATTGTTGGAGACGATCTTGAAGGGCCTTGAAGTGAAGCTTTTGGAGCAACTATTGAAAAATCCTTAGAGCATTTAAGTAAGGCACTTTCTATCTTCCATCACCTTTTTACTTTCAATATCCTTTAAACGATTTTGTTGACATTTAATGTTTGAAATCACGTTATAATTCCTTGATTGTATGTGTTTGGGGACTTTCCCTTTGAAATTACCCAAAAATACCATGGAAATTTTATCTTCAGGATGCATGTCTGACCCTATTGTTCAATATTTTGATTGATGGTAGTAAACATAGAGAGTTAGGGGGATCTTGAATTGGTTTGGTTGGGCCATTAGATCCCTAACATCTACTAGGGAGAACCCCCCTTGAGTTGGAGGAGAGCTAGCCCGAAGTGAAAAGAGGTTGGTGAGGTGACAATGGGGATATTGAATTACACATGGTATCACACTTTAGCTTTAGGAATTTATCTTGAGAAGTGCGAGATTTTGCTATATCAATTCTCAAATTGTTTACAACACTATTGTTAAGAAATAATAAGAAGTGATGTTGAGGGGTTTTTGGGTATAAGAAACAATACCATTTAAAAACTAGGGTTCTCAGTCCTTGGCATTCCTTCACCTGGGCCTAGGGGCACACTAGAATAATTTCACACTAAACCATGCAAACTTAAAAGTAACTTAATAGATCCACAAAGTAATAATAATCATAATTCCTAATTTCCTATTGTACGATATGATGCAAATTATTCAAACATGAAGCAATGAAGACATGCAATGTCCGAATTTCAAGATTGATGAACCAATACAAGAAGTTAGAAACTACAACTTTGATTCAATACTCCGTGTCCTAACTCCAGGAAGGAATCTAGTTTGTAGTACAGAACATGCATCATGTATTATCAATTCTTAATTGACAACAACTAAAGGACATCTACCTCATCAATTCCTTCCCATTTTGTGTTTTTATGTTATATTCCTTATAAAAGTGTCAAATTTCTCTCAAAGTAAGCAACCACCGAATAAAATAAAAAATAGTTGAGATATGATTGAGAAATGGTCATTTATTTCTTGAAAGGATCTTCACAATTTCTTTGGTTGTTTTTCATCTCAAGAAACAAGAAATGACCTAAGAAACTATCGTGATGTAATATAAGAAACAACACGGTGCAATGGCCATTTTCAAAACCAAATGATGTCCATTGAGGACATGGCCTTTATTTGGTTCCTGTTTCATAGGAGTTTCGGGTAGAAATGGAACTTTGTTGTACCATTTCCAGTAGTAAAAAGGGAAAACCTTCTTTTTCCATGGGAAATAATTTACCTTCCCTTTTTAAAGAGAATCTAAATCACAAAAAATATGAACTATACTACACACATTCTTGGATAATGTGAAAGTGGAAAAGGAATACCCTACACAAGTGATGCACACATGTACACTTGAACACTAATAGATTTTTGTAGTTGAAATGCAATGCTTGTTTTCATTTAAATGTAGGTTTTTTAAAGCAGGGAGAAATAATGGCTGCCAATTTAATAAGCGTTTCTTTGGGAAAAATTTAAATCTTGTATTGGGTGATGAAGATAATAGAGGGTATTGAATCTTGATTTTTGACATTGTGTTTAACTTGAATAACTCAAATGATTATAAATATCAGTGGATGAGTTCTTTTTTCAAGTATGTCACTCAAAACTCTTATGTCAAAGCATTGTATGATGGCTAGCATTTGCTTGTTTCCATTTCTTCAGTTCAATGTAAAAAGCATATTAATATATTGGAGCACGAATGATAACTACAATTGTTTGCTCTGCAGTATATCCAGCCCTAAGATTATGAAAAGTTTTCTCAAGTGGAGCTATTGGTTATTGATGAAGCAGCTGCAATTCCATTGCCTATTGTAAAGGCTCTGCTTGGGCCATATTTAGTGTTTCTGTGCTCTACTGTAAATGGGTAATAATTATAAATGAGCCAACCACAATGACAGATTTTGTAACCATTCGGTTTCCATGGATAGTGATGATGATATTAACCCTATGTATCAGTGACCTATATCTATATGAGAATGATCTCAACATTGACCTTGATATGGTTGTATGGATGTGACCTTTGGTGTGTCATTAGAAAATCCCCAAATATCAGAAAATCCCCAAATCTGGAGAACTAAAGCTCATCACTTTCGATCTGCAGTACCACCCTTGTGATAAAGTTGATGACTTTCGATCTCCCATTCTCTACCACTTTGCACTTCACCTTCAATATAGATCAGACCAAGGGCAATTCGTTACTGGGTGTTGAGATGGATGATTTTGTCGAACTAAAATCCATAGCTTAAACTTCATGAAACTGGTGGATTCAAATTCATGCAAGCACAAACACATCTTACACATCCTCTTTGAAACTCATCCGAAAGAACATTGGAAGACATCTAGAGAGAACCCTATTACATAACACAATCCAATGGAATTGACCAAAAAAACCCAAATAGATTCAACCCTACTATAGGAGGAAGGGCCTGCAGTAAGAACTTACCATTTTGCAAGAGCTGAGGGTGAATACTGTTCTACAAGAGTTGAGGGCGAATGCTGAGGGCGAATGGCGTTGTTCTACAAGAGCTGAGGGCGAATGCTGAGGGTGAATGCTGTTCTGCAAGGGCTGAGGGCGAATGCTGAGGGCGAATGTTGTTCTGCAAGAGCTGAGGGTGAATGCACGCGTGATATCAGACGTTAATGTAGTTTTTAATAAAATCATTTTTATGTAGCGCGCATTTATATACATTTGATTTTTTCATTTCTAATACAAGTGACAAACAAATTTCTACAAGAGGTTGAAATTTTTACTAGAATAGCCATGAAAGACTAATTAAAATGGCTTAAAATGCAAGTGGATCTTCAAAATAAATGTAATTGAAGGTTCTCCCCACTAAATTTTTACAAAAGTGCTTACATTATTTAAGTTATCTAGGATATTTTTTTGTATTACACAATCTAAATTAAATAATGAAATAGTTGGGTAGTCTTATTGTTTCAAATTAGGACACAATTTTCAAATGGTGATGAAGTTTCATGTGATGATTAACTGACAATATTCTCCTTTCCTATCCTTGAAAAACTATACAAGGCTCCCTACTACCACATGAAACCCTAACTCATGTAGCAGCATAGGACCAGTCCTCCATTTTTCCCGTCATAAGGCATTTTGCACGTATTTGATGACTAGAATTTGTGGATTCCCATTTTCCGTGACGTGCTAGGAAGGATAGAAGACTTAATTTTCACGTTTGAAATTTTTAAAAAAACGTTCTTACGCCCTTTAATTTCCACTTACCAATAATTTTTCAACACTAGTCCTTTTCGCAATTGCAAGGCTGTACTCAAAAAGTAAGGAAAGTTACTTTTTTGGCTCACTCAAAATTAAAAATTTAATAAAGGAATTACCACTTATCATTATTGATATTTTAAAATTAGAATCAATTTAGTTTTCCCCTTCCTATTACAGAAAGTTCACAAATCCTTTCTTTTACATAAAACACCAAAGAAATAATAAAGCCTGTTGCCCTGCAAAATTCCAAGGTTGTGATTAGTGAAGCAGTGAAAAAGTATGGCTATAGCACTAAAAAATTAGAATGCCAATCTGCCCCAACATGAAGTAGTGTTAATATAGCTGGTGGCTTGGCTTGATGGTCAAATAGTGAATTACACAAGCAAAAAATAAAATCTTTAGGCGTCTAGTTCCTTACACTCGCACTCTCAAGGCATTTAGACTTAGGTCGAGCTCAAGATTGGCTTCGAGGAAACTAGATTGGCTCATTAACCTGCCATATTTAAATTTCATAAGGTATGTTCAAAGTTTGAACTGCTAGGGTAATTTATTATTGTGAAATCATAGTTCTAAATTATCTCTTATTTTGTGAGCAATGTAATCTATTAATTGTAAGCAAATTCATTAAAAAAATTCAAACTGATTTTAGCATGAATGATGAAAATTTATATATTAATTGGTTTTTAAGAGTATTTGTATTATGTAGGAGCACTAGAAAGAAAAATCAAGACTTCATTTTATGTTTTCCTTATTTTATTAGGCTGAACTGGAGAAAATTGAATATGAATAGTGAGTTAATTGTAAGATCCATGGGCCAAGGCCATACATCAACATTGACCACAGTGGAGAAGTATAGGCGACTACTTATTGTACTTCTTCTTTATAAAGAACAATTTCTAGATAATTGTATTATTTGAAATCTATAACAAATCCAGGCAACAAAATTACAACAAATAGAAAATTATGCAAAAAATTCACTAGGGCACTAATGTGTGGATACCCTATCATTTCTTAGATCCTCATAACTTACCAACACCTATTATATTGGTATACACATAATATGGCATTTACCTGAAGTATTTCATATGTATCTAGAAGTAAATAAGTTGTATGACAATTGTTATGGCAGATATAAGATGTGTATTATAGTTTATATTTCAATTTTTCTTAAGTAGCATGCATGTGTGGTTCATATAGTGACTACAATTACCAAATATATTTCAGTGAAGATGTGAAGATGATCTCTCATTAGGTCCTAATTACTTAAAGCATCATTAATTAGCTTTCCAAATGAATAAAATATGTTAACAAATTAGTAAAACTAGGAAAACAAATCATGCTTTAAAAAAATATGGCACAATGAGTCACACTCTGAGATTTATTTAATTACTCATCAAGTGTCACTACAACATATATATGATCACCATTACCATAGAAATGGGACATGTGACCATCATTTTGGTTTCGCCAATGACATTCCACATCATGAGCATTGTTTAGGGTTGATTGTGTTGATTTTTTTTAAACAAACCATTTATACATTTTATGGAAATTATAGACACAATTTATAATCACATTACAAGATCATGATGTATGGATATTCCTTATCATTTCTTAGATACTCACAACTTACCAACACCTAATAGATTGATATACACATCATATGGAATTTACCCCTAGAATGCCACATGTATCCTAAAACAAATTAGTTGTATGGAAATTGTTATGGTGCATATATGATGTGTATTATAGTTTATCTTATAATTTTGTTGAAGTAGCATACAACAATTTACATATTAATATGAGAACCACTCTCTAGAGTATACATCAATTTTGTACACATGGCTTTTTAGTTGCTTTTTAAGATATATCATTGGTGATGATCACATGATTATATAATGAACCATTAAGTTGAACTATGAAATTATTCCTCACAACACACACACACAAATATTGATGAATTAATAATTTTTCTCATATCATTTTTTTAATCTATTTTGAAAAAAAAAAAAGTATATATAATTATTTCTAAGAAGAACAAGAGAGAATTCCTTACCATATCTTCATAAAACATATAATAGCAAGAAAATTAATCTATTTAAATTTCATTTCCAAACATATTCATGGAGTAAAATGAAGATTAAAAGGAGATATTCATGGATTTACCTATAACATCACCTCATAAGAATGTAAATGTACATATTGATGATACATAGGTTAGGAGAAAATTAATCTATTGAAATTTCATTTCCAAACATATTCATGGAGTAAAATGAGGATTAAAAAGAGATATTTATGAATCTACTTATAACATCACCTCATAAAAGTGTAAATGTACAATATTGATAAAATTTATTTATATATGATAAATAATAAACCTTTATCTCACATGTATCATATAATCTTATAAATAAACACATTCTATAATATGCAATAAAAGTGAAATTACACAATCCACATGGAAATAAGACTTAGTTCAAGCAAAAGAAAATAAAAAATAAACCATAAGTGACATGGATTTTGCAAAGAGACATATAAGTGTCGTTATACCGATGGCATCCAAAGCATCGCTATTGCGACGGTTGCCTCCAAACGTTACAATTGCGACACTTACACATTGTGTCGCAATTGCGACGTCTTCCTCCAAACGTCGCAATTGCGACACTTTGTCTAAGTGTCGGTATTGCGACACTTTTCTCTAAACGTCGGTATAGCGACGGTTTCGGGCAGGATTTGTACAAGTTGAAAAAATTTGGGGAAATTTTCGACATTTGGTCAAAAGTGTCGGAATTTCCGTCAAATGTACTAGTGTAGCTTGGGCTAATTAGGAATATTACAGTCCTCCCCCTTCAAAATGTTGCTTGTCCTCAAGAAACTGCAAGGTAGAGTTAAATTTCTTCCTCCCTCTTCTTGTGGCCTCATCAATGGATCCCACCATGGCTGAAAATGATAGGCAATGAATCTGTCCTCCAATGATTCCTTACAAGTGTAAGATAACAAAGTGTACATCATGCATAAATGGAAGGTACAAGTGGTGATCTCTTTTCTGCTCAATGGCCTCCTCAAGGTAGGGGTGATGAAAACATGGGAAGTCTTGTTCCTAATGAGTGACTCCCTCACCCATGCAATCATCCAAATGAAATGAGCCATTTTAGGTAGCTCATCAAAGAAAACTTCAACCTTGGATCTATGCAATGTGTTGGGGCTAAATGGAGAGTTTAGATTTTCCCATCCAAGTAGTTTCTCCCTCCATTTATGGTAAGTGTGTGGAGGTTGCTGATATTGATCTGAAATGTTATGGTCTCAAAAATTGGCCCAAGCTACCCCACAAAATGAATCAACCATGAAGTGCCTCCTCAAATAATGCATGTTCTCCCATTGGCTCCTCCTACATGAAGGAAAGAGGGGTGATATGGCAATCATGGTATGCCCATTGTTCCTTTTGAAACATACATCATGTGAAATAGGGAGAATCATACTCCCAATGGGCATCTTCAACTTCAAGCCCACTCTCCAAACAAATCTTCCCATGAGAAAAAAAATATCAGCGATATATGGAAGAAAAATACAATGAAAGCAAGTTTCCAAATGACAACCGGAGAGTGAATCATAGTTCCTCACATGGAACCAGCACAGTGCATCCTTTGCCTGCTGCCACAGTCATCTCATAATATGGAAACATGAAGTTACAATGTGGTGTCAATGGTGCACACCAAGAATCATGTGGCTTCCCCCACAAACCACCATTAAGGTAGCCAAAATCAATGCTACAAGTAGCTGCAAGTACATCATCATACATCATACAAGAAGGAACAATCCTCCTTGATACATCATGCTGCTCAAACAAGGAAAATAAGTACAATACAAAATGCGAAATTATACCTTGTCCATCATGTACTTGAGATCTTGAGTTGAAATGGCTCAACTAGAATTTCTCCCTCACCTCCAATGAGTAGGGAAGTGGTTGTGACCTCCTCTCCATTACCATCTGAGTTATGCATCTCTCCATATGCTGAAATATGTCATGCTGGCTGCCCTCCCAAGTGAACTCCTCCATAAAATGGAAATATGCATCATAGTGCATAGAAGAGAAGTCCTCATGTGCTGCATGTAGCAGCTTCTCCTTGAGACTAGAAGATCTAGCCAAGAAGATCCTGCCATAGGAATAGATGACCATATCATCCACCATGTATCTATCACCTCCATCCAGGTCATCGAAAATCATGCATGCACCGAGATCCTTGGATTACTCTATCAAAAGTTGAGACCTACAATAGGGATCAATACTCCTAAGAGACAACGGTGGTGATCTAGCATATGAAGCTCTCCTCATGCTGCTGCCTGCTACTTTGACATCCCTCATGCCAAAGTCATCCTCCAAACTCCTCACCTTCCTAGAATCCAATAATGGTGAGCCAAGAGGAAAGATGTCTCTCATCAATTCTAGATCTGGTGGCCTCCCAAGTGGAATGCCTCCATGTAGTGAGACATCAAAGTCTGAAGTGGACTGCAAGTATGAGTGGGCTGATTTGTCCCTCTCTTCTCTGAGCAGTGCAGTCTCTTTCCCGTGTGTAGAATTATTCTGAAATACATAAGGGTGAATGCTCATCATCCCTTGATGTTGATCCTTATCTTCTTCTTCCATGTGTGAGAATGCCCCATCCTCCATGAGAGACCCTTGATCTCGGTCATCCCTTGAAGAAAAGGACTCCATGTCTTCAAAATTAGAAGAGGGTTCTTCAAGAAATGGGGATCTTGCCTCCTTGAGTTTGCAAAACCCTTGGAAGTCTAAGTGCTCTCTGAATCTCCATGATTGAGATTCATACTCCTGAAGATAGTCACTCAAGGTCTCCTCCCTTGGTGCATCTTCTTCCTCCATCCTTATTGCATTCAATGTGGGTAATAGACTGCGCTGTGGATCTGCATGTGTGGCTGAATGCCCACACCCATCATGTGAATATCTAGGGCTTGTTTCAAACCCTTCCAGAAATCTTCTACACTCCTCCCCTTCCATCTCCTTGAGATCTTCTTTAATACTTCCAAGGTTTGGAAAAGAAGCAGGGAGACCTCCTCTTTCGTCATTCCTCATTTTCCACTTTCTCTCAACAAGAAAGTAGGCATGTTACAGCGTTGTAGACCAGATTGTGTGGCTGAATGCTCACACACAACATAAGAAGTACTGGGGCTTTCTTCATGAGAAGAAATCCTTGAGGTATTTGCATGTCTTCACCTCCTCATTCCCCTGATTTCTTCCTTCAATTCATGCATAGCTTGAGAGAGAGTGTTAGAAAACTCTTCCCTTCCAATCCTTCCAAGTAAAGGGGTTTCACCCTTCTTCTCTTTGTCCTCTATGTAATATTTCTTTTGTCTTCTTCTTTGGTACCTTTCCTCCCTGATAGTGAAAGGTACCTCCTCTTCTGGAGACATATTGGATCTAAAATAAAAGCACAGGTTGTGCCAAGAAATATGCTCTGATACCACTGTAATATTCCAAATATGGAACAGCTAGCAAGGCATGACTGGAAAACACATTTTTCAGTAATGGCTGCTACAGAAATGAAAAAAATAACTTTTATCCCTTATATCTGAGTATTTAAGTCCTAAATCAAATAGGGTATAAAAAATGAATCCTTCTAGGTGCGTTAAACAGACCTCCCACACCTAGTTTCCTTGAAAAGATGCCCCAAAGAGGGACTGCAGCAATATATAAACTTAGTAATGGATATGCAGCATCAAATAAGATCATAGGACATGTTATAAATAATATAAATCAATCCAAGCTACAACAGCAAACTATACTTCATTTTATGAGCCAAAAGTCGGGGAAAAGCAACAATTTATGCCCTAAAATGATTAATTTTAGAGATGAGCGTAAAAATAAGAGAAAGTGATGGTAGGATATCATAGATTAGGTCATAGGAGACTTACATATCAAATTTCAGCCCAAAAAAATGACTCTAGCTATGTTAAACAGATCTACCAATCCCGATATAGCCTAAAAATGCCCAATCCCCATGACTTGTGGTATGCAGAAATTTCTGAAGCACAAGCAGCATGATTTTTTGAAGGTGATGGATGAAATCTGGTATGGACTTCATTAAATCAGATCTATATCATGTTTTATACAATTTACAATAGGTAAATAGAAGAATCACATGAAGAAACCCTCAAGATTGAGGTGCTACAACAACAAGATGAGACTGCAAAGCTTGACAGCGTTATTTTATAGGCTGAAGTAACTAAATATTAAATTTCAGATCTAGAACAGATCTGTGTACAAAAATATAGATCTATATCAGATCTGTACACTAGATGAGTTCCTCTACAATTTCCCCTTGGGGTTTTGATCAAAACATGAAGGTACATGAGTAGATTTGAGATCTAGAATTACAAGTCTGCAGAAATATTCAGAAATTATGCAGTAAATAAATATGGAAGTAAATCAGATCTGAAACAAACATGTATTGGTTGGCCAATCCATGGATCACCACAGTGAAAGGGATAGTCCTATCACCGGAGATCTCTCCTCCAAATAGCAGTCAAAACACCCTGCAACTTTCCTCTTGCAGATAATGCAGTATGGAAGGGAAAACTGCATTGTTAGCTTCAGTAATGATTAGGCCTGATGCCTTGATCTGAAAATGCAGCCTCGATGATCCAATACACTCTTCCAGGAGGTTAAAAGACACACTCACTGAGAAGAGGCACTAGATTTGCCTAGATCTAAATAGATCTAGCTTCCATTTTTGTAGCTTACAAAAACAATCAAACCCTCAACAGGATCTGAATTGTGGTTGGAAGATGAAGTTTGGCCCAAGCCTGATAGTAGACAAGATAGAACAAGTCTCCTCCAACTACTCAAGAAAGGAGGTGGGATTCGTGACCAAGAACACCCAAGTGCTAAACAACACTATTCTTAGCTTACAACTAGAGAATAAGGGTTGTCTAAATAGAAAATACCTTCAGCAATATCAAATGATAAACCCCTCTCTTGGTGTTCTCATCCTTCTTTTATAATTTGGGAGCCTTGCCAAACCCTAAACCATTTTGATGAATTAGCCTCATTCACATGAGTGGCTTCCAATATGGACTGTGCTGTGCCTTTTGGAGATACATGGCACCTAGACAGCACTGTTGATTTGGTCCTGTTGACCCAGTCAATTTTTCCAGCCTCGTTCACACTTAAGTGTGTTTATGAAATTAGCTTAGATTTATCACGTTTCACATTAAGCATTGATTTATTTTTTATGTTTAGGAGTCATTATTGGTCCTCCTTTAAAATTTTATTCATAAGCATGAAAAACAAAACAAAATTGAATATTCCTATTAGCTTGGGCTAATTAGGAATATTTCATGGGGTCTGCTTCATGAGCTCCTACCTTGTTTTTCTTGTTGTTCAAGAACAGATGTCTACATTGTAGGAATTCCCTGATGTATGTAGCAGTTTGTGTTTTGATTTCCTTGCAACATTGTGCTTGGGAATGGAGGAATGTGGTGCATGGAGGTGATGGATCAAGTTATAAAAATTAATGGAGTGAATGATGGGTTGGATGGTGAAATAGGAGAATGAAAAAGAAGATGAATTATTCCCTGTGTTTCCAGCAACGATTAATAACCTGCAAAACAACAAACACAGAAAACACAGAGATGAAGATGTATTTTTATTTTTATTTTGTTGTTTTCTTCCTTTTTTTTTGAAATAAAGTGGGTTGTCTCCATGGACGTTTTCAACCCACAGACATGCCTTGGGCACCTCAAAGATGTTTTCACCCATGGATATTTATTCTCTTTTCTTTTATCTCTCTTTATTTTTAGCAAGTGAGATGCCTCCATCAAGGTTTTCAACTCACAAGCTTTCCTTGGGTAACTCAAAGAGGTTTTCACCAATGGATCTTTATTCTTTCTTTTTTTTGTTTTTTTTTCAGGAGGTGTGGGAAACTGATCAGAAGTTCATGAATTTTTCTCAAAATTTAAAGTGCTCAAAACTATACTGAACCTGAGTGACCGAGTGGATCTCGGCCTTCTGATTCTGGCGCCGTGAATAGTTCCAAAAACTGATGCCCTATGAGGGAGATATTGCGTTCTGATCATTTTCTCAAACATCTAAAATTGCGAAAGGTTTGACTGGGATGCCCAGTGAGCATGCAGGTGTACAATCAGCAAAAAGAGGAATATTCCTGATAATATTTTGTTTTCTCCAAGCCAACGATATCTTTCCACATGGCGCATTCTTGATCATTTGATTTGGTTGTATGAATGTTTGAGGTCTAATGGTTGGGTGACACATGGCCATCCCTAAGACTTCCACGTGTCCCCTGTTTGGTTATACAAAAATTTTTTAGGTCCAGGGGGTTCAACCCCGTGACCTCTGGCACGCTCGCAATGTCTTCCACCAACTCTGCTATGCTATGGTTCTTACCCCATTAGCACTCCACAGATATTTATGTTGTAAACAAATGTAATATGGGGGGGGGGCGCCGATGGTCCCAACCTGCTAGCGACCCCGCTTATATTTTTCACATGACATACATTCAACCGTAACATCTATTGTTAACTAATGGTTCTAAAAATCGTAACATTCAGCAGTGTTCAAACTTATCACATGTGCATACCGAGTCTTAAGCCGACGGTTGGGCTCGGCAGTTAGCCTAACCGCAGGGTTTGGGGGTCGGCATGTGGCCACCCCCTCCCCTAACCATAAATTTTAATGTGATGGCTAATATTTTGGAGGGATTTTTAGCGCTCCACTGAAATTTTGGAGGTTATGCCGATTTTGACTGTAGTTAACTGTAGTCCTCCAAATTTAGTGGAGGTTTTGTAGGGGACATTGGGAAAAAGCCTAGCTAGGTCAATTTTTTACCAATTTGGGTGAAACAAGAGTCTACTTGGACTAATTTAAGAATTTTGGAGCCATTAGTGTAGAGAAAATAGCCATTGGAGGCTTGTAAATACATGTATTTGCAAAATTTTGAGTATAATGAAAGATGGACATGCCATTGGGAGTTGGACCAGCAGATGTAGCCCAGGAGGGGTGAACTTCTTCCTCATGCCTGCTGAGTAAATATTATGTGTGGTTTTATTTCTCTGTTATACACTATTTTTTAGTGTTATTTAGGCTTATTTACATGCTTAAAATTCATAATTTCATCTATGTTTCATGGTCAAATTTGTCAATGCTTAAGAAAACAAATGGAGACAAATATGTACATGTTTTGTAACCGAAAAGATAATTAGCACAACAAACTAATATAGTCCTTTCAGATCAGGTTGGTATCAGAGCTAGAGTTTATTCTCCGGTGTTGTTGTGTGCAAAGATTTGTTTAATTGTTTGCAAGTGTTCACATGCTTACTAGGCTCAAGCTTAAGAGAGGAGAAGGAAAATTGGTGGAAGCAAGAGGGTCTCAAAGTGAGCCACAACAAAAAATGGAAAGATTGCCACATTCTCCACCACCTAGTTCACCTCCTAAAGAAGAAAAATCAGCATTAAGCATGCCTCCAGAGGAAGAAGAAATCCATGAAGAGGTGGATCCCAAAGAAGAAGAAATAGTGTTTAAGAAAGAATTCCTTGACATGACTGAGATCGTGAGAATCCTTTTTCAAGAAAGGATTGAGAAACTGGAAAGAGAAGGATTGGAATTTCACAAGGAAGGAAATGGATCATTAGGAGGTCAAAATGATGAAGATAAATCAAAGAAGGGCAATGGAGGAAATGGAGGTAGTGGAAAGTCACCATCCTCACCCTCATCATCATCATCCTCTACTTCATCTTCAGTACATCATCCACATAAATCAAATAACACTGGTAAAAGTCCTTTTCTTAAACTTGATGTTAAGTTTGAATTTCCAATGTTTAATGGTGAAGTCAATGCAGAAAAGCTTGGTAATTGGATTAGGAAATTTGAGGTCTATTTGAGAATTCAAAACATTCATGATGATGATACCAAAATCCAATTAGCTTCATTGAGAATGGAAGGTACAACACTTGTTTGGTGGGAAGCCAAGACAAAGGAGGAGATCAAGAAGCATGGTAAGATTATCTTATCATGGACCGATTTCATTACTGCAATAAAACAACAGTTTTATCCATTAGCTCATATGCAGAAAGCCATAATGAACTGGAAAAACTTTAGACAATTGAAAGGACAGAATGTGCAAGTTTACACTCAATAATTTAAGAGAAGAGCTCTCTTATTAGGGGTAGATTTGCAGAGCCAAGATAATTTTCTCAAGTACATAGTAGGCTTACATAGCTACCTAAGACATACTATTCTCATGTTTAACCCCACAAGTCTAGATGAGGTATGTGTTCAAGCCACACATCTAGAAGCTAGAGGGAAAAACATTTCTGATGAGGGTAGAAACAAACCTTTTAAGGGGGAAAAAAAGAGAATACCTCAAAAGGTAAAGGAAAAAATAATGCACCTGTCAAGGAAGAGTGAGAAAAAGTGGTCTGTAAACATTGTTCAAGAGAAGGCCATGATGAATATCATTGTTTGAAATTACATCTTGAAAAGAGGCCTAAAAATTAGAACAACGAGGGAAACATAAAACTGCAGCTACAACTCAACATGATTTAGGACAGGATTTAGGTGATGAATCTAAAATTACAGCCATGGGATTGAAGAAAAAGAAGGGGAAAGAAATTGAAACTAAACCAAGTACTAGTACATCAAACTGTCACATACAAGCTCCAAATGAAGAAAAGAGAATTGAACTGTTTCATGTGAGGGTCATATCCAAACATACCAATATTGACACATTGTTTGACAGTGGGTCATAAGAAAACTTAATCTCTGAAGACTTGGTCAAGAAACTTAATCTTGAGACCATTCCACATCCAAAACCATATCCACTTGGTTGGATTTGTAAGGATGAAAATTTACAGGTTTCAAAGAAGTTCATATTGCGGTTTGCAATAACTGCACATTTTGTTGACATGGTGGAATTAGATGTGGTTTAGCTTGACATAACAGGTATTGTGTTGGGAAGTCCTTACTTGTATGACAGGAAAGCGATCTTCCATCGCCATGCTCCTGAGGGGTGAAAATGTGAAGTTGGGTTACACATTTTTCCCTTTTTTGAGAAAAAAATTTCATTTTTTTCTGTTTTTCAATTTTCTACAAGCCAAAACAATTTTTCTATTAAGAATTTCATCTTGCGATAAAAATAAAAGTTCTCAGACATTTTATTAGCTTTCTATTACTTATTTTTGGAATTTTTTTATACACATTTGATATGTCAACTTAGCGTTTCTTTGAGTGTGTGTTTTTTTAACAATTAAAGGATTCATATAAAGTCATGTTAATACGCGCTGGTGTATTCTTTGAAAAAATTTTGTTTTTGAGAAACAAAATGTGTTACAAAGGTTTCGTTATATTTATGAAACCAATTGATGCATCATAATTACTAGAATTTTTTGAACTGATCCAATATGAAAAAACTGCATATTTTGAATATGTTTCAGGATGCACGAAATTTCTCAACATATAAGTTATAAAATAAAAATCTAAAAACTACCCATTACAGACAACAAACCAATGTAATGAACCATAATTTTTTCAATTTTTTTTACAGTGTATTTTGGAAGATACAGAATATTGATTTCATTAAATCATAATGACCTTCAGAAATTGTTTCCATCCATTTTATTGCAAAATTAATTAAAATTAGTAAATATTTGTCTATTCCATAAAAGTTATATTTCCTGAAAGTAGATTGAATTTTGCAAATGCTTGTCTTGGTTCCAATAGTTAATTCACAAATTTTTATGTAGTTTAATTAGTCCAAAGTTGAAGAAATATGTTCAAAGTTCGGCTCTGCGTAATTGCAAACGTGTTAGTTCAGTAGAACTTTTAAAAAAAGTTCGGTTGAATTATTCTTTGCCCCAATGGCCCGTCAAGTGTAATGACACAAAAGTTCGGTCGAATTTTTTGCAAAATTTCGGCCGAACTTTTAATTGACTTTACGTCAGCCAGAAAATTCAATGAAGCCCCTCCAAAAAAAAAATCACGGCAATATAAACTGACATAAACGGATTCATTATTTTCGCACATTTCTTCATTTGGTTTGATTTTGCAAAGGATTTTTTTGGGTTTAAGGACTCTTTTTGGCATAACATTCAAAGGAAATTTCTTGGAGGTATGTGATACATTTTTTGGATGTTTTTTGGGCTTCATTTTTTTTAAGGTATTTTGTCTGTAGAGGTTTTGGGCTTAATTTTCAAAGGACATTTTTTTGGATGTATTTTGTTTTTAGAGGTTTCTGGGCTTAGTTTCCAAAAGACATTTTTTGGACTTAATTTCGAAAGGACTCTTTTTAGGCTTAATATTCAAAGGACATTTTTTGAAGGTATTTTTTAAAGTGATATTTTTTTAGAGGCTTTTTGGAGGTATTTTTTAAAGTGTCATTTTTTAAGAATTTGGGCTTAATTTTCAATGGACATTTTTTAAAGGTATTTTTTGAAGTGACATTTTTTTAGAGTATGTGTTTTGGGTTGAAGTAAATCTTTTATAATGATTTTTTAAAATGAGTTTTTTTCTAACTTTTTAAATGAATTTTTTTTTAGGACTTGGAAGGAAATATTTTGAGCTTCATTTCATTTTTATAAGACATTTTTTTCTCGGATTTTTTAAAGTAAGTGTTTTGGATTGAAGTATGTATTTTTTGCAAAAAATTTAAAATGAGTTTTTTAAAATTAAATCTTTTATGATTTTTTTTTTAATTGAGTTTTTGTCTAAATTTTTGAAGGAATTTTTTTGAACTTGATACTCAATTATCAAGGGAAATCGAAGGAATTGCAAGAGAAAATATGATCGAACAAGAGACCCTGAGGAACGTAGAGAATAGGGGAGAGAATCTTGCAAAAAAAAAAGAGAAGCACTCTCAAATATTGAAAGGGGAAATCAACCTCAACTAGAAGTTGAAGCATGTAAATGTAAATATTATAAATTTTATCTTTAAAATTGTCTTATTGTAAAATGTGAAGCTTAATTTTTATTTGATGAAATAATTTGAAAAATATTTTGCAATATAAACAGATAGAGATATTCCTCAAAACATTGATGATGAGATACAAAATTTTGAAAGAGAAAGTGAAAGAGATATTGAACCAATGATTGAAGATGGTGAAAATGTTGAAAGAAATTCAAATGAAGAAATTGAATCATGAGGTCTATATATATATATATATATATATATATATATATATTGAACACATGCACGTACTATTGAAATAATACATGTTTATTAATTTAGTTATTTATAGAATATGTAAACTTATTATGTACTATTAATTCGAATATGTATAGATCAAATCAATGTCGATGATGAGATGTTAGAAAATGTTGACACTCACACATATGGAGATAAAAGAGTTGACCATGTTATACGATATCGTGTTAATTGCATTTTTAATACGTACTTCATAAAGGAAAATGTGGCAGTTCAAGCCCAATTGTTGAAAGGTCTCTTATCATTAAGGAAATTAAAAGAACCTACGACTTTATTGGGTATTCGAAGTTCAACAAAAGATAAAAAAAATGAAGGAAAATGTGATACAAAATATAAATAGTGTTATAAATTCAATTAGAATACTTAGACGGAAAAATGTTTCAGTTGCACGTAGAGCAATACATATGGAAGTGGTTTCAACAAGTACTAATGAGAATCGCTTGGTAAAACATATGGCATGAGCTTTAGGAACCTCACGAAAAAATTTGCACAAACATCAGAAATTTCGGTTGCAAATAGATGTAAATGATGAACTCACTTGTTGGAGAGCTATTTGTAGGCAACCATACAAAGATATACTTGGAGAAAATGTTTAAAAAATAATATATGAATATTGGAAGAAAAATTCGCGTGTTTCACCAAATGCAAGGGATGTGATGCAAAGAATAATAGCACGAAATCAGTACGAAACACATCCAAAAAATTTCTTGGACACCACTGAGATTGAGTTTTTCAACAAGTTCAAAGAAGAGAATTGTGAAATTGATGTCTCAATCAATGATTTTTTGTAACAAAAACCATGGTATGTAAAACCTATCACCGTACGCGACACTTGTTGTCGTTATCATGTGGAATTTCAGTTATATTCTGACACATTCTTTAATTTTGGTAGAACATTTTGGAAAGATTCACCTCCTTC